>JAJLZD010000002.1:600000-927656 GCA_030571975.1 Yamadazyma olivae
CTCATATCATCCGGTTTCTGAATCATTTTTAGAAAAAATGATGGCTCTTTATGTTGCCTCACATTATAAAAACTCGCCAAATGATTTGCAATTGATGAGTGATGCTCCAGCACACCAATTGTTTGTATTATTGCCTCCAAGTGAAGGAAACAGAGTTCCTGATCCTTTGGTTGTTATTCAATTGGCTTTAGAGGGTGAGATTTCAAAAGACAGTGTCCGTAAATCATTATCAAGGGGTCAAAGAGCTGGTGGTGATTTAATCCCATGGTTAGTTTCCCAACAATTCCAGGATGAAGAATTCGCTTCTTTATCTGGTGCAAGAATTGTCAGAATTGCCACAAATCCAGAATATGCAAGTATGGGTTACGGTTCAAGAGCTTTAGATTTGTTAAAAGATTATTTCGAAGGTAAATTCACTGATATTGATGAAAGCAACACAATTAATGAACAAAGTATCACTAGGGTCAGTGACAAAGAATTAGATAATGCGTCATTAAAGGATGAAATCAAGTTGAGAGATGCAAAGACTTTGCCACCATTATTATTAAAATTATCCGAAAAACCACCTTACTATTTACATTATTTGGGTGTATCATATGGTTTAACTCCTCAATTGCACAAGTTTTGGAAAAAATCAGGTTTTTCTCCTGTTTACTTAAGACAAACTGCTAACGAGTTGACTGGTGAACACACTGCTGTAATGATCAATGTTTTAGAAAATCGTGATAATAAATGGTTGAAGGAATTCTGTAAAGACTTCCATAAAAGGTTCTTACAATTATTGTCCTATGAATTCAGAAAGTTTTCATCTGTTCAATGTTTGAGTATTATTGATTCCACAGAGTTCGATTCAAACTTTTCATCTATTAAACAATTAGATAAGGCTGAATTGGATGAAAAATTATCACCTTTTGATTTGAAGAGATTGGATTCTTATGCTAATAATTTGTTAGATTATCATGTTATTGTCGATATGTTACCATTGTTATCCCAAATATATTTCAGTCATAAATCTAAAGACATCAGTTTATCATCAGTTCAAGCTGCTATTTTATTAGCTATTGGATTACAACATAAAAACATAGATGATATCGCTAGAGAATTGAACTTACCAAACAATCAAGCTATGGCCATGTTTGCAAAAATCATCAAGAAATTTTCAAACCATTTCAGAGACATTTTAAACAAATTCATTCAATCATCTATGCCTGCATTACAAGATGAATCAGTTTCGAAAATGGAAGGTGAGTTCGAGGAATTCGAGGAGATAAACAACGAAGATTTACAAAAAGAAGGGGAAGAAGTCTTGAGTGAGTTAAAATTGAAGCAAAGGGAATTAATAAATGCTATTAATTTAGACAAATACGCTATCGCTGAAGATGAAAATTGGAGCTCAAATGATAAATTGAATAAGGCAATCAAGGGTAATGGAGTTGTCAGTGTCAAAAATAGTAACATCAAGAGAAAGCAAGAAAAAGCGGATGATATTTACGAAGAAGAAATGAAAGAGGCTAAGAAATCCAAAAAGTCCAAAAAATCAAAGAAGAACTAACATAGATAAAAAAATAATAAATATTATTGATGAAGTAAATCTCTATATTCTAAGTATGCAAATTAAAATCTAATCTGAGTTTTGAGAATCGATGAAATCGGATAGTTGATTTAAAGTCCATTGGATCATATCAGATATTGACGAAGTATTATCATTTCTGTAATCTTTTAAACCTAAAGACTTAGCATGATCATTTAAATCATTGTTAACATCATTCTCAATAAATAGATATCTATGAAAAGTTTCGTAAGCCGGCCAAACATAATCGTCAAAATAATTAGGAGGATCGACCCAAAACCCCGACACAGTCGAGTAACCCTTTCTTTTGCTTCTTCTTAGTTTTAAAACGTCGTAAGAAGCATGGAAAAACAATTTCAAATCGAATAATTTTAATAATTCCTCGTCATGATATAGCATGAATCCATCCACTAACACAATCTCCAAATTTCTGAATTTAGATTTAATCTCCAGTTTTAACATTTCTATTTCATTGTTCGTCAATTTTATATCAATATCGGGTTCCAAACTATCAATTTTATTATTAATGTTTTTGGAATTATTATCTAATCTGATCAGTCTTATATAGTTTTTCAATTTAACAAAATCAATAGCATCAGGATGATCCCAATTTTGTTCATTGGTTTTTGCATCAATTGGAATTTGGTGATCAGGAAAATAAAAATCATCTTGATGAATAATTTTACTATCTGGAAACAAGTTGACTAAATTCTTAGTTATAGTTGTTTTTCCTGAAGATGAAGGACCCCCAATCCCAATTATAATTATTTTATTGTCTTTTATTTCATCACTTCCCTGGACTTTGTCCATTACTGTAATTGGATATTTCTCCAGTGATTTTTCGCACTTGTTAGATAAGCACCCGTTTGACAGTGACGGAGTAGTGTTGCTGATTTGTGAACCTACAATAAGGAGTAACTAAGCTTAACTGAGGGGCTATTAAGTCCTTTTGACATTTGACGGAGTTTATTTCTTTTTGAGATTGTCTATTTGTTATGCAAAAAATTAACAAATGCATATGAAGATGAGCCCAGCCCAGCCTCATCTCATATGTCTCTATTCCAATGAAAGAATTAGTTAGAGGTATGCATTTGCATAAAAATTGACTA
The DNA here is from genome assembly GCA_030571975.1 of Yamadazyma olivae. Taxonomy (NCBI): domain Eukaryota; kingdom Fungi; phylum Ascomycota; class Pichiomycetes; order Serinales; family Debaryomycetaceae; genus Yamadazyma; species Yamadazyma olivae. Next base: position 602,680 of record JAJLZD010000002.1, read on the forward strand.
TTATAAACTAAATTAGTGTAAGAGTTTTTAATATACGCTAAGAGTAAATTTCAATCACTAAAATCGCTTTTGAACTGAATAACTTTCTTTATGGTGTATTATACTTGATAACAGTCATGCAGTGTTGTAGTAACCTCCTTAATTTTTAATGCACTGGAGTTATCAGTATCCAACACTTCTTTCCACTTTTCCAGATCTCCTTCTAATTTCAAATCATGGCTTCAAACAAATTCTAAAGCCTATAAAATGGGCTTGTCTCAGTATATTATAACTCCTGGATACATGGAAAAGGTTGTAAGGTTAATCTATTGTTATTTGCCTTTGTGGAATTATGTAGAGAGACTAATTTTAAGCATGTGTGTTAGGAAATAAATATAAAAGTCCAACTCGTAATTACCCTATTAGGAAATGTAATTGGAATTGTTTTAGATCAATTCCGCATTGGGAATAAGGTTTTAACCATCGAATTATTTAATAGTGAAGTTCAGGGGATGAATATCAGATTGCTACAGATGATCATTTAGACACTAACTATTAGAATTTCACAGTCTGTTCTTCGGTTAACACTACTAAATTCTCTTATCTAATTTATTTTACAACGGACATAACTGGTAATTTAATTCAAATATTAGATGGTACCTACGTATTTTTTTGTTGGATTACAATACAATATGGAGTATATCGTTGAAATAATATGTATTCATTCCTGAAAATCTTTACTCTAAAAGGTAACAATTGTTATAAATCTGATCGTAAAATTTATTGGGTTTTTTTTTTTTTTTATAATCTGCATCGAGGTACATCTACAAAGTTTCCTAATTAGGAAAAGATATTTGAAAATTGCAAAAGCTTTGAATTAGGTTATAAATATAATATATCCCCCCAATTCCTTTGAACCAGAATCCTTCAAATTGAGTTTAGATTTCACTAATTAATAAATTATCATACTAGTTGATTATTTGGTTTCTAATATCATTAACGACTAGATTTTTTATATATATAATTTATTCCTCCATTCCATTAATACCCACAAACCTTAGTTTAATACTAATATCTTTCGTTTTCAATTATCATTCTTTTATGTTGGTATCAGTAAAGTAAGTATATAATAGTTGTTTCCAAGTTGATATCGTTAATTAATCTAATGAATGATCCTCACAAAAGTGATCCGAATCAAAAAAGAAAGGAATTTCAACTATCAAATGATGAATTTAATAGAAATGAAATTAATAGAACTAACGAGGTGATGAATAAATCCTTAAATATGATAAATGATGAATTAAAAAATAATAACCATAATGTTAAAAAACTGAAAGATGATCAAAAAGCTGATTCTCCTACTAATTTATTGTCTAATATAAAACATTTCAATATTGAAAAATCAAGGTATAAACATTATGGTCATCATTCTTCAATGAATGCCCAATCGTTAAATAAAATCATAAATGATGAAAATTCTTCAATCAATTCAAATGTGAACTTGGTTAATATTAAAGAGTCCCCAAAAAATTCCCCCAAAGATTCTCCAAAATCTTCTTCAAAGAGTTCTCCAAGATATTCCCCAAAAGATTCTCCATTAACCTCTGAATCACAAACAAAAGATTGGAAGTCTGTTAATAGAACCATTATTGATGATGCTATGAATGATTTATTTGATTTACCAAAAAATCAAATGGTTTGGCCCTACAGTAATGAGACGTTATCTGAACTATTGAGATTCAAAATTGAACAAGAAAGGACAAAACAAGAAGAAATGAAAATAGAATACGCTTCTACTACTTTACAATTATTGACTTTAGCCAAATCAATGCAAATCAATAATGATCTTATTCCATTCTTATTCAATAATTCATTACATGATTTACAAAGAAATCTTGAAGGATTGAAATCAAATCCTAATGAATTAATGAATGGTATTGAATCTAAGAAGAGAAGATATTCCGAAATCTTAAAAGTTGAATCATCCAATTTACAGACACATGGACATGAAAATTCTACTAGCACTTTGGTGTCACCTACTAGATCTCCACCAAGACTGCCAGCTTCAATTCATAGGAGGAATAAATCTGATGAGAGCGAAAATTATGTTAGTAATGTCCATTCACCTAATAGTGGTTATTCTAATCCTGCTTATGAACCATACTCTCAGCAGCATTCACCAAGTCAATTACCACAAAACTTACCACCTGGCGTATACCCAATATATTATCATCCAGGACCACCACCACCACCCTCACATGGACATCATCATCCTTCGACTACAACAAGTGAAACAGGATCCCAAAGTCAGGCACAAAGTGGAAACACTTCACAAGGACAAACTCAAAGTCAGTTAGGATCACCATACCAACAGAAATATCATGTCATGTATGCACCTCCACCAAGAGGACAACCATACCCTCCTCCCCCTCCAGGATTTATACCCCAACAATATCATTATTATGTTTCGGCAAATCAACCTTCAGGTCAAGGTCAATATTCGTCGTCTATGGTACCTCCCATGGCACCATATATTCCAAATGAATCCAAAGATTCTAGGGACTCTATATCTAAAGATTCAATTTATTCAAAGGATTTTGTTGAAGAAAATCAATCAAGTAGTACACATAAGAGAGTAAAATCGAATGCTCCAACAGCAAAGAACAACATCAATTTTATGATCAGCACACCTAAGAATCCCCCAGCTAGAAAGTATAATAACCCTAAAGAGAAATAGTAAGATAAATTGCATATAGTTAATATAATACCCATATTTAATAATGCTCTATAACCTGGCCTCTCTACTGCCTTGATGCAGATGAATGCAAATGAAAGTTGACTGCATATTTCTCGAACGAAGCTAGCCCCACCTATTCCAAATCAGAATAAAACATGTAAGAGATTTGATAATGTACAGTATAGAGAACAATTCAAAAACTTCCTGAAATCATTGTATACTTCTTGTTTTGAAGCTCTTGGTATAAATTAGTCACCCCATTTGAACCACTTGTCCGACGCTTATGCTTTTAACAGAGCGCATAAACGTCTAAAACGGTTGTCAAAAAATCTTATCTCATTGATTTCCATTTAAGTCCGCACAACGGCACCTGATTTATTGTGACTCCAAGACAATTAAAACTGTGTTGTATAAAAGATTGTTTTTCTGTTCACATTTGTATAATATTTTCCTATTCATACCTAAAACAAATTTAATTATTAAATTTCAAGTTGAACTAAGTTTAGTAGTTGAAAGATTTGCAATAAGAAAATCCATACATTGATAGACATTATCTAGTGTGATAATAAAAATGGGTCCCGTTGAAATGGATCGGAATAAAGAATCAAAAGACTCTTCTAATGAAGAAACTATCGCTTCTGATCTTGCTCCTCCTTTTACCATATACAGACACAAAGAAAAGTTTGTTTTAATGATAATGTTGTCTATAATTGGATTCTGGAGTACAGTTTCAAGTCCAATCTATTTTCCTGCTTTACCCACTATTTCCAAAAAATTCAATTTAACAAGTTCAATAACTGATTTGTCGGTGGTAGCTTATCTTATATCTCAAGGTATTGCACCGACCTTTTCTTGTAATTTTGCTGATACATTAGGTAGAAGACCAATTATAATATTATCAATGTTGATTTACATTGCTTCGTGTATTGCTATTTCCCGTACAAACGTATATTGGCTATTAACTGTGCTAAGATGTGTTCAAGCTGCTGGTATTGGTCCTGTCATAGCCATCTCTTCTGGTGTTAGTGGTGATGTTTGCACTGCGGCTGATAGAGGTAGTTTTGTAGGAACTGTGGCTGGTTTACAATTATCTGGTAATGCTTTTGCTGGTTTAGCGGGGGCTGGTATTATAAGTTCTTTTGGTTGGAGAGGTATATTCATCTTCTTGGCTATAGGAAGTGGTGTAACATTAGTTGTCATGATATTTATTCTACCAGAAACTGTGAGGTCGATTGTGGGAAATGGGTCGGTTCCTCCGACTTCTATTTTGAATAAGCTGCCCATCTTCTTATTGAATCATTATAAAAAGAGATTGACAAATGATATTTCTACCTTGGCCCCTAAAAAGAAACTAGACTTGTTAAGTCCATTCAAAATTTTAGCTCATTTAGAAACTCTTTGTGTTTTGTTACCTCCAGGGATTAAATTCACATCATGGACAATGGTTTTAACGTCTGTTACATTATTAGAAGGGGAAGGGTATAACTATACGGTTTTAAAGGTTGGTTACATATATTTACCTCAAGGTATCTGTTGTTTCCTTGGTTCGATGATTACCGGGAAAATCTTAGACAGGTATTACAAATATCGTAAAAATTTATATGATGCAAAATATAAAGATATGAAAGATAAACCCAAATTTAATTTATTGAAAACAAGAATACATTTTTGTATAATTCCGGTGTTTTTTTCCTTTATAGGACAAATTATATTTGGATGGTGTTTACAATACAAACAGAATATAGCATCGATCATTATTTCAACCTGTTTAATATCCTTCAGTTCAACCGCCATAATTTCAATTTGTACTACAATCATGGTTGACTTGCATCCTTCAAAAGCATCAACGTCAGCATCTTTGATGAATTTAATTAGATGTTGTTTAGCAGCATTAGGTACTGGAGTTTTATCGAAGATGACAGATGCAATGGGTCTTGGTGGTTGTTATACATTTTGGGCCGGTATTGGTTTAGTTACTGATTTATTATTATTATTGGTATTAAGATTGTAATTAATAAAATTTCGAAGTTTAGATGGGTATTTATAAATTTATAGACAAAAGATTAATATAGAAAATAATAGAAGCTCTACATCGAGTATGTATTTGTTTTCTAATTTAATAAGATATAATATAAATCGATAATGGAAATGGTGGGATATCATGATAATGAAATGTGAGGTGATATCAAAAAAGAGTGATACTTACAATATTAAAAATTAATATTAAAAATCTTTGAAGTTTATAAAATTTGTAATAAATAAATTATTGGGATTGACATTGAACACCACCACCAGCACCTGCACCTTCTTCATCTTCAGAATCATAAGCATCACGTCTACCAGAAGCTTGGTGCTTATAAGGATCGACATCAACTAAGTCACATTCATCAACTTCTGCACCTTTTGGAATTTTAATTGCAGTTCTTGGTGGTAAAATGTTTTCCAATTCTTTTAATTTTTCTTCAGTGGTGAAATTCTTTGATGGGAATTTAACATTAAATTTGATAAACAAATTACCTCTACCACCATGTCTATAAACTGGCATACCTTGGTTTTCAAGGACTTTGGTAATACCTGGAGATATAACTTCACCAGGTAAGATGTTGAATTTAACGAAATCACCAGAAACTGAAGTGAAACCAACTTCGCCACCAGCTAAGGCAGTTAATAAATCAATTTCAGCTTCATAGAATAAATCATTACCTTTTCTGCTGAATTTATCATGAGGTTTTTCATCAACGACAAATATAACATCACCTGGAGTAACATTTGGTTCTTGATCACCTTCACCACTGAAAACAATTCTTTGACCATCTTTCATACCAGGGTCTATATTAACTTGTAATATTTTTCTTTCGGATTGAGTCTTTTTACCTTTACAAGTAGTACATCTATCTTTAGCATCACAAATATCACCAGTACCTTGACAAGCGTCACAAACAGTTTGGAATCTTTGAATCATTGGACCCATTTGTCTGGTAACAAATTTCATACCTTGACCATGACAAGAAGAACATTGTTTAATTTTACCTTCTTTACCACCTCTACCTTCACATGTTTTACATAATATGGTTTTATTCAAGGCTAATTTGGCAGTTCTACCTTTGTATAATTCTTCTAATGTACAGCTGATTGAATGTTTGATGTCTTTACCCTTAGCTGGGCCTCTTTGACCGGCACCACCCATACCACCAAAACCACCACCAAAGAATTGACTAAAGATATCATCAGCTCCCATACCTCCCATACCTCCTGGTCCACCAGCTCCACTTAAACCTTCTTCACCATATTGATCATAAATATCTCTCTTTTGATCGTCACTCAATACTTCATAAGCTCTTGAAACATCTTTAAATTTTTCAGCGGCTTCTGGTGATGGATTTTTATCTGGATGATATTTTAATGCTGCCTTTCTATAGGCCTTTTTTAATTCTGTATCTGATGCAGTAGCTGCGACTCCCAATAAATCATAAAATTTAGTATCCTTAACCATTGCTGTGCTATTTAGTTATGTCTATTAACCTCCTAAACTATTTATGAGTTATATATTTGCCCTTATCAGATTACAAATGGAGTTTATATGATATTCTCAAAAAAATTTTTTGTTCCATGAGATTCGATTGGAATTTCTGATTTTGTGTAACAAAAGCATGTGATCTCACACATGATACATGCCCCGGTTTATTTCTGGTATCGTTCACGAGTTTTGTCACATGGTGTTATCTGTAGATGATAAGTTGTTTGTTTAGATTAAGTGATGCAGCAATTATTCTATTGCTATATCCCTGTTTATTTATCGAAAATTTCAGGTGTAATCATCGATCGACAAGTTATGCAGAATAGTAGCCGGACTTATATCTTTTGATCAATCGATGGATATAACCACTATCTATAACCTTTATATTTCCGAGATCTTAAATGTGGGCACTATGTAACTACTAGTCCTTATTACAATAACCACTATAATTGATCTTTTTAACGGCTTCGTATCAGTCCAAAATTTGAATAACAATTCTACTTCGGTCCTTATCTATGCACATTCTTTCTATACATTTACTTTTTCAAACCGATTTTTTTATTTTTGGTAATTTTTACAAATCTTACAGGCAATAAAAATTCTATAGAAATTCTTGAAAAAAAAAAAAAAACATCAAATAAATAGAAAAAAAAAAATAAAACGAAATTCAAAATAAAGTAATATTTTTTACGTTGGCAAGTTAGCTTAACAGAGTAGTAGCAAAGATCATTTACAGAAGCGAAATAATTTCATGCACTATAAATTTTTATTTAACCGGGTTTTCACTATCTTAAACTTACTCATTTTTCAGCATCATATGGCTTAAACCTGTACTTCATACCTCAAAAACTATGTGGTCCAATTATAAGGGAAATATACGAATGTTTGCCGTCGAATGTTGCAAACCAAATTAATACACTACGTTTTCAAACCATCACTGTCGTGATCCTGTGAGAGAACTTTGTCATAGTCTAGCCCTTTACCAATTATTGTGTCAAGTTTAGGCTTGGCAATTAAAGTTAGTTTTAGTTATACATATAACATCACTTCTTTGTTCCTTACCTATGATATATTGTTCGCCATCTATCCAGCCTGTTTTGGTATATCTTCATCTGATTTAGTAATTGTGTCTATTGTTAAGCATCGCGATGTTTTCATTTCGTTTTCCCGTCAAAAAAAAAATAAACATAACGATAGTCTATTGTTAGTCAATTTATGAGATGCTTAAGGGTTTAAACTTTGATTGAATATGCCTAATTCTTTGGTTGCTTGAACTTTATATTCTAATTTGTATTTTGGGATTTTAATAGCTAAACTTTAATTTAGACTCTTAATTTCCACATTGGTTGCAAAAAATCGATACTAGCAAAGCACTATATTATTTTTGCGCGTGTTGGTTTTGTTAGTTAAAACCCATTAATCGACGTAATTTGTTCATCGTATTGCACGTATGGAAGCCAAAGTTTGCCATTGATATCGAATGTAATTGTATTGAATTGTTTATATTTTTCATAAATATCTCAACTTTAAGCTTGTGAGTTCTGAACTCGTGTAATAAACAAGTCCCCTAAATTATTTTCTACAATAGCTGCATTGTTATGAGATCATACTAAATTTGGTATGTTTAAACCCTTTTCAAACAGTCTCTATTATTTTAGACAATGCATGATTTATTGTTTAAAGGTTTGAAATTTAATAATAATAGATAATGTTAGATTATAATAAATCTGTATTATGATAACTTAAAACATCGATAATTAAGCCCAATTTCATAAACAATCACGACTAATTTACAATATCAATATGGTTAGAGGAAATTATAAATTGTCATTAATTTTCCCTATATAAATTTTAATTTTCCTTCAATAAATTCAATAACGAAAAGTTTCATTTTCATTCCTTTTTGATACCCAACTTAGTACTTTCGTTATGTTATTTTCAAAACTTTTTGCTGTTGCTTCTGCAGCTTCAATGGTTTCAACCTCCCAAGGTTCCCTTCTTGGTTTTCAATTTGATGAAAGCTTTGATTTTACTGTTAACTTATTAGACCCTTTCATGGGTTCTTGTGAACCAGCAGAATTATTACAATTTGGTTTCCATCAAGATTTAAACTTCTCTCTTAATATTTTGAAGAGAGAGTTGGAAAAAGCAGAACCTAACTTTTATGGTTTAGAAAAAAGAGCTGATTTAATTCCAAAAGCTGACTTCTCCGTTTCTGACGTTGAAAAATTAGCTGATGATTTATTCAAAGTTACTGTTAATTTCCAAACTATTGCTGCTTTAGATTTCCTTAACTTATTCGGAGTTAACGCCGGTACTGCAGTTATCGGTGGTTTAGGTGTTGGTACTAATGATATACAGTTAATTGCTGGTGCTGCTTCCGAAGGTAACATTGGTAACTTATTCCAATGGTCCGCTTCTATCTTAGTTAATGCTTCTATTCACGGTGACTTATTCTGTTTACCAGATGGTTTCAACATTCAAATTGATATTGATGCTGATGCTGGTATTGATATTCCATTATTGGATGCCATTAAAGATTTATTCCCATCTAACTTCTTGTATACCTTAGAACAAGATTTAGAAAACGCCGCTTCTTCTATCTTGAAGAGAGATGAAAACGCTTTAATCAACGCTATTGTTGATGAACAAAAGAGAGCTTTAATTGACTTAGACTTAGACTTCAATGCTGGTCTTAACTTAAGTTTCTTAGGTTCCGATTCTAATATCTTACCAAACTTTTGTTGGAGAGATTGTGACATCACCTCATCTTCTGAATCATCTTCTGAATCTTCGGCCGAATCATCTGCTGAATCATCTGCTGAATCTTCAGCTGAATCATCAGCTGAATCATCTGCTGAATCTTCAACTGAATCATCTGCTGAATCTTCAACTGAATCATCTGCTGAATCTTCAACTGAAGCCACCACTGAAGCCACTGCCGAATCTTCAACCGAAGCCACTACCGAAGCTACTGCTCCAGCTGATTCTACTAGCAGTGAAGACTCATGTACTGAATGTACCGATTTCACCACTACTATTGTTACAACTGATGCTGACGGTAACCCAACTACTGAAACTGGTGTCGTTATTATTACTACTAACTCTGATGGTGATTTGACCACCACCACTGACATCGTTGGTGATTGCCCAGAATGTACCGAATTCACCACTACTTTCACCACTACTGATGCTGATGGTAACCCAGAAACCGAAACCGGTGTTGTTATTATTACTACCGACTCTGATGGTGATTTAACTACCACCACTGATATCATTGGTGATTGCCCAGAATGTACCGAATTCACCACTACCTTCACCACCACTGATGCTAATGGTAACCCAGAAACCGAAACCGGTGTTGTTATTATTACTACCGACTCTGATGGTGATTTAACTACCACCACTGATATCATTGGTGATTGTCCAGAATGTACCGATTACACCACTACCTTTGAAACCACCTTACCAGATGGTTCCGTTTCAACTGCTACTGGTGAAGTTATTGTTACAACTGATTCTGATGGTGATTTATTCACTACCACTGATATCATTGGTGATTGTCCAGAATGTACCGACTACACCACTACCTTTGAAACCACCTTACCAGATGGTTCCGTTTCAACTGCTACTGGTGAAGTTATTGTTACAACTGATTCTGATGGTGATTTATTCACTACCACTGATATCATTGGTGATTGTCCAGAATGTACCGACTACACCACTACCTTTGAAACCACCTTACCAGATGGTTCCGTTTCAACTGCTACTGGTGAAGTTATTGTTACAACTGATTCTGATGGTGATTTATTCACTACCACTGATATCATTGGTGATTGTCCAGAATGTACCGACTACACCACTACCTTTGAAACCACCTTACCAGATGGTTCCGTTTCAACTGCTACTGGTGAAGTTATTGTTACAACTGATTCTGATGGTGATTTATTCACTACCACTGATGTTTTTGAACCACAATCTACTGTTGTTATCACTGTTACTTCATGTGATGATCACAAATGTACTGAAGTTCCAGTAACCACTGGTGTTACTACCGTCTGTGATGAAACCACTTCATACACTACTTATTGTCCATTAACTGATGAACCAGAAACCGTTACTGAGGTTTCTACTACCGTTGTTACTATCACTTCATGTGACGACCACAAATGTACTGAAGTTCCAGTAACCACTGGTGTTACTACCGTCTGTGACGAAACTACTTCATACACCACTTTCTGTCCACTTTCTGAAGAAGAAACCACCACTTCAACCGAATACTCAACCACTGTTGTTACAATCACTTCTTGTGATGACGATAAATGTGTTACCAAAGCTGTCACTACCGGTGTTACTACTGTTTGTGAAGATTCTACCACATACACTACTTACTGTCCAATTACTGAAGAAGATACCACCGTTACTACTTTTGCTACCACCACCTTATACACCACTCCATACGGTAACGGAACTGTTCCAACCACTGCTGCTGTTTCAGTCTCTTCTTCAAACTCAACTGGTGAAGTTTCAACCTTCGAAGGTTTCGGTAATGCTTTCTCAGTTTCATTAGGTGCCTTATTTGCTGGTATCTTCATCGTTTTCAACATCTAAGTTATCTAAAGTCATAGCTTGTTTTATATTTAAAATTTTTTTTCGTTTGAACACTTAGTTTATGTAAGTCTTTTTCTTTAGACAAGAGAATGCAAATTAGAAACACTTAAGTATTTTCTTTTATTTAGTTTCATTATTTCGGTTTTCAACCATTACGATCAATTTAATTTACGTTTAATTTCATAATTCATAAACCTACTCTTGCGTACGATTTATAACGTTTTGAATATACATTTTTTCTATGTACAAAGTATTATTCAACTTTATCATTTGATTGTTCTTTTAATTTTATGTCTGCTTTATTGGACCATATGGTAGGCAATTTGATAATTTTATAGTTAGGTTCAACACACCTTTCCGAAAACCATTGCCTGAGCCTTCCTTCGATTAATGACGAAATCTTGGGAACATCTTCTAGCTTTGCCCTAGATCCAATCAATGATTTGATTGTGAACTCCAATCTATAGTCCGGAGAGAAAGCTAACATTAATGCAATATTTGACTCAGGTTTCAAAACTGTATTTTGAGTTGCCTTTAAATATTGTTTTCTAGGGGAAGACTCCGATGTACTTGACATAGATCTGGACATTTTTACTTGATCAGCCATTAACTTAATGTCATTATCGAGGTTCCCGTTATGTACTTCGGTGTCAGTCTTCTTAGTATCAAAGGAAGCAAATTCTGGATCGTTAGGATTTATTAAGGAGATAGAAAGACAACCAGAAAACCTAACCAAAGAAACAGATAACCTGATGGGTAAAGCTGCAGACATTGGTTTGGGGTAATTTATCAATAGCCTTGTTTCAATACCTAAAGTGATGGTGTCAGATAAGTCAACATCAATCTTTGCTTGTAGCCTTGATGAATTATCAGGTGATTGTATTATTCTACAGTTAGATAGAATTGGGAAATCATCACCAATGTCAATTTCAGTAATCTTTATGGAATCCAAGTAGTCTGGGAAATTCAGTTTTAATAAATAATCATTCAATGAATGGAAGATATTATCAGCTATCAAAGCTTCGAATCTTATTTGATGTATGAACTGGGCAATTAGAACATTAAACCAATCTAAGCTTTCGGGTGAATGATTTTTAACATCATAATATGTCTTTTCTAATATAGTAGAAATAGTTTCTTGATTGGTCTCTTCATCAAATCTTTCATTATCATTATTTGATTTTTTTTTATTAGAATCTCTTTTTGTTATGACATTAGAGCCGTCTTTGCTCGCTGTTATACTAGATACATTAGAAGGGTCCTGAAACACGAAAAACTTGACAAATATACCAATTATAAACATGACACTTAACTGACCAACAATCAAACCTTGGGTGAAACTTAAGGAATTATTGGTAGTATTCAAAGTCAGCAAAATGCTTTCTTTAGTTAACAACTCTCTCTGCTGTTGTAAAAACAATTCCTGTTGTGCCTTCAACTGCTCTTGAATATAATGCAATGAATCAACCCCAAATCTACTGGTTTCTATGATTTCATTGTCCATTTTTGTTGTTATCACTGCAAGCATAAACTTGATGCTATAGTTAATTTATTCGCATTGTGCGATTTTATCAAATATGTAAATGTATTAAATTATATGAAAGTTATATATAGAGGATGAAAACGATTAAAGACACTAAGACAAATATACGATTAAAATAATGATAATGATATATAGGAACTAGCCCAAAAATTAAGTCTTTTTTCTACTAACAGGTTTCTTTATTTTCCTTGATTTTAAAGATTCCAGATCTTTCAAATTTTTGATAGCTTTTCTTGGAGATTTTCTAGTAACTAAAGTTGAATCACTTTCATTTGTGCTTGAATAATCATCATGCATGTCTTCACGTTTCATCCAATTAGTTACATTGGCAAAAATAGATTTACCATTTAATTCTTTATTAGCATTGCCAATATATTTTGCAGCAAATTCTGCCATTGGAGACATTCCTTTCTTTAATTTTTTAGAACTTCTTAAAGTTATTGAAGATGAAGAATCATCATTAGTATCAGTATTATGATCGTCGGAATCACTAATAGATAATAAATCATTCAAATGGAATTCTGATTTTTTCCCTCTTAAAAACTCTCTTACTTCAATATATAGATCTTTTGATACATTATTAAAGTTGGCAGTATTTTTTATCCAATATGATCTAAAATCGTTTATATGCTTTTTCAAATCTAATTCATTTTTTTTTAACCAACTGACATTTAAATCTTTTCTGGTTGCACCTCTGGCAAAATTTCTCATTAAATATTTATCATAATCTCTAATAATTTTAGTTATAATATCAGAAGTTGAAATACCTTCGGTCCTTTGAGTAGTTAAAAACATGCCCATTTCTTTGATGGGTTTATAAATATCATCACTATCAGATGAAGCATAAGGTAAATCATCATGAGCAACGTAATCGATTTTGTGTTTTAAAAGAAATTCAGGAGTAACACACCATGGCGCATTTGGTATAACTTCATCAACCCATTTACAATGCATCAAGGTTTCACATCTTTGCTGGTCAGTCAAAACAGTCAAACCTTTACGTTTATGTGTTTCAATATCAGAAGGAATCCCACAAACTAATTGAGTGTTTGGGAATGCCTTTTTAGCTTGCTCTAATTGTTTCATATGACCCAAATGGAATAAATCAAACACACCATCAGCATAGATTCTAATTGGTCTATCTTCAGGAGGTAAATTAAACTTGAAACCTCTTGGTCTAAATCTTCTTAAATCTTCAGGTAATTCATCATCTAATTTTTTCTCCAATTTAATAAATTGTTCATCCTTTTGGGTCAAGACTTTTCTTTTTTTCAAGTCTTGATCATTTATAGTATCAACGTCACTGGTATCATCACTTTCATGACTAGAATCAGAAGTGTCATTATGCATTGATCTTTTTCTATTTCTATTCTTGAAAAATGAAGTCAATTTTGGCGCAATTGACTCGTACGAAATTGATCTTGTCAAAGGACTTTGACTTTTTGAGTTGGCCATCTTTTTACTTTCAGCGCCAGCCGTATTGTAAAGTTCTTTGAAAGGATTCCACTTTTATAAGTAGCTTTAAAGCTTGGTCAATTATATCAAATGTTAACCGTGAAAAAACGCAGAAAATTTTCGTTTGTAAAATCGCAATTCCACAATATAAGATCCATAAATCCTGATCGATTATTAGATTAGAAAGAATATCGTAATTATTAGAAACATATCAAGGAACTAAATTGACAGATAGCCTTATTGAAGAGTCTATTTGATTTGGTGAAAGATTGAGGGAGATTGAAAACCCCTATATTGAGCAATTTATTAAGAAAGTGACATATCTCCAGATTTCAGGGGTACAGAAAGTTATCATTACAACCAAAGCAACGAATTTCTTTTTAAGTGTAGAAATTGGCTGAAAAGGGTCCAAATCAAGATAGAAGAAGGGCCGGAAAAAAGGCAAGGAGTTGATATAATTGGAATAATATAACAATACACCTTGTAATCTGACGGATTAATAAGATATTATAGATAATGGGGACCAACTACTCAGTATCAGATTTAAAATTTATTAAAGCATCAACAGTTTATTCATGGTTTAAGGGAGGAAGTCCCGGGAAGTTTGCAATAGTAGATGTTAGAGACTCTGATTATGTTGGGGGACATATAAAAGGATGTTATCATTACCCAGCAGGTAATTTTGAGGAAACATTACCAGATTTGAAGAAAAGATTAATCAAAAACGGTATCCAAGATGTAGTCTTTCACTGTGCTCTTTCACAAGTTAGAGGACCGTCATCAACTTTAAAGTTCTTACGATCACTTAAAGAGGTTAAAGACCCTAAACAAATTGAATATTTTAATCAATTGAGTGTTTGGGTATTAAGTGGTGGTTTTACTAAATGGCAGGAGAAATATGGTGATGATAAGACCGTAACTGAAGGTTATGATAAAGAAATTTGGCAACTCTAGTGTATATAATATTTATTAATATAGTATTTTATTATTGACCTCTTGTAAAAGGAGTTGGACTATCAGGTGTATTAATGTAAAAGCATCTGGGCTATAGATTATCAGGCTATACGGTCCATGGCTTATAATTTCTCGTGTAAATTTAAAACATATTATTAGAATATTATGATAATATAGACGAGTATTATTAGATTCTATAGAATTTGGTTTTATTTAGAACTGATATATTTAGAATGTATTTGCAACGTATTTACAATCTTAGCATATGATTAAAATAGTAGGTAGTTAACTAATACTAAATACTACTGTATACCGTAGTACCATTCTCCGCCCTAACCTGGTCGAACTTACTACCAACATGGCACCAAAACCTCACGAAAATAGGACGAGCAACGCCTATGTTTATGTCACGTCGCGAATTTGCAACTACAACCATGCTGGCCAAAAGCTTATAGTTTAACAAACACGTTAAACATTAAAATTAAACTCTAGCCAGCACCGTCAAAGACACCAGAGCCAACCATGATAGCAGAAATAATGATAATTCATGATCCAGCGACTGGAATGGCCGTACATCTATGTCATTTTGCGTGATCTGGCTGATTTTGATTTGGTTTTCGTGCAAAGTTTATTTTTCAGTCTCTATTTATAGATTTTGCAACTATTATAAATGAAGGGTTGCATCTATATTATATACGTATCATTGTTTTGTTTGCGTGGCTATACATACAATATATTATATTAATTTGAATTTCCTATTATATTGTAATTTATTGCATTATCATAACTTCAGCTGCATTATACTAAACTACACTTAAATTACCATATTTTGTATCATGAAGTTCTTAGTGCTTTTGTCATTTCTTAGTTATTCATTAGCTGCTTCATCCCTTTGCAACCCATTATCTGCCACTGCCTGTCCTCCTGAAAAAGCGTTAGCTACTGATATATCGCTTGATTTTAAATCAGAATCAGATTATTTTGATGTTGCTTCAACAGAATCAGGTATTAGTTATGGTGACGATGGTTTATCTTTAACCATGAGGAAAAGATTCGATAACCCTTCTTTGAAATCTGCATTTTATATCATGTTTGGTAGAGTTGAGGTTAGTTTAAAAGCTGGTAATGGTAAAGGTATCGTTTCTTCTTTCTATTTGCAAAGTAACGATTTAGATGAAATCGATATTGAGTTACTTGGTGGTGATACCACGCAATGGCAGTCAAATTATTTCGTTAAAGGAAATACAGATACATATGACAGAGGTGAATTTCATAATACTGGTGATTCTCCTCAAGATAATTTCCATAATTATACTATCGATTGGACTAACGAAAGAATCGAATGGTATTACGATGGTCAACTTGTCAGGACTTTGTCAAACGATTCATCTCAAGGTTTCCCTCAATCTCCTATGTACTTGATGACTGGTATTTGGGCAGGTGGTGATCCTTCCAATGCTCCTGGTACAATTGAATGGGCAGGTGGTGAAACTGATTATTCCCAAGCTCCTTTTGCTATGCATATAAATAGTTTGAAAATAAGTGACTATTCAACAGGTGAATCTTATAGTTATGGTGATCAATCTGGTAAGTGGACTTCTATCAAAGCAAAAGATGGTAAAATCTTAGGAAGATTAGCTAATGCGGATTCGAACCCTGAAGTTGACGATTCTACTGATTCCAGTTCTAGTTCCAGTTCTAGTTCCAGTTCAAGTTCCAGTTCAAGTCCAAGCGTAAGTTCTAGTTCCAGTTCAAGCGCCATTACTAGTTCTAGTTCTAGTTCTAGTTCTAGTTCTAGTTCTAGTTCAAGTTCAAGTTCAAGTTCTAGTTCAAGTTCAAAGGCTATTTCTAGCACAGTTCTCAGTTCCACCTCCAGTTCACCTGCTAAGGCAGACCTGACTTCGGAAAGTGCTCCCAGCACCACCGAACACGGTTCTGATGATGCAAATTCAGGAAGCTTGGACGAAATAACCTCAGAAGCTCCAAAACCAACAAACGACAGCGGTTCAAGCACAACCTTAAAATCTACAGCCAGGGAATCTAGTGCTACTGATTCAAGCGAATCAAGTACATCAGCACTGAGCTCAGCACATGCATCGGCCTCTGAAGATTCAGGTGCCGTAAGACACACCACTTACTCATTATCATTCTTGGCTTTATTGTTTTCAATTGTATATTAGGTTCGAAAAGTAATACATATATTAAAATTACAAATTACCATATATTTAAATCTCTAATGCAAATATTATATAAATTAATTTGATGAAAACACATTCTTTTCTAACTTTTAAATCAAACTTGGATAGTTATCTGCATATACTGGTTGTTGTTGCTGTTGAGGAAATTGTTGTGTTGGTTGCTGATACATCTGTTGATTAGGGAACTGTTGATTAGGGAACTGCTGAGTTGGAAACTGTTGTTGGGTTGGAAACTGTTGGATTGGTTGTGTTTGAGCAAATGCTTGATTTTGTTGAAAGTTATTTTGTCCTGTTCGTTGTATTTCCATTCTAGCTTGATTCAAATACTGTTGTTTTTGTTGTTCCTGTTGAGTTTCTGGGAAAATAGGAATAGTTGGTAAGTTTTCTAAACCTCCTGCAGTTGGTTGTGGACGTATTTGGTTTGGAGTAGTATTATTTGCAGCAGAATTAAATAAATTTGAAGTTGTTTCAGACACTTTAAAGGGGTTTGAACCAGTTGCAGAGGCTTTTATGGGTTCAGGAGCTTTTTGTTGAGATCCATTATTGAAACTTAAAGCTGTAGTAGCACTGCCAGAGGCAAATCTGGTATTACCAAATGGATTGGTGGACTGTGATGAAATGGCCAGCATTGATCTATTTCCAGTAGACATTGAAGAAAATGGATTTGTGTCAGATCTTTGTAAACCAGCTTGTTGTGTGTTTTGTTGAGTGAATTGGGAAACCAAAGGTTGTGTAGGTTGCTGCTCCATAATAGGTTGTGTGAATGTTTGAGTTTGAGGATTAGCAAAATTACCAGTTGGTGCTGATTGCAAGAATGGATTGGTTCCAGTAGCTTGCTGCTGTTGAACCGGTTGGTTGGCTTGAGGGCCATAACCACCAAAACCATTGCCAGTGAATGCAGGATTCAATTGAGGTTGGAATTGTTGCGTGGTCTGTTGTTGTAAAGGTTGTTGCTGTGTAGTTTGAACTGCAAATGGTGAGTTCAGTTGAGGAATTTGATTTTGTAATTGTTGACCTTGAGAAATTGAGGGCATGACAAAGACATCTCCAGTATGAGAAACAACATGGGGACCAGAGTTGGTAAATGGCTGTTGCATGACTTGTTCCCATGGATTGAATGTGCTTTGTTGAACTATAAGAGAACCAGTTCTTTGCAAATTTGGCTGTTGATCGATTTGTTGAGCGACCATCTGTTGTTGAGGAACCAATTGAGGTTGCTTTTGTTGTTGTTGTTGCTGCTGCTGCTGCTGTTGTTGTTGAGAAACTTGATTTGCTATAGGCTGAGGATTTTTTGGACTTGATTTACTACCTTTTGAACCCTTTTCAAATAAATATTGTCTTCTATTTGTTTCAAAGTTTGGATCATCTAAGTATTCTTCCAAAGAAGAGGTTAAAGCAGTAGGAGCATGTTTGATAGTTGGAACATGTAATTTAGTTGAATGTTCCAAGTGTTTAGCAACCCTAAGGTAATCTATTACATATTTAGTCTGATCAACGAACTTCTTATAAATCTTAAGGGCTCTCTCAGCATCGATTTTGGATATCTCAAAGTAGTGTTCTAGAATATTAATAACTCCTTCATTCAATTCTTGGAATAAGGATAACAAATCATTCACTAATAATCTAAAGGCAGTTAAAATAACATCATTATTGACATCATTTTCCATGAAGTTATTCTTCAATAATGCATCAATTTGTTTCTGTACACTTTCACATTCTCTCAACACTCCCTTTTCAACTGTAAGATGTCTTAATCTACCACCAGATTGGTCAGTGCTATTATTTGATCTTTCATCTCTCACATAGTCGATTTTAGTTGCCATATACTGTTTAACTCTAGTTTGTAAATACTTGCTATATTTTAAAGTGAATTTGACATCACTATTATAACCACTACTTCTTGAGATAGAACCTTGATCCAAGTTCAATAAATTAGGCATTTTTTCACCTATATAGTTTAAAGTAAAATCTTTATCACCTTCTCTAATCATGATATGAATAACAATCAACAGTTTGTATACAACAGACCAAGCACTATCTTGAAGTCTATGCTGTAAAGTTCTCATTATGGTACCAAAGTTTTCAAATTCAGTATTGTGATGAACCAGAGTAGCCAATAAGATAGGTTCAATATATTTCAGCTTAGGAGCTGCTACTTTAACTTTAGTAGCTCCTTTGACAATTTTTTCATAAGTAGTCATGATTTGAGGAAAAAATGGATAAAAACAAAGTTTATGTAGTCAATTTCAAGGTCTATATGTTTATTGGATCCCAATTACTCTCGGATCTCCTCTATGTGCCACTAACTGCTTTTCTGGTGATGCTTTAGGCGGTGTTATTCAATGCGTTTTTGTGTTGAATGTTCCCAATGTTGCCTGAAATGCGAATTAAATGTATAGGGGAAGACGGCACTCTAAGGAAATGATAAAGCTAATAGTTAAAAGAGAGATATAAAGAAAGAGATGGCTAACTAAAGACGACCAAAGACAAGTAGCTATAGGCAACCACAAGCAGAACATCAGTACCGGAAAACTAGAAAACTAGCATAGAAAATTGGTTAGTATTTATATTAGAAGAAAGCTATTTACATATGTTACATTATTTCTTTTTCATTCCACCTCTTTTTTCTAAGAAATCTTTGGCTTCATTGACTTTAGTAGCCAAAAAAGGAGAACCACCTTTATCAGGGTGATTTGCCAACATTAATTTTCTATGTTGCTCTTTCAATTTAGCTTGAGACAAGTTTGATTCTTTAAGGTTTAAGATTTGTAAAGCTTCTCTAGCGGACATTTTGGCTCCAAAACTTCCTTTGATAAAAGTTTTTCCATTATAACCTGGTTGTTTAGATTTGAAAAACCCTGAACCTACATAGGCCATACCAAGCATACCAAAACCTGTCATCCATGGATGTGCACCCATCCAATTTGTAGCTTGGTCAAAGTACCATTCAGCGCTTCCTTCAGGTGCCTGTTTACGCTGTAACTGGCCGGTGTAATACTGCT
Organism: Yamadazyma olivae; assembly: GCA_030571975.1. NCBI lineage: Eukaryota > Fungi > Ascomycota > Pichiomycetes > Serinales > Debaryomycetaceae > Yamadazyma > Yamadazyma olivae. Next base: position 622,676 of record JAJLZD010000002.1, read on the forward strand.
GTTGTGCTTGTTCCGCCATATTATCTTGTTGCTGTTCTCCAGGTATAGACAACACTGGTGGTTGCATGCTAATTGGTGCCATCTTTACTGTGATTTCTTAAATGAGACTGAAAATTTTTTGAGACTGAGATGAAAGCGCACTCGCATGATCGAATCTATACGAAGATGTGAATAGACATAATACGGCAACAAAATGGAATAATATCGTGGAATCGCGTGGTTTTGTAGCAGAATAATAACACTAGGGACGAGAATAAGTCATATCTGAAGCAAAAATACCAAAGAAATGGCAACATTGACCTAATCCTGAAGCTTATACTTGTGGTGCCTATCCACTTTCCTAGTTTATTCTAGTTTGTTCGAATTCCAGTTAGCTATCTTCAGTAGCATCCATCCCACTATATTCTCTGTACTCTATGTATCGTACTATGTCCCCCAAATGCCACCATTCTAATGCAACATCTTCGATCTGGCAAATTACTATCCTATTTCTCCATATAACGAGAATCGCATTGTTTGTAAACACAGATCACGATGGATCTAATACTCGTGCAAGATGTGCTTGATGTACTATATAATACAGCAGAAAAGACGCCAGATACGCCTATATTACACGAAGATCATGTGGTGACTCAATTCATTCAAAACTATTTACCAGACTCATTGGTGGCATTTATTTCTGATGATGGAATAACCTTAAACCAAGATATAGAAACCATTCCACCACATCACAATTATTGCAAATTGGCGGTTATAATCAAGGGGAAGGGTCAGGTATCCCATTTGAACCAGATAGAGACGTTAATGATCCCTTTAAATGAATCGGAAGAGAATGATATTTTTGATAAATTGAGATCTGTATTGAACTATGGATTATTACCAATATTTGAACTATCTAGTCTTAGCAAAACCAATGATTCTGATTCTTATATCAACTTAACAAGGAAGAAGTTTAATGAGTTATCGGTTTCTTTACAAAATTTACAAGAGAAAATCCAAGTTCCTGATCTTTTAGTATCGGTACATCCTGAAGTAAAAAAGTTTGATACCGAACAAGATACTTTCCCTGACGATATTTTAAACGATTCAAACTTACTCAATGAAGTCACAACTATAGCAAACGGCTGGATAAAACAGATACAAGCGGTGACCAACTTATCTTGTGACTTGAACAGCCAAGTATCCATATTAGATGTGATTCAATTCTGGAATTCTTTAGATATTTCCATAACTTCTATTGAAAATCAATTGAACTCAGTTCAGGTCAAAAATTCCATCAATTTATTGAATAGGGCTAAAAGGTTTCATGTTACTCTTAGTTTTAAGAATGATACCAACTTGAATGAAAAGAAATTAGAGGCAAAATTGAATCTTTCACTATTGAAAGATCTACCAATCAATGAGTTATCCACCATCCAATCGAAAGATTCAGATCTGTTGCAGTCTTTGGATATACTGATTTCGAATATTTTCAATCACTTGAAAAAGCTACGGACTTTAACTAACTTTCCTCTAGATAGAGCCTTATTAATATCCGAATTAGTGTTAAAGGACATACAGAACAAACTTATTGATATATTAACAGATATGGAAGTATTGTCCCTTAGTTTAAACGAGTTTATTCAATTGTACGAGACCCAATTGCACAATATCTTCAATACAATTGATTTAAACGTGAAATATATGATTAATTTAGTAAGGGAGTTGTTAAGAAAGAGACATGAAAAATATATTTTGGTAAGAATAAACCAAGATGACATAGAAATATTGAAAGAAAAGATAGATTTTTTACAAGACTTCAGATTGAAACACGAAAACTTATTATTCGTGATAAGAAATTTTCTTAAGGATGTGGACCAAGAATCCATTTTGTCAGACAATTACAACAGACTTTTGTTGATCAATCCCTTTGATTTCACCAAACACGGCCAGTTGTTATGGTCAAACGCTGAAAGATCATATAATAATTCACACACCAATGTTCAAAACTTGATCACTTTAAAATTGAATAACTTGTTCTCTGATTGTAAGAAACTAAAGGATTATGTATCGGTGGCAGAAAAGTATAAATATTTGATAGTGGAAAATAATTTCGATATCCTGGTTTTGATGAAAGAAGACTTACGAATGAAAATTTTGGAGGTTACAAAAGAAGAAATAAACCTTCTCGGCAAGTTTGATGCAAGGTATGGTGATAGAATTGTCAGCAACTTATCAGAGTTTATTGATTCTTATGATGGAGGAAATGATGATAATCTCCAAGCTTTTGTGACCAGAATCCTAAGCGTCCAAGATAAGATCAACTTCTATCAGTCGAGTCTTGTGTCTTTGGTTGGCTCTGAGTGGCACAAATATTCAATAGGTAATAAAGTAAAGGATATGCTTTCCACGTTATCCACAAAAATGAACCCTGAGATTGTATTTACAAGCTTTTTAGACAACTTGACAAAATATACTTCAGAAAATAAAGTAGAAGTAAAAGGAAAGCTTATCAGGACAGTTATTATCAACCAGCAAATGGATGTGATATTGAACTTTGATTCCAAGCTACTTGGCTTTAAACATAATTTAGAATACTTTTCTAGTATAGGCTTCAAAGTCCCCCCAAATTTACTCCTTGACTTCCAAAAGCTTAATAAACTATTACCAATAATTTCTGATTTGGATGAAAGCTTGACAGTTGTAAAACGTATTTTCAATTATTCTTTACTCAAGAGTTCTAATAAGAAGTACGAATTCCTTGTAGAAAAGGACAAAAGGCAGCTTGGGGTATATTTAAAGTCTTTAAGTGAGATACACTGGGAATATTTGTCACAAGCATTGGATTTGCAAGGTATCAATCATGATACTGACCTCATGGAGGTCAAATCTTTGAGGACGGTAATGGACTTTCAAACTCTAGTACACCAATTGAGTACCAAGTTAAATGTTATTTCAAAACTAAACTCCTTTCTCAACAGCAGTATTTACTACCAGTTGAAAGTATGTCGATTTGAAACGGAAGAATTCGAATCCATTTTGAATTCGTTGAAGACAAAGGTTGCTGATACGTATACTTTCGAGAATTTGAAAGACTTATATGCCTTGATCGATAAGGAAGTTGAAGAAATTTTGTACAGCAGGCTTGAAAGTGAAATCAGTTTATTTATGGAAGATATTTCCCTAGAGAACAAAAGTCCCACAAAGACCATGAATATATCAATCACAGCTAAGGACAACGAGGTGCTCATGGAGCCATCCATTGGTGACTTGAAGGTATCTCTTATAGGTAGAATCAACAGTATGTTGTCATTGGTGGAGGAACAAGCATTGTTATCAGGGAATAAGTGCTACGTTCGGAATGATTTATTTGCCAACATCTTACTGAATGCAATGAATTCCATTGAAACACTCATATTAGAGATTTCAGGCTATTTTCTCAAATGGAAGTCAGTGGAGCTCTTGATAAATATCGATATAGATTCAAGTGATGACATTAAAAAGCTTGTGACCGTAGACTCATTAAGTGAATGGTATTCCGCCATGAACAGAATTTTACTGCTTAGGTCCATATTTTATAACAATAAAGTTAACATAGGCAACTGCACAGTTCATTTGGAAAATGTACAGAGCAGAGTGTCGTCAAGGTTTGAAGGCATACAAAGATCCATCATTAAGCTATTTGGCGATGTATTCCAGTCCTCAATCCAGGATTTCGATGAGACAATATCAAAGTCAATCCCCTTGCTTAACTTCAATACAATGGATACTTTGAACTTTGTTGCCAATGTAACAAAGTTTATTGATATCAAGAAAAAGTACGCAGACAAATGGAAACCATTTCAAATACTTTTGACAGACAGCTCTAAGATTTTCCAGAAATTTAGCTTCAGTTTCCCTTCTGACTGGATATATGTGGAACAAATCGACAACAACTTATCAGTCATCGAGTCGATTATAGCGAAGAAACAATCTATCATAGATGAAAACTACGAATTCATAAAATCTAGGGTTGTTGGTCAATCATCTGAACTATCAGAAACTATATTAAAGTTTAAAGACGAATGGTACGACAAGAGACCAATTTCCGGAGATGTTAACCCAATAATGGTATTGAACTCATTAAACAATTTTGAATCTACTTGTAAAGGCTACTTGGATACCGAACAAAGCTTACTTATAGTATCAAACTTTTTCCAGATCGAAATACCAGAGATTGAAGTCGAAATTTTGAAGGATATTGAAATTGAGATCGAAGAATTCAAAAACGTCTGGTCTTCTATAAACGCATTAAACATAAATGTCGAAAGCTTCAGAAGAATGAAATGGAACGATGTTAAACCCAGAGAGATTAGACTTAAACTTGAAAATTTGTATGAAGACAGCAGAACTTTACCAATTAAAGTTAGACAGTATGCTGCGTTTGATGAAGTCCAACAACGAACAAAATACTTGATGAAGCAGCACAAATACATAGCTGATTTGAAGAGCGACAATATGAGAGATCGTCATTGGAAGAAATTGTTGGGGGCCATAGGATACAAGGGTAAGAGCTTTCAATTATTCACGTTGGGTGATGTTTGGGATCTTAACTTACCATTGTACGAAAGTAACATAAAATCAATAGTCATACAAGCCAATAATGAACATACCCTTGAGGAGAATGTTACTAAGATTAAAGAAAAATGGAACACCATCACTTTCGAGTTTTTTAACTTCAATGGACGTTTCAAATTAATCAAGTCATGGGATAGTATGTTTGACAATTGCAACCAAGACTTGGGTGTATTATCAAGCATGAGAAACTCGTCTAGTTTCTATGCGTTTGAATCAGAGGTTGTTCAATTGGAGAACAAGCTCAACTCTTTGTATGTTCTTCTTGATATATGGATTGAAGTTCAAAGGCAATGGGTCTATCTCGAAGGGATGTTTGAATCCAAAAACAACATATCTAGTATTCTTCCAGTTGAGTCCTCCAGATTTAGCAACTTAACTTATGAATTTTTGGATTTGATGAAAAAGGTTTACAAGGTTGAGCTAGCAATCGATGTCCTTTCGATCATTGACATAGACAGCTTGTTCGAAAAGCTATTGGAAAGCTTTTCCAAGCTTCGTAGGTCATTGTCAGAGTTTTTGGAGAGGCAAAGAGAAACATTTGCTCGATTTTATTTCATTGGTAATGAGGATTTGTTGGAATTGATTGGAAGTGGGAACAACTTTTCGAAGATAAACATTCACATCAGTAAGTTGTTTGCTGGTGTTTCATCTGTTCAATTTCATAAAGACACTTCTTCAATAATCGCCGTGAATAGTTCTGAAGGTGAAACGTTGACTCTTATGGAACCAATTTCATTGATAAAATATCAAAGTCTTTCAGAATGGTTGCAGAAACTAGAGCTTGAAATCAAGCTAACAATCTCCCATTTGATCAAGAAAAATTTAGACCGCTTGAAGATGTTCTACGAAAATCCTTCAGAAGATGAAATTGAAGCAATCATGAAAGAGGTTCCATCTCAAGTCATTATTGTATGTACCCAGCTTTATTTTAGTGAAATCTTTACAACCAAGTATCAACTTGACATTGAAAAGGGCCATAATCTAATAAATTTACTAGGAAACGTTGCTTCGCATGCCTCAGGGCTAAAAAAGAGGAAGCTAGAAAATCTTTTAGTGGAGTTGATACACCAGAAAGATATCCTCAATTTGTTAGACAAAGAACCTGAAAATAGAGATATAATATTGGCTACTGAGCTATTGTATTTCTATGATCTGAACACACCCGATACCTTAAATGCTTTGAAGATAAGACAATTTGAATATGAATTCACGTACGGCTTTGAGTACTTGGGAGTTCCAACGAAGTTGGTATATACGCCATTGGTTATGAAATGTTTCACAGCCATGACCCAAGCTCTTGGACAGAAGCTCGGCGGATCGCCGTTTGGTCCTGCTGGTACCGGTAAAACAGAATCCATCAAGTCTTTGGGTGAAAACCTTGGGAAAATGGTGATTGTGTTTTGTTGTGACGAATCTTTTGACTTCCAATCAATGAGTAGAATTTTTCTCGGGCTTTGTAACGTAGGATGTTGGGGTTGTTTTGACGAATTCAATAGGCTAGATGAAAAATCGTTATCGGCAGTTTCCTCTCAGATCGAAAACATCGAAATAGGCTTGAAGAAGGTCAACACCCCAATTGAACTTTCAGGAAAGAATTTGAGCGTTAACCCAGAAACTGGTATATTTATAACCATGAATCCTGGGTACGTAGGAAGAAACGAATTGCCTGAAAACTTGAAGAAACTTTTCAGGAGTTTCTCAATGGACAGACCAGATAAAGAAATTATTGTTGATGTGTTGTTGTCATCTCAAGGTTTTAGTAACTCCAGAGCGTTATCAGATATTATTGTTCCGTTCTTCCACGATTTAGAACTGCTGACGTCAAAACAGCCTCATTATGATTTCGGTCTTAGAGCGTTGAAAACGATGTTGAACAACTGTGGTAAGTTGAAACGCTCAGTTGGAAAAGAAATCAAAGAGGATACCATCGTATTGAAGAGTATCGAAGATAGCATTTCACCAAAGCTCGTCAGAGATGATGAAAGCGTCTTCAGTTCCCTCAAACAGAAATACTTCCCTGATAAAGAGACTGCCTCGCTCGACCAACTTGAACTAATGGAACACTTAAAGGCAATAGCCAAACTGGAAGGATATGATTTCAGTGGTTCATGGAAGCAAAAAGTGTTGCAATTGAACAAATTGCAAGAAGGCAGCCATGGAATAATGCTTGTAGGAGAGTCTGGATCGGGAAAAACATCATGTTGGAAAGTGCTTCAAACAGCTTTGGAGACAATCACCGAAACTGAATTTGTTAGCTATGTTATCGATGCAAAAGTTTTAAGTAAGGAGTCACTTTATGGTAACTTAGATGCTGTGACAAGAGAATGGACAGATGGGTTATTCACCAATATTCTTCGGAAGATCAAATCCAATTTAAGAGGAGAGAAGAATAAAGTATCTTGGATTATATTTGATGGTGACATTGATCCTGAATGGGCAGAGAATTTGAATAGTGTTTTGGACGATAATAAGATCTTAACTCTACCAAACGGTGAAAGATTAGAATTGCCCGATAACGTGAGAATAATCTTCGAAACAGACAACTTGAAGACCACTACCTTGGCAACCATTAGTAGATGTGGAATGATATGGTTCGAGAAGGATATAATCGACTTCTACTCCATATTCCAAAGCATGTTGTATAAGTTTTCAAATACCACTGTTTTCCACAATGATACAGGGATGGAAGAGTTTGACAGTTTAGATAACCAAAAACTTTTTGCTGAAAGAATTTCTGAGATTGTCTCGAAGGAAGTACTCTCTTCTGTCATACAAGACTGTAAGAAAAGAGATCATATCATGGATTTTAATATTCACAGATACTTAAATTCGTTCATGGACTTTTTAAAGTCCTACTACAGGAGAATGTTGCATTTTCAATCTAGAATTGAGACACATGCTGAAATGGACAACAAATATATAGATAAGTGTATTATCTTGTCTATGATTTGGTCCTTCGGAGGTGATTGTCTGTTTGACGAAAGAGCTTCATTTGCAAGCACAATTTGCAACTATGATTGTTTCAAGCATATTGATATCCCAAACAAAGGAGCTATTGAATATGATGTCAGCATTGACTTTGCGGAATGGGTAGATTGGAATACTCAAGTACAATTCACTGAACTAGAGCCCCACAAGGTATCAGACGCTAATACTGTGGTATCAACTACCGACACAGTCAGGCACGAGAGCTTGATGCATTCGATATTGAATGAACACAAGACTTTGTTGTTATGTGGACCACCGGGGTCTGGTAAAACAATGACATTTCTTGAAGTTTTGAAGAGGACACCAAACTTGGATGTTTTGCAATTAAATTTCTCTAAAGAGTCTTCACCCCAATCGTTGATGAAATCTTTAAAACAACACTGTGAGTATCAAAGAACCTCAAAAGGCATAGTTTTCGCTCCAAGAATATCCGGTAAGTGGGTAGTTGTTTTCTGTGATGAGATAAATTTGCCTGGAGTTGATAAATATGGTTGCCAGAAAGTAATCTCATTGATGAGACAGATGATAGAACTCAAAGGGTTTTGGGATGCCAATGAAATGCAGTGGGTTGAGATTAACAATATCCAATTTGTTGGTGCTTGTAATTCACCCAAAGATCCTGGCCGTCAAAGATTGTCAGAAAGGTTCTTGAGACACACTACTTTGATAATGGTTGATTACCCTGGCAGAACTTCGTTGGAACAGATCTACGAGAACTTCAACTCAGCTGTTATGAAATGTGCTCCAGAATTGAAAGGTTTCAACAAAGCTATTACGAAGTTTATGATTGATATTTACATGGAAACCAAAGCACATTTGAAGCCCACAAAGTTCGCTCACTATGTTTACTCTCCAAGAGAGTTAACTAGATGGTCAAGAGGATTGCTAGAAGCCTTGAAAACCATGAATTATACCGACTTGACTGATTTCGTAAGGTTGTTGTATCACGAAGGACTTAGACTTTTCTATGATAGATTAGTGACTGAAGAAGACTGTAACTGGACAAAGGATCTCTTTAGCAGAGCTATTGCAGAGAATTTCCCCTTTTCTGACACTCAGACGATTATGAAAGAGCCTGTACTTTTCTCAGATTGGCTTTCTCTGAAATATGAAGCCGTGGAGAAGTCAGAATTACATAATTTTGTTTCCCATAGGTTTGCAACATTCTGCGAGGAAGAAATTGACATCGATTTGGTGCTTTATGAGTCTTTATTGGAGCATGCTCTTAGAATTGACAGAGTTTTAAGACAACCACAAGGACATATGATTTTAGTGGGTCCTTCTTCGTCAGGGAAAACCACGTTAGCTAAGTTTGTTGCCTGGATGAATGGACTCAAATCTGTACAATTGGATGTACACAGTGATTACGATATTGCTGAATTCGATAAATCGTTAAGAGATATCTTGATAAGATGTGCCAAAGGTGAACTGATCTGCTATATTATTGACGAATCGAGTATTATCGAAACTTCCTTCATCGAGAGAATGAACACCCTTCTAGCAAACTCTGAGGTACCAGGTTTGTTTGAAGGTGATGATTTCAAGTACTTGATGAATCTTTGTTTAGAAGAATCACAAACACAGGGTTTATTGTTAGATTCCAACGAAGAGTTATATAACTGGTTTTCCCAACAAATCTCAAAAAATTTGCACGTTGTCTTTACTTTAACAGAGCTACATGAATCCAGCAGAATCCAAGTGATATCTTCACCTGCTTTGTTCAATAGGTGTGTATTGAATTTCATTGGCGAGTGGTCTTTTGAAACCTTGTTTGAAGTTGGCTGCAAAAAAGTCGACCAGTTGCCTGCTGACGTGAACAATTTTGAAGTCCCCGATTCAATTTCGCTGTCAGTGCCAGTGAATATCACCAACTTTAGAGATGCATTGGTCTGCTGTCTAATATTGATACATTTTTCTAGTAAAACGTACACTGAGCTATATCCAGGCTCCTTCTTGAAATTGGTCGACAGATTCGTTCAAAATTTTAATAACAACCGAAGTGAAATGGAAGAGGTCCAACGTCATACCACCAATGGTTTGAACAAGTTGAGAGAAACGGTGCTACAAGTAGCAAAATTGAAAGAGGAACTATCAATCAAGAAAACAAACTTATCTCAGAAAGATGAAGAGGCTCGACAAATGCTTAATACCATGTTGTCAGAACAGAATGAAGCCGAAAGAAAACAAGAATTTTCAATCACTGCACAAGAGGAATTGAATAAACAGGAGCTTGAAATCGAAAAACGGAGATCAACTGTCATAAAAGATCTAGAAACAGCAGAACCAGCGATTTTAGAAGCAAGAAGAGGCGTTCAGAATATTAAGAAGCAACATCTCACAGAAATCAGAAGTATGGCCAACCCTCCAGCAGCTGTAAAGATGACTATGGAAGCGGTGTGTATTCTCATTGGTTACGAGGTTTCTACATGGAGAGACGTGCAGTTAGCCATCAGGAAGGACGATTTCATTCCTAATATCGTGAATTATAGTAATGAAGACCAGTTGACTTCGGAAGTTAGGAAGTATATGGAAGATATCTATCTTTCCAGACCCGAGTTTAATTTTGAAACCGTAAACAGAGCAAGTAAAGCGTGTGGCCCACTAGTAGAGTGGGTCAGAGCACAATTGACATATTCGTTGGTTCTAGAGAATATAGGACCTTTAAGGGAAGAAGTGAAGATGTTAGAAACCGGTGCCAGGAAAACCAAAGCTCAATTGACGGCATTGAAACAGATGGTGGATGATTTACAAGTAAGAATTGAAAGATATAAGGATGACTACAGCTCATTGATAAGGGAAACGGAAGGTATTAAATTGGAAATGCAATCGGTGGAGTCCAAAGTGAAGAAGAGCTTGAAGCTCATGGATAGTCTAACTATCGAGAAAGATAGGTGGAAAGGCACCATTGCCCAATCTACCAAACTAAACGAGAAAATCATCGGAAATTCTATATTGGCAGCCTCATTTCTTGAGTATTGTGGAGGACTAGATCAAAAGGATAGAGAGCTGCTTGTTTCAGAATGGAAAACTCACTTGGTAACGGCAAATATAGGCTTCGATGCTACTTTATCCATGGTGAACTTGTTCCCGTCTAAAGACTTTGTAGGCAATGAAGAGTTTGACGAATTAGCCATTGAAAATGGAGTAATAATAAGAAACTCCAGAGTCCCCTTGATCATTGACCCAGCACTGCAAATGCTTACTTTAAAGAATTTATTTATATCTTCGAAAAAGATGGCAACCACCAGCTTCTTAAATGAGTCATTCGTAAGAGAGTTAGAAAACGCCATAAGATTTGGGGGTTCAATTCTTATCCAGGACACAGAGTACTATAATCCAATCTTGAGTCCACTTTTGAGAAATGAGGTATATAGGAATGGTGGTAGATTGATGATAAATATCGGAGGCCATTCTATTGATTTTGATCCAAAGTTCAAGTTGTATTTCCACACCACAAACCCTTCAATCAAGCTTTCTTCGTTTGTCGAATCCAGAGTATCTTATGTGAACTTCTCAATCACCAGTAAGAACTTGGAATCACAAGTGTTGAATATTGCATTGAAAGCCTTTGAGCCTGAAACTGAATCAAAAAGACGGACCCTCATAAAATTGCAGTCACAATACAAGGATAAACTTAAAGACTTAGAATTAAAGCTCTTGGATTCCATAGGAGAAGTTTCAGGAAGCATTTTAGATGATGACAAAGTCATTGAATATCTTGAACAGCTTAAAAGTGAATCCGAATCTATTGACGATCAAATAAGGGAGTCTAAATCGGTTATTGAAACCATAGACAACATTAGAAACAAGTTTTATGATGCGGCAATTCATTCTTCACTGATATTCGGGGTTTTAAAAGGGTTGAGGAAGTTCAGTATCTTTTATAGATTCTCGTTATCGAACTATACTTCAATATTCTTAAAAACATTGAATATTTTCAAAAATGAAGTGTTTGATATCCAGAAATTCATATTGAGACTATATCAAGAGCTTTTTGCAACAATCTCACCATCGTTAACTAGAAAACATAAAATTCTTTTTGCAATTGGCTTGACTTGTCTGTTTTACAAGCATGAAATAGGTCCACACTTTGTTGAATTCTTTAATGAGTTCATCCAGATGGTTTTTAGTGAAAATTATAACCATATTGGCTCATATTTCGAAAAGTTATTGATTACAGGTGTGGATATGAACAATCTTGAGCAAAAACTCCAGGAAAACAAAGATAATGGGGTTGTAAATGTAATGGGTGCTATGATATCATCAGTTAAGAGTAGACAGACCAACCCAGTTGAGTTTTCTAATGCCATAAGTAACATTGCATCGTTCTTATTCTCAGGCACAGGATCTTTCAGTTCAAAATATTCGTTTGAAGACATTATATTGCAAGAAGACAAGACGTATCAACAAAATTGCAAACCTTTCATGTTAACATCAATGGATGGTTATGACGCAACCTTCAAAGTAGAGCTGTTGGCAAAAGCTACCAATAAGGCACTACACATAGTTTCTTTAGGTTCAAAAGAGGGAATAGATGCCACAAAGAAACAATTACAAGCTTCATCACGTAAGGGTGACTGGCTATTAGTCCAGAATATAGAAATGTCATTGGATTGGTTGAACCAGTTTGAAAAGTTGATAAATGACTTGGCCTTTGAACCTGGTTTTAGACTATTTTTGACAACCAACTTGAATAGCACTATTCCAGAAACATTGATCAACAATTCACAAGTATTGGTTTATGAAACTCAACCAAGTTTGAAAACATTGATGATTGATATCTTTGGATTGCAAGATGAATCTACCCTTGAATCAAGAACAGCAGAGTATAGACATATCTATTTTTTGTTATGTTGGTACCATTGTACAATTTTAGCAAGGACCAAATATATCCCGGTATCGTTTGCTAAGAAATATGACATAAATGAAGCAGATTTCCAATCAGCATTGTCCTCGATCGACTATATTCTACGGAATATCAAGAAAGGTAAAAGTAATTTATCACCAGAATTAATGCCATGGGAGAAAATCAGATTATTGGTTTGTGAGATAACATATGGAGGAAAGATCGATATCTCCAAAGATCTAGAATATTTTATCCGATTAGGAGAACAAATATTTAGTAAAGGCTCGTATAATAATGATTTCAACTTGATTCACAATGAAATAAGTGGAAAAACAAATGAAAAATTACTAAAACCCGAGGGCTTTACTGTGGAAGCGTATAAATCCTGGATAAAGGAATTGCCTGATCAAATACCCTTATCATGGATAAGCTTGGAAGAAGAAGCAGAGAATACAAGACTAACAAATGATACTAAAGAGCTTTGTAAAGAAGTATTACGATTAGCAATAATCATGTAACATTATTCATAATAAATAGAGTATAAATAAGAGATAATATTAAATACTGTAAAATTATGTATTATATTCGATACATATTCAACATTATAATTTACAATGCTTTTTATATATAAAATTTTAAAATTATTGGAATTTGATTTATAAAACTTTGACCTAAATTATTTATTCATCTTCTTCTAAGGTTTGAGCAGCAATACGATCTAAATCTCTTTGACCGTTTTCTGAGATTCTTCTACCACCTTTTGGAGAGATTTCTAAGACACCAATTTTTTCTAAAGATTGTAAGACTTTTCTGTTAACAGAACCTGAAGCATCAGTATGTCTGTGTGGTCTGAAACCTCTGTTAGCAGCACCACCGTATAATTTGTTTAATTTACCAACACCGACTTGTTTTCTTAAGTAGATGTGTCTGGCAACGGAAGCAGCTCTCTTGTAGTACCAAGTTTCAGCTTCTTGTGGTGGTAATTCATTACCAGCTGAGGTTTTGACGATATCAACGTAACCTGGAACTTCTAATTTACCTTGACGTTGTAAAAATTGAGCATAAGCGTTAATGAATTCTTGAGCTGGAACGTCTCTAAATATTGTTAGTAACTGTTTGTTATATAGAAAGAAAAAATGGGAATCGAGTGAAAAATGAAAAGTTTAGTGAAAAATGAAAAATATGAAAAAACTGACAATAAATGACTTCTACATCATAGAAACGAAGCTTCACCACTGTTTCAAACAGTGTGTGACATCTTGAACTATTAATATATGACTCCCCGTTATACTCTATTACAATTATCCCCTGGTGTGTTGTTCTCCAGTGTGTTCTATTCTTCTGATCTTCGATTCCCGTTCTTTCAGCTACTCTGTTGAGTGTATAATACTCCAGCAGTCTCTGTATCATCTACAAAGTCTATGGAGTATCATAGCCTAAACTACGTACCTGACTGATACACCTGCCATCTTGTTATAAAATATTAAATTTTTTTTTCTCTCAACAGAACTTTTAAATTTTTCATTGAAAAAGATCTGAGGAAACGCAGTCACACACTCACGTGCGCGCTTTCTTTTTTGCAGCCTCGTAGATTAGAAAAACCTTAGAGACTATGGAAACCATAGAGACTATAGACCGTCGGAGGAATTCTAGTAATCGGAAGAACATAGAATGGCCATATATTATACGATAGAGCAGTTTGGGAGCTTTAAAAGAAAGTTTATACTATACATCCCAAATACTGCTTATCTTTCTTTGCTTTCTACTATACTGTTCCAATTCTATTAAGCTACTTTCATGACCCCAAAACTCTTTAGTAGCCTCATTATAGGCTTCTGTTTGTACCAATTCAACACCCTCTCCATATTTGATCTTGTAATGGGCTGGGCGACGGAAATTGGGCGAATTGAAGGGCAGTCTATCCCATGGTTTGAGCTTTTTTAGCTTTAACCGGTCTTCTTCGTTGGGTTTCTGCTTGTAACTAAAGATTGTATCACGTATAATATCTCTTAAAATGGTTTCATCTGAAGTCGACCAACATTGGTCAATCGAAATATTGGTTATGGAGTGATCATGGATATAGAGGTATTCCACTATATCGCTCATAATCTTCAATGCCGATAAGTCTGATTGGGCCATTGGATCTCCATATTGTAGGTTAATATTGTCAACCCTTAGACTCTTGATGATTGCAAATAATATCTCTCGGAAATCAAGCATGAAATAGGGTATTACCAACGATGGCTCCACTATAGTTAATGCTATCCGTTCCGGTCCTCTTTCTCTTTGAACGTATCCACCTGAATTCAAATATGGCGTGAATTGGAATTCGATTGTAACTGTAGTCAAATTGGAACATTTGCATAAACTTTCAATCAAATAATCTCCATTTAATGCCATCACATCCCAGGATTTATAATCAACGGGAGGTTGAGTCCCTCTTGTTATCAACCTTATGCTTATTTTTTCAAGTTGTAAGTTACAAATTTGGTCAATCAACTTGAGTAATATTGTATAGCTAATATGTGAATTTTCTGTCAAAAATATATTACATTCTTTCAATTTGTTTTCCTTTAGACTCTCTATAACTTCTTCTATAATATCTATCTCGATTTCATGGAAATCTATTAAAATATCTAATCTTTGAAGTTTATTCAAAACCTTTTTGAAAGGGCGAATACTTACTATATTGATCGATAAATGTTTTATGTTGTTGTCAACCACTATATCAGGAACCTCTGTTGCACTGTCCAAAAGCTTTAATATTTTTAGGTTGGGGAAAAGTTTAAGATTCCCAGAACTAACCAATTCATTACCACATTCAACATATTCAAAATAGTTATTCATACTAAAGTCCTGATAGCGACTTCTGTGATCATCAGCATATTTAAACCCAATCTTAGCTAAATCAGCGGTTGAGCATTCATAGAAACCCAAAAATAGTATTTCTCTTATCAATTGTCTATAATATTCATCCCTTTTGCTGAAAAGTTCGAAATTTCTCGGAATTGAAAGTATGGCATCTGTCTGATTACTTCTAACTAAACTTAGATGGCTAAATAGACCAGGTCCCAAATATTTTCTTAAAAATATACATGTTGATGATAAGGTCAATAGATCCTTATAATAAGGGATGCAAGTATTATTTTCCAAAGCGCCTGAAATGTTTACCTTTTTCACAGGATTCCTATTTAACAGTACCTGGCCTTCCGTAAGGAAGTATATGACCTGATTCAATATGTCTACTGGCAAGTCAATCAAGCTTAAGTCCTCCCGCTTCATCATTCAAAGATTCGCAAAAATAGATAAGATTTTCCGATAAGAGATATGTGATGGTGATAGACAAAATGAGAGAGAATTAATAGCAAAACTAATACAATAGTTTACAAGTGTAAAAATTAACTATAAAATATAAAAGTCTAATTAGCTTAGACTTTGAAACCTCTTGATCTTCTTCTACCTCTAGCTCTTTCGAATTTTCTACCTTTGGACATAACTTTTGGAGCTTTGTTCTTGTGTGGACCCATACCGAAGTGTCTAACGGCTTCTCTGGCGTTTCTTGGACCTCTTAAGATTAAAGTGTTTTGACCTTTTGGAGCTCTTAAAGCTAATTGATCTAAAGTGATAGCTTCACCACCATTCTTTAAAATGGTAGCTCTGGCACCAGCGGTGAATCTTAAAGCAGCAACGGTGGTTTTTGGGAATTCTAATAATCTGTTATCGTCAGTAACGGTACCAACAACAACAATGGTTTTATCAGCAGCACCATTTTGTTTTAAAGCTCTGGCGATTCTAGAAACAGAAACTGGAGGTCTGTTAATTTTGGATAAGAATAATTGTCTTAAGATGACTTTGTTGAAAGCAGCATCAGTACGACCTGTTATGTTAGTATTTGATATTCTGCTCGAAGACGCACATAAGTCATACCGAGTTGATTATATATTATATATCATCTAATGAAATCATACTTCACCATACGATATATAATATATAATATGACTTGCACTCGCAGAACAAGTTAACGTGTAACGGTGTTAAGCAGTTAACTCATTAAATGGTACGATGGGAGGAGTTGTTCAGATTGAATATTATAATATGTCACTATCTTCAATGACTATAACAATTCAAATATCATTCATGGTAGAAACCATGAATAACATTGTTTCTCAAACACTCGACTCAACCAAAGTACTCATTGCACTATAACTTATTGCATCTTCGATATCTTACAAGGTAAACTTGTATTAGCTTTGGCAAAACTTTTCACTGCCATCTCATCAAATGACAGTCAAAAATCTTCCAGCTTATATATACATACGAGCTAAGAAAGAATATAACTTAACTAATAACTTCAAGTAGACGTTGTCTGACTTTGGAGCTTCTCTGTGACCTGATCTTTCGTGTTGTTTAGTAAAATGATCTCTACCCATATTGATGTTACTGAAAAAATTTCTCAAAAAACTTTTCAGTGAAAAAGAGACATCACTAAAGTAGTGCGCATGTCATTTTTCTGCGGTCACAGGGCGGAAGCCCTAGTTAATTGGAACCGCTCGACATTGGACTTCATCGTCCGCGACACAGAGCGACATCATATCTAGTCAACACGTCACACGAGTGTGCACGTGAAAAATCTCATTATTTAATCAATAAAACAAATCTGATCATTATGCCACAACTAACACCTATAAAGGGGTTCATTAATACCCCTGTCACCAAGAAAATATGTATTTTCAGCACGATAGCGGCCGTGGTGGTCTCACTATTTCAATTCAAATACTTGTTTGTCCTTTCAATCGATCCGTTTATTATAGAGTATAACCAATTCTGGAGAATCATTACTTATCAAGTATCCGTTATAAACGAGTCAGACTATTTATTGACGGTATTATTATGGTTCCATTTCAAGACTTTGGAAAGATTCTATGGCTCCAAAAAGTACTTATCCTTAATCCTTGTATTATCAATTTATAATGGAATCCTAACATTCCTAATCATGAGTTTGGGTCAGTTATTAATCAATTTCATTGACTATGCGTTCTTATCGATTTTAAAACTAAATGGATACTCATACTTCACTACAATCTTAAATAAGGTGACTCCCGGCCCATTAGGTGTATTATCATCTTTGTACATCTGTTTTGGTACTTACATCCCCATATCTTATCAATTCAAAATATTACTATCAAATCCTTTCAATTCAGACGACTCACAAGCTCATAGCAAAAGCAAAGAGTTGTTATTAACGGATCATTTCCAGATTCATATATTGTATACGTTATTATTGCTAAACAATGGCTTTGAATCCATCGTTCCTTGTTTGATAGGTTTGTTTATTGGGAAATTATACACTAACGACTTGTTGCCTGGTTCCAAGTCATGGCTTTTACCAACAACCTTGTTCAGATTATTTGTTAGCCCCTTCAGAATATTGAATAATTTAGTTGATTATTCCAGAAGAAGATTGGGTGGTTATCAATCTGTCAACCAAATAATAGATGATGATGAGCCAACCGAACCGAATGAAGAAAGGGAGGTTGTAATTGATGACATGAGAAATAATGCTGATAATGAAATAAGAGCTGAAACTCCCGTAAGACCTTTAGCAAGTCAATTTTTAGATACTTTTAGATCAAGAGGTACTTAGATTATAATGTTTATGGTTTACATACTTATTAATGTGCATGATTAAATTTTAAGATTCTTGGTTCCTTCCTCTACTTTGTTTCTTCTTCTTTCTACATCCCAATTATATAATCTTGCTGTATTAACTTCCATAGTGGTGATATTCTCCTTCAAGAATACTAAATCTTCCTTGATGATTTTCACGTTTTCTATATTCTTTTTCAATCTTTCTTCCAACAACTCGACTGCTTCATCTAATGGGTATTCCAACATAACTTCTGCACCCAACCACAAATAGACAGACTTCAAATTTTCAGTGTTAATGGTAGCAGTTGTGTATAATGAATCGTTCAACTCATAATTAGTCTCTATGATTTTTGCATCTTCATCTTCGTCGTCGTTTTCGTCTTGTTTTTCTTGTAAACTTTTGATGATTTCCAAGTTCTTTTCAATGTCTGGTCTTTTGGAGTCCAAATCAGTCAATTGGTTTCTCTTGGACATTTCCATATACTTATACTGTTGCAATCTATCTTGGAATGCCTTCATCACTGAATCGAACTCTGTTTCAACATCCTTAACATACTTTTCTACCTTGTCTATGAATGGTGCCTCTGGGATCCCACGAGGATTACTTTTATCTGTTTTTAGTATGTCCATAATAAATTTGGTGATACTTTTTCACGCACTTTCATAAATTATATAGTGAGAGAGTGGAATATGAAGATACAGAGCCAGAAACGAAACGGGAAATAGAAAAACATATGTGACAGAGGAATGTGGTATAATATAGAAAATGTGTAACATTCTTTTGGAATATTATTATTTTAAAATTCCAATTACAATTCCATTGGTGTGTAATATCTGAGAAAGTTGCAAAATTGAAATATTTCAGAATATGTGTATTGTACAATATATAATTACAGATCATGCTTTGATTTTAAACTTAATTTTAATTTTAACTTTGGTTTCTTGGGCTTAGGTTCTTCTTTGGCCTCTTGTTTGACCTCCTCTGACACACTTTCAGCTCTTCTCAGTGATCTTCTTTCTCTTTTTGGTCTTTCGGCTTGCTCAGGTTCTTGTTTTTCCATTACTTTTGGAGTATCTTCTGATTCAACGACTTCATTCGACACAGCGGCCACAAGTTCAGTCTTCTCAGTGTCACCATTTTCTGTGCTAGTAGGTATAGGTTCAGTATCGGCATCTTTGACAGGTTCTGGTTCAGGAACAGTGGTGGTTACAGGGGCTTCCGTGGTCACAGGGTCTTCTGTACCTACAGGATGTTCGATGGCTACATTTTCAACCGTTTCAGGAATACTTGTTTTGGATTCTTCAGGAAATGGTGCACTTGAAATGATAGCCTTTTTGTCTTTCAACAGAATTTTCACATATAAATGAGTCTGCTTCTTCACAGGAATCGTCACTATTGTCCCACTTACACTCACACCGTTTTCACCCAATAGTTTTGGGACTGGGGCTGGAACTATGGTCTTGAGTTTCCTCCTATCTATCTTCATTCTGACAGTATTTTTGCCAACTATAGTCACCAACGAAGCTTTAGTCGCTGATGTCTTACTGATGGTGGCCTTGACAATGGGCTCTTTTACATTGCTTGCCTTATGGGTAGTTGCTTTAGAGCTTGGAGGACGCATAGGACGAACAGGTTCCGGCTCTTTGCTAAGTTTCAACTTGAGTTTACTCTTATCTTCTTTCTTCTTCAAGACAATTCTTGGGTTCAATTGAATTTTGAATCTTCCTTCCCTGTGTATCAATATTTTTCCTTCTCCTAGAAGTTTGGCTTTGATTTTTTTAGTCAATTCATTGGTAGGAACACTTGGGATAGGGATATCAACAATGAAACTATCAATCTCTCTGTATAAAATCTGACAAATAGTGAATAATAATCTTCGACTATAGATACTTAATAGTGAGGAATGTAATAGTTCCCATAATAAATTTTTGAGACCATTTCCAACAGAATAATCTCTTCTTAACAATTGAATTGTGCCTGAAATCGTAGCCCTGGCTAGCATGTCACGTCTTGCATTGGTGCCAATATTGATTGTGTTCTCGACGGGACCTTCATTATTGACCCTAGAAACGTTCAAGATTTTTTCCAAGGTTAGGAATTCAGGATCATCAAGCGTAGATGATGTTCCTTTGATTGCCGCAAATTTTATGGATTCAATCAACGTTTCTACCATCCTGGAACGGTAGATATTGCTGTGAAACTCAAATAAACAGCTTTTCAAGAAGTAATTCAAAACATTGGCATTCTTTAGGCCTCCAAGTAAGAACAATCCTCTAAAAGCCTCTAATCTAACTTCATAGTGGTACTTCTCCGATGTCAAATATAACAATTCTTCAAACAGGAGTTTGGTCAAGCCATATAAAGCAAGACGAATCCTCTGTCTAACACAAGTTAAAGAAATAACATTTTGGTAGGAAGGAACCCATTCGTCCAACTTTTGTTGTCTTTCGATTTCTTGCACTACGACTTCGTTGAATTCTTTCTCTACGTCGTCAAGAAGAGAATCATTGTTAGTTCCAATCGATAAGTTCGTGGCAGGGACATAGTTGACATTGATAATACTGTCAGTCAAGCTTTCAATCAACGAGCTAACATACAAGGAGTCTTGGAAGCTATTCTTTGAATTCTCGTTGTAAATAACCATGTTCAAGATTGTATCTTTAGCTTTGAACGGTACATTACCGTCGTCATCTCTGATTGAACCGAATATTTCTGCAAAAGACTTCTGTATCAAGAATGCTGGAATATCGCTAAAGTCATTTGCTAATGGAACAGTACTATTGGGGAAGCAGAACAATTTCTGATAGACTTTAATCAAGTATTCTAATCCCATAAAATTATTTTCCGGTCTGGAAAAGCTTGCCAAAGCTTGAGCTGCTGCAATACGGATACCGTAGTAGTATCTCGAGTCCATAATGGTTCTTATCAAAGTAGTACAATACGGAATTATCGGTTTCGTCTGCCTTCCAAAGAAATTAACGGCTTCATATTGTGCTTCGATGTCTCTATCATACTGTAATTGTGAAGTATACATATAATCGGGCTGGAAAACGTTGATTTTTGCAATCCATTCAAAATCCGTATCGACTCTAATCCACTCAAAAGCATTATTATAAAGCTCTTCATCGTCAATTGGACTCCATTCAACCAAATTCCAAGCTTTCAATTGGTCCTCTTTCTGGATGATATCCCCGAATCTACTATACGTTCCACCTTCAGCAGCTTCTTCTTTATGCTTTTTCATTCTCCTGAATTTAGAGTTGTAGTTGATATCAATCTTGACATAGCTCTCTTTCAAGTCAACAACATGCTCGTATGGTGTCCCATCTGCTTCATGGACCCTAATAGTCATGGGACCAATGAATGCCGGTTGAACTGGGAATTTTGGCTCCTTATCCAAAAGAGCAATTGAACTATCAACAAAGTTTTCAGAAGTTGGATGGAAAGACTTTGATTCCTGAATTTGGACCTGTTTCACAGCAACTTCAATCATCCCTCTTTTTCTATTAAACCTTTGTGAAACATTAAAAGTTGGACATCCAGCTCCAAATACCCATTGTTTGAAGAATGTTTCAAGCCTATTTCTGTTCACTTTTTCACATACATATTGAAAATGTTGTGTTGACAAGGTATTATTGATTAATTCCCCAGACATCGCTTGTAAGAACAACTTAGGTAACACTCTATGAAGACCAAAAGACTTGTCAGACTTGGTCATGGTTTTATCAAGAATATTCAAGATTAATGGTGATTTTAGTTTGATGAAAGCCAAATCTTTCTCAGAAATTGGAAACCTGAAAAAAGATAGAGCAACAGGCTTTTTGCCAATATCGAGTTGTACAACTTTATCGATCTTTTTCTTAATTCTAAATCTAGTTTCATTCATACCCATCAAAATCTTTAGGAATTGAAAGGTCATAAACCCAGCAATTCCAATAGTACACCACATATCATTAAACTGCTGAGGAGTGATATTGATCCCACTCCATTGACTGGCGATGGTTTCAACAATCAAGGGGGTTATAGTGTAAGATGGTTCGATCAAGTTAGCGGGATATAACAATTTCTTATCGATAATACTCAACCCAGAATAGTTACCAATGTCCTGAGTGCTTTCACTAACAAAAATCAAGGTGTAAGAGTTGAAAGGATAAGAACCAAACTCTTTCAGGAAATATTTTATGGCCTGTTTTGTAAAAATGCATGTATTCTTAGCCATTTCTGTTTGGTCAGGTAAACAGTAGACTTTTACTGGACATAAAACTTCTTCATTGGTTTCTTCGAGATTGTCAATATCATCTGGTTCTTCAGAATAGTCAGGTAAATCTATGCTTTGAAAACAACCTACAGTCCATCCCACATGATGTGCACACACAGGATTGTAAATGGACCATGAAACCGTCTTTTTGGACAAATCAGTTGGATGAGGAACTTCTTTAGTTTCAACGAAATCCCCAGTAGCTACCATAAGATCTTGTAATTCGCCATCGTCATCATCGTAACTGTCATCGTCACTACTTTCATCTTCAGGAGCGACAGGTTTGCCTTGTGCTTTGGCATCATTTCTTCGTCTGAGCTTCTCCTCTCTCCTTCGCCTTTTATATTCCAATTTTCTTGATTCAATCGCTTCTTTGGTACCAATTATAATGGGATGTCCTATATCTTTAACAGTTCTTGGAATATTGACATCAATAGTCCAGGAATTTCTTTCCCATAGATTATCTATACAAGGTACCCAAGAAGAAGTTGAAACATTATAATCTGAATTAAGGGTGTAGGCATGCCATAATTTTCTTGAAGACATATTAGTTACGAAATTTATACCGTTTTTTGGGTTTACAATCTCATATTCGATTTTCAACAGGATTGGAGTATAATAGTCGACATGCGTGTTTCTTGATTTCAAATGACTAGGAGTCACCGTATTGGGTTGACTTGAAGGAGTATTGATTGAGTTTCTATCTGTCAAGTGCAATCTTAGATTATCAGGTAAAAGAATGGTCAATTCTTCGGTATTCCCATGATGCAAAGGTTGTGGTTCACCAGGGATTTCATTGATTTCACCAAAAATATAATTCAATTTTTGTCTTATCAAATGATGTTGATGAATCGATAAATCGTTGTTGTACAAGTCCAATATATTTACAGTTTTATTTTCAATTGAAGTTTCAAAGATGGAGTCGTCGTTAATATACAATAAATCTTTATGAATGAAGTTTGCTTTTCTGTTGTTTATAAGGATTTCTTTGATTTGCATTTCCCTACAATCCAACTTGATAGATTTCAAGTGGCTTGTGGTTGGGATTACAGTGATTTCTGTCAAACCATCGACTTTTTTATGGATGAAGTCCACATCTATGCTTACTCTTTGGTGCCCAATCTTAAGGTTCTGAGTCAGTAGATTTGTGTTCTTGGCCTTGGAGGCCTTGTAAGTTCTAGGAGTTAGCGCTTGGGTGGGATTCATCGTTGATGAATATGATGAATGAAGGTCAAGACTCGAAGCAACTGGTGGCATTCTTGGGTAATCTATCCTATTTGAGCAGGTGGTTCGGGCAAAATGCTATTTTGTACAAGTCCTTTCTTATACTATACGAGGTTCCACTTCTCTAGTCGTCTATTGACCTCTGCGTCCTTCTATTCTTTACTACTGTTTAGTCTTCCTGGTCAACAATTCGCGCTCGCACTGTCAGATTCTACATACTAGCGGTTAGGGCTACAAAGCGTTTATAGGTCTCCTGTGTGATGGGTATACACAAAGGTGATACAACCATCATTGTAATGGAGACTGGACGGTTCTAGGGGTTTATATATTTCTAGACTAGCTATGCAGCCATAATCGTTGGTTCGTTATTTACAAGATCATAAAGATTGTCCTTGAGGTACCATTCGACTTCAATAAAGGACGGAGTCAAGTCGTAGGTAGGCAACGCATAGTATTGTTTGTTGATTAGCAAAACCGGAGTACCATGGACTATTTTTTTGGGCAATTTTCTGTCTCCAAACTGCTTGGTGAGTGGTCTACGATGCAGTCTGGATTCGTAGGGCACAACTTCTATCTCTTTGATTTCATCCAGGGGGTTTTTAAACAATAACCAGTATCGTCTATCAAATAAGTGCCATTTATCACTGTCTTTGGCGTCTAAAGTAAGCTTGACTTCCGATAGGTTCAAACGGATTATAGGCTGGCGTGAAAGTGAAAAATGCACATGCCCTTTGGTTTTCTTCACATCAATCAACACGTTCAAATAGGTGAATTTAGTGAATTCCTTATCGCTTGAAAGGAATTCAGATAGCTTTGGAACAAAATTATTCAATAACTTTGAGAATGAAAAATGATAATTCTTAGATGGTGAAATTGGGTATAGAATTTCATAGAAAAACCGACTTAGAACCAAATCACCGTTATCTAATATATCTTTTTCTTCCATATGAATAGTGATTGTGGAGTTTCTAGGGTCAAGTTTCATGGCTTGGTCCGATCTGAGTTTTTGTTTTAGATGATTCACTTGTTTCTGTGCATATTGGGAGAGCTTACTGGCTTTTGTATGACTTTTCTGCAAGCTTTCTCGATCAATGCTTTGTAACTCACTGTTGGAGTTTTCTTGCAATTGTTTGGGAATATAATCATCGATCAAGTACCTATACAAGTTTCGATCCGTCAAGTTGATGTCTTTATTGGTATGGTCTTCAAACCATTTGACATCATTCACAACACAAGTTTCTATAATTTCAGGTTTCGTAAAGTCTAACAAGGGACGAAGGACCATTATTGGATTTTTATACTTGAAGGGGAATTTTTCTTCAACTGGTATAAAAGATCTGTATTTCAAGCCACTCAAACCAAAAACAGTAGAATTCTGTTGGACTCTTTGCATGTATGTTTCCAATTGATCATTATAATTATGTGCAACCATCAAGTTATCAATATTCATCTCATAACACAATTTTTGGAAGCCTTCATATCTTTTGAACCTAGCCACTTCTTCAAAGTTGGAAATATTACCACTAGACGTATTGCCATAATCCAAAGTGTATATGTGATGGTCAATGTCCCATTGACGAACCATCTGGCCGATTTTCTTAGCTTCTTCGCTGGAGCCATCTCTGTATCTATGGTCTACTGTTACTGATGAAATTTGCAACCTGGGGTTATAACGATCCCTATAACGGGCCAACAAATAGGCCAAACACATCGAGTCGACGCCCCCAGACAATGCCACCATCACCTTATCCGGGATTCGCCCACTGCATCTTCCTAATGCCTGTTTGAATGCCTCCAAACTGATCATTCTCTAGTTGAAGTTAAATAGTATTAGCTATTCTCAATAAAATAGGCACTGCGTACATAAGCACTTACATAAGCATGCCATATTGTGTAATAAAACTCAAAGCGAGAAATCGGATTACATAAGCATCGACTAAGCACAAATTTTTCAGCGCGAAATGGTTAGTCATATAGATTATACATCACATTTCTAAAGCTAAAGCTACAGCTATAAGTACGATACACTGCAAAGAAACGTTAGTAGAACGACACAAGTGTAAACAAAATGGCTGAAGAATCGGGTGCTTTTTTTAACTTCCCCAACGAAGAGCTCAAAGTTAGCCAACAATGGGATGAAGTTGATGCTTTTAAGAGACAATTAGAATTGACTGAAGACTTACCAAAATTTTCATTTTATGATGGACCTCCATTTGCCACAGGAACTCCTCATTACGGACATCTTCTTGCTTCCACTGTGAAAGATATCATCCCCCGTTATGCTTCCATGAACGGACATTATGTTGAAAGAAGATTCGGATGGGATACTCATGGATTGCCAGTTGAGTATGAAATCGACAAAAAATTAGGTATTACTGGTAAACATGATGTTATGGAAATGGGTATTGACAAATATAACAACGAATGTCGTTCCATTGTTATGAGGTATGCCGACGATTGGAGACAAACTGTCAAAAGATTAGGTAGATGGATTGATATGGACAATGATTACAAAACCTTATATCCTGAATTCATGGAGTCTGTTTGGTGGGTTTTCAAACAATTATTTGACAAAGATTCTGTTTATAGAGGTTTGAGAGTCATGCCTTACTCCACTGGGTTGACTACTCCTTTATCTAACTTCGAAGCGCAACAAAACTATAAGGATGTCAATGATCCTGCTGTTACTGTCGCTTTCCAAATGAAGGATTCAGCTGATACTTACTTAGTTGCATGGACTACTACTCCATGGACTTTACCTTCCAATATTGCCCTTTGTGTGAACCCAGATTTCGAATATATCAAAATCTTTGACGAAGAAAAGCAAAAGTATTTCATTTTATTAGAGTCTTTATTAAAGACTTTATACAAAAAACCTGCTTCTGCTAAATTCAAAATCGTTGAAAAGATAAAGGGTAAAGATTTAGAAGGTGTCCAATATGTTCCTTTATTCGATTATTTCTATGAAGAATTCAAAGATCATGGTTTTAGAGTTATCGTTGCTGATTTTGTTACTGATGATTCTGGTACCGGTATTGTCCATCAAGCACCAGCTTTTGGTGAAGTCGATTTTGAAGCCACCACCAAGGCTGGAATCATCGATGAAAAGAGAACTCCTCCAAACCCTATAGATGATAATGGTAAATTCACCAAACAAGTTCCAGACTTTGAAGGTTTATATGTTAAAGATGCTGATAAAGTCATCATTAAAAAGTTAACTGAAACTGGTAACCTTTTAGTAAGCTCCCAAATCAAGCATAGTTACCCATTCTGTTGGAGATCCGATACCCCATTGTTATATAGAACTGTTCCTGCTTGGTTTGTTCGTATTGGTGAAATTGTTCCAGATATGTTAAAAAACGTCGAAAGAACTAACTGGGTTCCTTCAAATATCAAAGAAAAGAGATTCAGTAATTGGATTGCTAATGCTAGAGATTGGAATATTTCTAGAAACCGTTATTGGGGTACTCCTATCCCATTGTGGGTAAGTGACGATTTCGAAGAAGTCGTTTGTATCGGTTCTATTGAAGAATTACAAGAATTATCTGGACGTACAGATATCACCGATCTCCATCGTGAAAGTATTGATGATATCATCATCCCTTCAAAGAAAGGTAAAGGTAACTTGAAGAGAATCGAAGAAGTGTTTGATTGTTGGTTTGAATCAGGTTCTATGCCTTACGCCTCTAAACATTATCCAATGGAAGGTAAAGATACTTTCCTCGATTCTTTCCCAGGTAACTTCATCTCCGAAGGATTGGATCAAACAAGAGGTTGGTTTTACACTTTAACCGTGTTAGGTACTCATTTATTCAACACTGCTCCTTACCAAAACGTCATTGTTTCTGGTATCGTGTTGGCCGCTGACGGGAAAAAGATGTCCAAACGTTTAAAGAACTATCCAGACCCAACCATCGTGTTAAACAATTATGGTGCTGATGCTTTAAGATTATACTTGATAAATTCTCCAGTTTTGAGAGCCGAATCCTTAAAATTCAAAGAAGAAGGTGTTAGAGAAGTTGTTTCAAGTGTATTGTTACCATGGTTCAACTCTTACAAGTTCTTCAAAGATTCTGCTGATATCTTCAAAAAGGATAATGGTGAAGATTTCGTTTATGATCCTAAATTAATCTCCAACAATGTTATGGATAAATGGTTAATGGCTTCCCTTCAATCTTTGATTGAATATATTCACACCGAAATGCAAGCTTATAGATTATATACTGTTGTTCCAAGATTATTATCATTGATCGATGAGTTAACCAACTGGTACATTAGATTTAACCGTCGTCGTATCAAAGGTTATTCAACTGATGGTATTGAAGATACAAAAATGGGTCTTAACACTTTGGTCGAAGCTTTATTGACCTTATCAAGAGCCATGGCTCCATTTACTCCATATCTTTCAGATAATATCTACCAAAGACTTGTTCCATACTTCAGCAAAGAATACTTGAGCTCCTTATGTGTTAATCCAAAATTCGACGATTTCAGATCCGTTCACTTCTTATTATATCCAGAAGTTAGAAAAGAATTGTTCAACAAGAAGATCGAAGTTGCTGTTTCAAGAATGCAAAAAGTCATTGATTTAGGAAGAAATATCAGAGAAAAGAAGATGATTTCTTTGAAAACTCCATTGAAAGAATTGATCATCTTACATTCCGATAAAGAATACTTGGAAGACATTGAATCTTTACAAAACTATATTGTCGAAGAATTGAATGTTAGAAACATTGTCATTACCTCAGATGAAGCCAAATATGGTGTTGAATATACCGTCGTTGCTGACTGGCCAATTTTGGGTAAGAAATTAAAGAAGGACGCCAAAAAAGTTAAGGCTGCTTTACCAAATGTCACCTCTGAAGAAGTACAAGAGTTTGCCAAATCTGGTAAAATCACTGTTGATGGAATTGACTTGATTTCTGAAGACTTACAAGTTCTTCGTGGTTTACCAGCCGAAAAAGCAGCTGAAGGTCATGAAGCAAGATCATTCCAAGATGTTTTGATCATTTTAGATACCAAGTTGTACCCAGAATTGCAAAACGAAGGTTTGGCAAGAGAATTGATCAACCGTATCCAAAGATTACGTAAAAAGGCCGGTTTGAATACTACTGACGACGTCAAAGTTGAATATGAATTGGTCAAAGACACCATCAACTTGAACGGTATCGTTGAAGAACAAAAGGAAATCTTGGTCAAGTCCACCAAGAGACCAATCACCGAATATAGTGAAGTCGATAGCTCCAAGGTTATTATCGACGAAGAACAAACCATCAACGAAACGGTGTTCAAATTAAGATTATTACACATTTAAACTAGACATAGACGCTCTTAGCTAGTTATTTAATATATTTCTATAATTTATTTACAGGTCAATGCTTCCACACACTCACACCAGCTCCCCCTAGCACCACGAGGTTGGTGCCGTCGATAATGGCGGTGTCAGAGCACCCGGTGTCAGCAACGGTGGTGTACCTCGCAGCTCTGCATTTCAACCCGTCGTTTTCAACTGCCCATAGTCTTACAACCTGGTCGACCGACGTCACCACTATCTGGTTGTCAGCAGCACCTGAAATGGAGGTAATGGTGGCCGAAGCAGCTTCGTCTTCGAAGTAGTTGAGCTCGTAGGAAATGGTTTCGTTCTCGAAAGTGAATGTTGAAAGAATCAACGCATTGTCATCACCCCCGGTGACCACCTTGAGCGACGACGCCTCCTTGGTGATATACATGGCCTTTATACCACTTTGATGCAACTGCTGCCTTATAATTGGCTTGCCCAACTTGTCTACGGCTTGTTCTAGGAGACTGTCAATTCTCCACACAGAAAAGTGGCCATCGGTAGCACCTGTTGCAATGTAGAGCCTGCCACCTAGCTTGAACATCTCCACGTTCAAGATACAACACGAGCCATAAAACCCATCCACCAACAACTTGAATTGCGTGGACTCTTGGTTGAAGTCCCAGACCTTTATATGAGAATCAGAATACACGGTGACAATTAAAAAGCCCGTCTCTGTCTTCAAACAGTCGAAGTCCATGACACGGAGATCGGGAATGGCTGAGCTTGGCTCTAAAGCTGCGTACTGCTTGAGCAAAGGGACGCCGTTAGTCATTCTTTGTACCTTCCAGATGAAGAATTCCTCGTTTGCTGCTGAACTTGCAATGTAATCACCGTCGAAAAAGCTGATTTTCTGCATTCCTGAGATATGGTTGTTCATACACCAGTGATAGCGTATGGTTCCGTCCACAGAGAGCTTTCCGAGTCTGACTACCGTGTCTTCGGACGCAGTTACTATGAGTTTTGAGCCATCTTCTTCAAGGGAGGGAGAAATGGCGAGGCCTCTGACTTCTCTTCCATGGGTTCCTTCTTGAATCAAGCCGTAGGACTCTCCAAAGCGTTCTTTGAACTCCAAGCTGGAGAGGGTTGACTTGTTGATGTAAACGAACTTGTAATCCAACTTCCCGTCTTTATACCTGAAAAGTTTCCATATTCTATGGGATCCACCACAGAATTCTTTGGTAATTTCGAGCTGCTTGGTTTCGTTCCATATGTAGAAGTATCCCGACCTAAATCCATAGAGGATAAGTTCGTTATTCTTGAAGAAACCGCCTTCGATGAAGCCTCTGGACACTTTATTTTGGTGATTGACCTCGATGGCGATGGAACCGGCTATTTTGAAGGTAACAATCAAGTAGATTCCGTCTCTAATGGTCAAGAGTGCTTGGATTCGACCCAATTCACTCTCTATAATCTCCGCTGACGTTATAGTATCGCCTATAGTCAATTTTTTGAAGATTGAGGACAGGTTTTTCTGCAAGTCATAGACCAAGATGGAGACATGTCTGGAGAAAATAAGCAACAAATGGTTGGTTTCATCGTACTCCATACATGTGGCAGTGAATTTAGACTGTTCAGGTTGTTGCAACGGGAACTTTTGGTCCAAAACTAAAGAATTCTCTGTGAAAACGAACTTTTTCACTTGGAATGGGACTTTGGTGTTTGGTATATCACACAATACGTAGTAGACGTTGTTTGTGGTATCAAAGGCTAGCAAGAGGTTTGTTACTTTCGAGCCGTCGAACTCCTCGTTCCCATACCAAGTGGACTTTACTGGCAACTTGCTTTCGGAGGAAAATTGTAGCATCAACAACTCTCCGTTCTGGGAGCTTATGAATACTGTGTTGAAGGCATCTGCTGCTCTGATCATTGGCAGGTGTTTGAACTTGAGGTCGTCTTCTTCCTTCTGTTCTACTAGGGTCCAGGATCCAGAGGCCTGGTCTAGGACCAAAAGTCTTCCAAGAGTCGTCAAAACTACGAGGTAATTCAACTGGGAGAGTTCCACGTAGTCTCGTACCACTTCACCCTTGGCAAACACGGCGCCACAGGACGAAGCAACGTCGTCCATTGTGTAATTCTGTATTTTTTCATTGAGAATCCCCAAATCATGGACCCGTACTCTACCATCAGCACCTCCTGTCACTGCAATGCTATTTTCAGCATCATCTACATCTCCAGACCACACATGCTTACCCAAATGGCAGTCATCAATCACTTCGACTTGTTTTAATTGGTCTTTTCCTGTTTCATACTCCCAGAATCTCGTAGTGCAATCTTCTCCCATACTTATAAGGTTGACGACATTCTGCTTGTTGGAGAAGAACTCGAGGTTCCATATTCTCGACCCATGTCCCCATCCTTCACTCAAGAGAGCACCAGATGTAAAGTCGTAGAGCTTGATGGACCTATCGTCCGAACAACTGGCAATGTACTTACAGTCCTGGTCAATTTTCACACCGAAGATGGAACCTTTGTGATCCGTCAATCTGTGGACGATGTTCTTGGATGATAGGTCCCAAATCATAACCCCGTCCATGACGGTACCGGCTGCAACAATGACTTTATCGTCACCAACACGAATCGATCCACTGTAAAGAATTGACTTTTCTTCACAGTCGACTTTTTCTACCAACCTGAACTTGTTTGATGTATCTGAGATGTCGATGTTGTACACAACATTATGGGAAGTTAATACAATGATGGTATTAGGATCTAAAAATTCAGCTGTAATTATCCATTCATTAATGGCCTTTTCCACACCAGAATCAGTGCCTATCTGCTTCCAATTAACCACTCTGAACGATCTTCCACCTACTAATACAACCTTAGTCCCACAGGGACTGACAGAAATCCCATGAATCTTATTTCTTTTGAAAATAGGTATGGATTCAACCAACTCAATATCGTCGTTTGACACCTGAAAAACTTTCAAAGTAGGCCCATATCCGCATAAAATATACTTTTTGTAGATCTTGAGGGCTGTTACAGGTCCATAGTGCGCCAAAGGTGTTAACAAACTCTCACTAACAGATGTCACTTGAGAAAGATGATTTTTCAAGCCCACTGTCATCTTGAGAAGACTTAAAATTTTTAGATGCGAAATTTATGAGGATGCAAAAAGATGCAAAAAGGATGCAAAAAGATGCAAAAGACGCAAAAAGGATGCAAATAAAGATGCAAATAAAGATGCAAGGCAGATGCAAAGAAAATACAACAGAGGCAAAGGATGCAAAAGATGCTAAAAGTTCATTTGTCTATAAGTTTATAGTCTAGTAAATAGGTCTAGAGGTCAGACATCTGCCTGGATGTTCTCAGTAACTTGGTATTTCACAGTTGCTGTTGGTTTTGGGCTGGTGGGTTTTGGGGTTCTGTGTTTTGGGGTTCTGTGTTTTGGGGTTCTGGTGGCGGAGGAACTTTTCCAAGCAGTTCCATCTCCTTACCGTACTTCACACAGAATTGGGTCGACATCCTAAGGGCTTCGTCGACAATAACCTCGTTGTAGCCCTGGTGGGGGTCTGAATCTAGAATATGGGCATCCAGAAGAAGTTGAGGAAGCAAGTTCTTAATGTGGAGGATACTGTTGGTGGCATCAGCGACAGACAACGAAAGACTGATGATATCTTCTCCATCTTTGTACAGCCAACCCGAAATCCCGTTGGAGATAAGCACATTGGGGTCCTTAGGAGCACATAAGATCTTTGGATCTAACCACCCTTCCACCTCGATATCAAACGAGATGAAAGAAGAAAGCTGACTAATCTTATACTGTTTGTCGTTATCTTTGGTGATAACTGCAAGATTTGGTCTGTACATATCTTTACCACACCCACATTTCTTGAGATGAGCTCTTGGAAACCCTACCCAGATCTCCTTATCAGGTAACAGAATAGAATCGTCTTTGATAATGTCTCGAAGGTTCATCATCTCTGTCCCTCCACGAAGTGGCCCCACTTCCTCATTGGTGGTATCTTCTTGTCTTTTGTATTCATACTCACAATCAGACACTCCGTCTATGATTTGTTCTATATTACATTTCAATATCTCTAGTTTGGACCATCTGTATACAAAATAGATGTTATTATCGTACTTATACTGTTGTCTTTCGCCATAGTTTATCATTGGAGTCCAGTTTTTCTGAACCTTCAACCTTGGAATGCCTTTTCTTTTCAACTCTACAGCCTTGTTGTAGACGATATTATCCGTTTGCTTCGAGTTAATACCATCAACATTAGCTTTCCCTCTTTGATACCTGAAGGGCCAGGCAACAAACATCGATCTGTAGTACTGGAAATCGTATTTAATGGAATCAGTGTCTACAGCAGGATCTTCAACCAACTTACGATGGTAGGAATTGTATACCATTAACGGCTCTTCTTTGCCATCTTCATTTCTAATTAGTAACAATCTTGGATCTTCAGGCCCATAATATCTTTTATTAGTGATTTTGTGATTGTGGTAAAAAGGTATTGGCAAAAAGGAAGGAAATTTCATGTTTTTGAAGGAACGGAAGTCATTTTCATCTTTGACTTCGTTGACCAACTCAACATCGTTCAACTCTTCCCAGTTTTCATTGAAGACTTGGGCGTAAGCCAAACTTATTAACTGCTTTCTCTTGTTTCCAATAGGTGAGTATAACACTCTGGAAATCATAAAATGGACTCCAAACTCTTCCAACCACACAGAAGTACCCGCAAACTTGAACCAGTGCTTACTTAAGGTACCATCTCTGAGTTGTTTAGGAATGTCGTCTTTGAAATAGACCTTCAAGTCCTTAAAAGGCTCGTCATGTTCCAACTGATAAGAAAATTGAAGAGCAAGCGAAGACAAATCACTGGGAAGTTCATTATTGCCAGTGATTTCGACGTCAAACGTCTTCTGGAGCTTCTCTTTACCGTTTCCAGGCTGTAGCAAAGTTATAGGATGGGCGTGGTACTTCTGCTGCCTGATATAGTCATTGTCCCAATTATTGAGCCCGTTATACTTGAAAATGTTGTACTGCAAGATGTCGAAACTCGACAGTTCATTGAAGTAGACGTTATAATGGCTGACCAAGTCGGAGGTAGTCTCAAGCAACGGGAAGTTTTTGGAATAGATGATGTTCCTGCCAGAAGAAGACAAAACCAACTTGATATTATGAAGAATCAAGTGGGACAGGGAAAGTGACACAAAAAGCAAGATAGTAAGCGATGCAAGGACGCCTAAAACGGTCCTTTTGGTGAAGTATCTCTTTATCATCTTGAAGGGAAGAAAGTGGAAGACGAAGGGATATATGTAAGGAAAACTATAAAAGGGGACGAGACGTTATTATACCAGGATCTAGTGCTGGGCCTGGTACCTTAGACCGGTATCAAAACCATTAAGCACAGCCATCACAAATTTTATGCTGTGGGTGCATATAAGGAAAGATTGCTATCACATCCACGAACTAACAGCCCGATTTGTCCCAAATAGGATTTGACGGGACTAGGCTTATGTTGCTCACGACAGCAAAGGTTCTCTAGAGCAAGTTCTCTAGGGCCAAGGTGGCACGAGAGTAAAAGCTCTCTAGAGCAAAATGTTTAGCGACACTTGCAGAGAGTTTTACAGTTTTAGACGCAACTAGAAATGTACTGCAAACCACACATGAATTAGAATATCTATAGAATATCTACTTGTTCAACTGGTTAATAGAGTCAACAACTGATTGGTCGAACGGAATAAAGTCTCCCAAGTATTCAGTGGTCTTTGT
This sequence comes from Yamadazyma olivae, assembly GCA_030571975.1. Taxonomy (NCBI): domain Eukaryota; kingdom Fungi; phylum Ascomycota; class Pichiomycetes; order Serinales; family Debaryomycetaceae; genus Yamadazyma; species Yamadazyma olivae. The sequence continues at coordinate 657,304 of JAJLZD010000002.1, forward strand.
ACGATCAGCTTTGGCGTACGACTTCTTATCTTCAGGACCTGAACCTGGTGTTCCCACAGCAACTTTGCCCCTTAAGGATGGAATACCTTTGTTAATGGCGTCCAATGCATCTTGGGTTGCCCAGCTGTCGGTGAACAATAAATATCTGAAGTTAGTGACATCACTCTCAAACCCATGAATATGAGCTCTTGCTACGTCTCTTACATCGGCGAAACCTCCAGTAACTTTAGGGACGGCCTCTTCGTTGGTACCTGCTTTGAAGATTTTATTCAACATTTCAGACGAAGTGTTTAAAACATCTTTAACTCCACTGTCAAAAGCTTGGGGACCAAAAACAAAGGATGGGTTGACAGTATTGAGTGTGAAATTTGGTTTTTCATTCTTGACGAACTCCCAAGCTGCCTTTTCTGCAAAAGTCTTAGATCCTCTGTAACCAAAGTTTGGGTTTGTTAAACTTTCTTCCCAAGTAATTGGATTCCAACTTTCTTCAGTTAACACCAAATCAGGCGATACTGCAACGTTGTTTGGCGCAATAGCAGCAACCGATGATGTTACAACCACTTTGGTGATTTGTGGAGCAAACTTCTTGATTGAGGTCAAAGCGTTTTTAGTACCTTCAATAGCCGGGGTCAATAAATCAGCTTCAATATTATCGGTGTTGAAATGGAAAGGTGAAGCTGTATGTAAGAATACAGTTACTTCTGGGTGCTTTTTCAATGGCTCGTCAAAAGCGCCTGGAACTGCAATGTCTTTGACAATTTCATATTCGAAGTTATCACTGGCTAAATTATCTTTCAAACTATCACCCTTTTCAGTTGATCTTACACTGCCAACTACTTTATACCCTTTTTCAATCAATTGCTTAACAATGTGTTGAGCAATGAAACCTGAGGCTCCTGAAACAAATACACTGGTCATCTTAAAAATCCAATCAATTAATTAAGGTAAATAATTATGGCTGAGAACGAAGACTATCTTGAAGCTTTTATAGTAATTAGTCAAATCTGCAACTGTGGTTTTTATGTCGCTAGATGCTCGAAAGGGAAAAGTTCACTGCAATAGGCAGGTGGGTTCAAGTATCGGATCGATACGCACACGTCGCCTTTTATGGCCTCTCTGTGAATCAATTTATTTGTAATCTTGACGCTTGCTGCACATATAAAGCTGATATCAGGTCATGCATAGGAAATGATGCACCACACCCGTTTAGGGTGGCTTTTGGGTACAAAATGGATCGAATGCATCGCATGGCATTAAATGTGTTAAATGCAGAAAGATATATAGGCGCTAATATTCCGCTTTGTAGATTTGTAGATTTGAAAGAGTTGGAAGCTGTGCTTGATAGATTATCAATTATGTGCTTAGTATTAGTTATATACATTTATACTTCTTCATCAAGAGCATTCAACAAGTTTCCCTTGTTGATTACAAATCCTTCGATTGCAGCCAATGCAGCGTATAATCTATTTTCTCCTTCTTGGAATACTAACGAGTTATCACTGTAGAATACTTCATCATCCACTTCTTCAGGGTGTCTTGGTAAACAGTGCATGAACTTCCAGTTTTCATTGACTTGTCCCTTTTGTAACATTTCATTATTAATCTGATAATTTTCGAATTGCTTTAATTTGGCTTCCTTTTCACTTTCTTGACCCATGGAAATCCAAGTATCAGTTACAACAATGTTGGCATTCTTCAACGCAACTAATGGATCATTTACTATTTCAAAAGTAACTTCGTTTTCTTTAGATAGTTTTTCTGCTAATTCAACAATATCTTGATCAAACTTTATAGAACTTGGAATTGAAATAGAGACAGAAATGCCCGATTTAATAGCACCAATAGTCAAATCGTTGATCACATTATTAGCATCACCAATCCAAGCTAACTTTAAACCTTTGGTTTCTCCAAAAGTCTCTTTTATAGTTAATAAATCAGCAATAATCTGTAATGGATGATATTTGTCACACAAGGAATTTATAACAGGAACAGACGAAGATTTACACAAATCAACAATTTGCTGGTGGCTATCGACTCTGGCAAATATACAAGAAGTCATCGAAGATATGATCTTGGTGGTATCATATATACTTTCGTTAACCCCGAGTTGAATGTCATCTTTACCTAAAAACATTGGGGTAGCACCAAAATAAGCAGCTGCTCCTTCAGTACTCACTCTGGTTCTAGTAGATCTCTTGGAGAACAACAAGGTAACAACCTTACCCAACAATCTTTGAAACTGCTTGAATGGTGCAGGTTCTCCCGACTTGATTTGTTGTTTGAAAGCACCAGCTCTAGAAACCAAAGCTGATAATTCTTCGTTGGTTAATTGCCCAATACTGACTAAATGCTTTGGGCCCCCGGTCATTGAAATGTGTCTAACGTTGCTTTTGACTTGATTGAATACTTGTGTTCTAATCATACTGTTCTTTGATTCGGATTTTTCTGGCTTTTATATAATTTTTCACTTGACGTTAATGAGTCACTACTAATTGGGTAATGCCACTCGCATAACCGCGATGTGAGATCAGTAGACTGTAAATTACGCGAAGTCGAACAGAGAACGGCGAGCAACGGTAGGAAAATGGTGGTGCAACGGGGCTGCCGCGACGCAATCCCACAGCCGCATCGGCGTAAAATACGTACCAGACGTATATAGACTATAAATCGTTCAATGTATTCATTAAGTTCGACTTCCTGTCGGCCAAGGTGACGAGTTGGTGTTTCAAAATATCGAGTTCTGTCATCTTGTTTTGTTTCTGGAGCTTTAGGGAGGCCATAAGGGTATTTAGACGTTCGATTTCTTTAGGTGTAGGTAAAGGTTGGCTGACTCTTACAATGTCAGTGTTTTCTTCGTCACTTTCTCCTATTTGCAAGTCATATTTATCATTGTCCAGGCCATCTGCTAGTTCGTCGTCTGCGTTCAACTGTAGGTCGTTGACATTTGGGTCGATAGTGGCATGTTGGTCTTCGACTTCGACTTCGTCCTGTTCATATTCGTTGGCCATTTCGTTCAAAAACACCTTACGTGTCAAATTATGCTGGAAAGACTCTTCTAATTTAGGAACGTACTTGATACTTTGTTTCTGGTCGTGTTCCTGACCCTGCTCTTGATCCTGCTCTAAATCAGTGCTTGTAATGATGTCCCCTTCGTTATAATCACCCACAAGCTCGCCCAAACCGTCTCCGATTTCGCCCAAAGAGCTACCAGATACGTTTTGGGTCCATTTGTTTATGTTGGCAGCCTTTGGCGCCGGTTTGACAAACGCTGGCCGTGTTTTAGGCTTCCATTTCATACCACCTCCCCCATCACCAGAATCTCCCCCCGGCTCCTGGGCTTCCAATTCGTCGTTTTCGAGTGTGGTTTTTCGTTGGGCCCTTCTTTTGGGCTGTTTCTTCTTGAAAACAGGCTTTTTAGCTGGCGCAGCCAACAACTGGTCGTCGTAGTCCATGGTTTGTTTCAGAGCCTTCACACCTCCAAGTCAAAATTTTTCGCACTCTAATCTCATCACCAAATCACACAAGATGGCAGATTTGTCGAGCAAAGCACATGAGCTCCACGCCAGAATGACAGAAGAAGCGCCTGGGACGCTCTTTTCCCAGGACATGCTACTCAAATTGGTGAACGTGGCGAACAAGGCCGAGTTGATTTCCTTTGCGCAAGAGTTGGTGAACAGCAAATTGATCAAGTTGATAAAACAGGGCGATGAGTTGAAGTTTCAAGCAATCAGCGAGACAGAGGCCAGCAAAATCACCCGGATGAGCGACGAAGAAGCAATGATTTACTCATACATCGAAGCGTCTGGAAGAGAAGGGATCTGGACCAAGACCATCAAGGCCAAAACCAACTTACACCAGCATATTGTCATGAGATGCTTGAAATCTCTCGAAGGACAGAGATATATCAAGTCTATCAAGTCCGTGAAGCATCCTACAAGAAAGATATACATGTTGTACAACTTGCAGCCGTCAATAGACGTCACGGGGGGCCCCTGGTTCACCGATAGTGAGCTAGATAGCGAGTTCATAGACAGTTTGACCACTGTTATCTGGCGATTCATCGCCAACAAAACCTTCCCCTCCGCATTCCAGAACCCTTCTAAAGACATCAACATCCTCCAGGCTTCATATCCCTACAACTTCACGGGATACGCCGATGTAGATAACATCATGGACTTCATCATCTCCAGCGAAATCACCAACATCGACTTGGCCACCAACGACATCAGAACCTTGTGTGAAGTGTTGATATACGAAGACAAACTAGAGAGCATCGAAAACACCGACCAATACAAAGCCACCTGGCAGAGTGTACTTGACAGTGGGTTTGGAAAGACCTACGAGCAACTGGGGTCCCAAAATGTGGCCTCCATCCTCCAAAATCAGACTTTTTCCATATTCAACAACAAAAGTGAAAATGTCATCGACGAGGAGGAAGAAGACCTCGTTTACTTCGACTCGTGGCTCCATAATTGAGTTTTTTGTATCTTTTGTATAGTTTAATGATATGAGGCAGAAATTCGCGATTTTTCATCATGACTTCTCCAGGGTTATCGTACAAAAACCCGTCGCTACAAGGCCATTCCGAATCGAGTGGCGGCTCTGATGGTGTTTCAGAGTCAGATTCAAGTCCAGGACTCCATGCTGATGCTTTGGAACGGGCAAAACCCGTTTCTGGAAACTCCAACAGAAAGGTTCTGTCGAGGAGGAAAGCGTTACAGGAGTTCTATCATCTCCAAAAACAGCAGAAAGAAGAGGCAGAAAACGGCGCAAAGGACCCACAGAGTATAAAACAGGACAAAGAACATCCCGACCCCGAATTGGACCCAGATCTCGACGATCCAGCGGTGTTTGAAGCATATGTACAAAACACACCTATCCAGGACATATTGAAACTTCGAAACAGAATATCTACCAACTTGAATTCCCACGATCTGGAAAAGAAGTCCATCATATACGACAACTACTACGAATTGATCAAACTCAACGAAACGCTTAAGAATATCTCAAACCCAAAGTCGAAAGACATATTGAATAATCTTGCTAATTTCAATTCTGATACCGTCAAAGTAGACCAGCAGTCTATTTTGGATACCCTAAGTGACTTGAAGGCACACGTAGATGGGAAAGGCAGTAAATTTGCTGGTGATTTTGACAAGGTTTTGTCAGAGTTGCAGGAAGATTACGATGGAGCAGATATGGCTTCAAATGCTAGTATCAATGGAGTAGTGGAAAACGATGTGATCTTGGACTTTCCCAGTTCCATAGACAAGCAGAAGCTCATAAAAGAGATAGATATGCTTACAAATAGACACAGGTTTCTGGATATACTGCAAAAGAGTGCTTTGAGCGAGAGAATTGAGACTATAGTCTCCAAATTGAACCCAGACAAAGACGAGTTGTTGATCCAGCAATTGAAAACAGCACAGAGACAAATAGCATAGTATCATTATTAGTATCATTATACATTAAATACCGGAAGCCTGGCGTAGAATTCGGGCGTGGAAAATGGAATCTCTAGATAATATCAGCTACGTTGTGGTTTTTGAACTTCTTAGTAGACCTATCCACAGATCTCACTTCTATTCTGGACCCAAGCAAAGTGAACGACACTGACTGAAGTTCCAGAGCTTCAGATGGTCTAGGAAGCACTATGTCGAACGAAAACAAGGTGAACTTCTTGGGAATAATTCGAAAACCTCCCATTTGCTTTGCCGGGGTCGATTCAGGGTCTTCGTCTCGAGCAAGACACACTACAAAGGAATACTGGGTGTCTAAAACAACAATCCCTTCCACACCAACCACATTAGGGTTTCTGGAGTCCAAAACCCGGAGCAAACACCCTATATATTCAGCACTAGCAAGCTTTGCTAGCATAGACTGTTTGGCAGGTAATTTGTGCTGGAAGTCGGAAAACACCAAATTTTGGGCATAGCTCATCCACAAGGTGTTAAGTTTGACGTAGGATTCATACTGGGGGACGTTATAGTGCGCTAGCATCTTTTGCATAGGGAATATTGAAGAAGTTTTGCCCTGTTTAGTGCTTTTGGCACCACCACTCCCCCTGTGCCTGTTGAATTCCTGGATTTTTCGTACCAATTTCTTCTGGCGGGCCATAACGCCCTTCAAGTACGCCCTTGTCTCGATACGGGCGTTTTTTCTTCGTACTTGGAGCTTTTCGTCAATGGTACTGTCAGTGTGTAAAAGCGATTTGCTCTTGCTCGACGAGTCGGAGCCCGTTGGCGTCAAAACCAACACCGGTTTTTGGGACCCCTGCAACGAGTACCGTGTCGCCAAAAGCTCGTCGATTCGCTCCTGCTGGTCGTAGCTTCGTGCCAATAAGCTTCTTTCCAATTCGTTGATGCTCATCGCGAAGTGCGAAATTATTTGGTGATGCTAAAGACAGTGAAGAGCGGTTTAAATGGGTGTAGGACGGGACTCGGCGCGGCAGCGCGGTGCTACGGGACCAACGTACCTTTTGGCGACGACCTAGAAGCGGTGGACAGCGAGTTGTTGGGGTTGGAGGACTTCCAGCACTATAAAGAAGCGCCCGAAGTGGCTGCGGCGAATCAGAAGCTTATGGCAGACATGAACAAAGCGGTGCTGGGTGCGCCAGAGCGCCGGGAAGCAGCCAGAACGATAGAAACAGTGGCTAAAACGAAGGAGCCGTTGGTGTTTGTGTCGAAAATCACAGATCCATACGTGAATTTGGCGCTAGAGGACTATATTTACACGCAAATGCCAGTAGGAAACTACAATAGGTTGATGTTCTACGTCAACAAGCCGTGTGTGGTGGTGGGAAAGAACCAGAACCCGTGGAAGGAGGCCAACATTCCTTTGTTGAAGGCGTTGCACATCCCGTTGTTGCGGAGGAAGTCTGGAGGTGGAACTGTTGTCCATGACTTGGGAAACGTGAACTTTTCGTTTATGACTACCAAGAACGAGTTCAGCCGGTTCAAGTTCGTGGAGCTTCTTGTGGACGCTGTCAACAACAGCATGGACGCAAAGTATAAGTTGGAGGTCAACGAGAGAGGCGACGTGACCACTGTCAAGCAGCCTGATGGCATAAACTATAAAATCAGTGGTTCTGCCTATAAATTGTCCAAAGGTAAGTCGTACCACCACGGAACTATGTTGTTGAACCTGAGATTGGACATATTGGGCCAATTGCTATCTACAACACCGGAAAAAAATGGTACTGTGACCGCCACCAACTCCATTAGTTCTGTCAAAGCCAAGGTTGCAAATATTGGAGTGGACTCTGAACAGTTCCAGCAAATGGTTGCAAATGCATTCAAGCAGCAATATGGCACCAAAGCACAATTGAGCGAAGAGGAACAAGAGCATAACCTGCTTTTGGGGTTGGATGACTTTGTAGAAGCTAAAGAAGCTGACGTTTTTGTCATTGAACGAGACTCAGAGCTCAATGACGACATATTGAAGGTTGCAAACGAGCTAAGACAGTGGGAGTGGATCTACGGGAACACTCCTAAGTTCACACATAAGTTTTACAACGAAAAGTATGGACTAGAGCTTGAATTTGACGTCGGGAAAAACGCAATAGTCGAGGATTTCAGGTTGCAAGTGGATCCTAGCACAGTTGGTAAACGAAAGATCGAAGAAAGCTTCGAGTTTTTGAGGTATATCATCGAAGAGAACAAGCATAAGTCAGATGAAGACAAGTTGAAGTACAGAGGCAGTGATATTGCAGGGTTTATCACTCACGACGGCGTCAGTGATTGGATCGGTGGATGTATAGATGGGACCTTTTAGTTTCCAGACCAGGGAATAGAACAAATAAAGAGTAAGAAAAAGGTCTAGACAAGTAGATTAATGCATATATTAGTTGGTGGGCCCCTTTAAACCATGGTTTCCCTTATAGTTGGTGAATTGAGGAGGGTTCCAGCCTTTCAATACCTCTTCTTCGTCGTCGATGGTGTAGATTTCCACGCCTAGAGGTCTACAGCAGTCAAGCATTTTAGAGCTTTCCAAGTCCTCTTTGTCTTCACCCCAAGACCACTGGGACAAATCACCACCCGGACAGGCACTGATGGCCACTAACAAATCCTGTTCGGCAAACATCTCGAAGTAGTCGTCCTTGTTAGCAGGACAAGCCTCCATGAAGTACTGATCTTGTTCAGTCAAACCGGTGATTTGGAAAACATTAAGCACATCATGAACGTCGAACTCGGTCAAACCATGGGGCAACACCGCTCTGGTCAAGTTGGAGTGACAGTGTAAGTCGTTATCTTCACCACTGATCAACTTGTCGACGTATGGGTCACATCTAGTACCCAAAGTGTCGTGAGCTCTTCCACCCCATTCGTCATGTCTGGCATTCAAACTGTCTCCAGTGATGGTGACCAAAGGCCTTAAATATGGCAAGTTGGACCATAATCTGTCGAACGTGGAGACGTGGGCAGAATGTAACTGTCTGGTTCTAGCGGCCCAGAACCTTTCTCTAGGGTTTTGCAAGTTCCAGATATTCAAATCACAGACTTGTGGGCCTTCGGGAGTTCTTAATCTAAAGATGGACTTGGCAGGAACTGTGAAAGATAACCCAGATCTAGGTTCACAACGTAATTCTTTGACCTTAGTTCTTTTGCATTCAGCGATTTTGCTATAAAGTTCCTTATCTGAGTATATCTTTGAACCAGGATGTGGATAATAAGCTGGGAACGGTTTTGGCAAACCATAGGTGGTCTTTTCTGCCTTTTGAGATGATGATGCTTCCATGATATCTATTGTAGTGAAGTTTAGAAACGATGTTCAGAAATTAGGAAATCTATCAGGATATAAATAAGGCTGCAAACTTGTAAGGCCATCGGCACAATTCAATACCAAACCCGATCTGCTCGCTACAAAATTCCGAAGATGGAATTGAGAATGCATTTTTGAGATGCAACTGACTTCTGTCCGCATTAGGCTCTATGCGCTCTGCACAATTTAGCTAATGGCCCTGAAATAATTTTTTGTGGGGGATATTGTCATTAACTATGGGTGCACGGGTGCGGATCTGGTGATCGACTTTTCACAGTTACAACTTTGGTTACTCCAACTTTAAATCAGTACCCACGGAAATTGAAAATATAAAGTCGAGTGTTTTCCTTGTATTGTTGTAATTTTGGGAATATTACTACAAGTTAAACATCCGCTGAACATTGCTTTACAATAATCATATGATCACTATGTTCAGAGTGCAATTACGTAGCTTTTCAACCTCCAGACTTGCCCAAGTGAATTACGGGTTCATTGGGTTGGGCCAAATGGGTCAACATATGGCTAGGCATGTCTACCAAAGATTGGATCCTACTGATAAATTATATGTGTATGATGTATCCAAGGAAGCCACCACCGAGTTTTTGCAAAAAGTCAAGTCTGACACACCCATCAACTCTGACTTGATACAACAACTCACTTCAATTAATGGCTTTGTTAATGACGTTGAAAGTCAATTGGACTATATAATAACTATGGTCCCGGAAGGTAAACACGTAAAAGGCATTGTTGAAGAGTTGGTAAAGAACTTCCAGAACACAAAGATTGAAAAACCAACCACTTTTATTGATTCTTCCACTATCGACATTCCTACTTCTATTGAAGTTCACGAGTTTGTTAAAAAACAGATCCCGGAATTCGATTTCATTGATGCTCCTGTGAGTGGTGGTGTCGCTGGGGCAAGAAAGGCCACTTTGTCGTTTATGTTATCGAGACCCGATCATGATTCTATAACTCCAAGCTTGAAAAACTTGTTGGATAAAATGGGAAAGAACATATTCCCTTGCGGAAGTAACCATGGTACCGGTTTGGCTGCAAAATTGTCGAACAACTATTTGTTAGCTGTCACCAATTTAGCCGTAGCTGACTCTTTCCAGTTGGCAAAGTCGTTTGGGCTTGATTTGAACAGTTACGCCAAGTTAGTGGCCGTCTCAACTGGAAAAGCTTGGGCTTCTGTTGATAACTGTCCTATTCCTGGAGTTTACCCCGAAAACAACCTTCCATCTGATGTAGACTACAATGGAGGGTTTGTCACAAAATTGACCAGAAAAGACCTTGTATTGGCTACTCAGAGTGCCAAAGTTAACAACAGATTCTTATACTTGGGTGACATCAGTAAGTTTTGGTACGATAAGGCCTGCGAGGACTCTGAGCTTGCCAACAAAGATCTCGCTGTTTTATACAAATGGTTGGGGGACATCAACGAAGAAGAAGGTAACTCCTTATTATCCAAGAGAAAATAGAAGAGTATAGCATTTAGTATCTATATGTAAATATTACCAGACGGTTTCCTATATATTTTATTCTATTAAAAATCCTTGCTTCAATCCATTGACTTCATTTATCTCTGATGAGGTGATTAGGTTACTTTCATTGCTCTTGTTTTCGTTTATCGTCATTTCACTTTCGCTAGAGGTACTGTTTCTCTTGAAGTTGGTGATACCAATGCTTTGTTGTCTGACTTTACTCACTTCGCCATGAACAGGCAAGTCTTGTGTGATGCTGTTTTCGTCAATTTCATCCACACCATCCTTAAAATTGTGTGATCTTTCACCAGCACCAAAACCTGAACTCATATATGCTTTAAAGTTTGGCAATGCAAAATTAGATTTGGAAAAGTCGCCTCCTAAGTCTCCACCATCAACGAAATCCACTATACTAGGCCTATTATTAGAACTCAATCTTCTACCTGAGCTTTCAAACAACATGGAGCTCACAGAGGCAGTTCTAGTGTTTGGTGGTGGATTGTAAGTTAATAATGACTGAGTTGACAGGTTCAACAATGGCACCTTTTGGCCCATGGACAAATCGTTGGATATTGACGAGGCTATTGATCCTCTACGAGAAGAGCTTTCGACACTTGACTGGTACTCATTATCATTGTTATTCTCTCTGTTCAATCTCATCTGTTCATCATCGTCCATAGACTTACGAGGATTCATTCTGGGACTTCCCATGGGACTCATTCCTCTTCTAGGACTTCCCATAGGGCTCATTCCTCTTCTAGGGCTTCCTATAGGACTGAGATCATTTCTGGGACTGACCGCATGAGGTATAAGCTCAGGAGAACCCACCATATCAACGATATCTTCCTCACTGTCCTCATGTTCTTCCTCCATCTTGGGACTCAATGGATCATCCTTTTCAAGATGCGGTTTGTCATTAATAGCTAGTGACGGGATAGAGGAAGACAGTCCAATTGGTGCACCAGCTTCGGTTTCTTCCCTTCTGGTAGCCTCTGCTGACTTTCTTGAATCAACAAGACTAGTTTTACTACTTTTCTTCAGCTCATTAGAACTTTGACTTTTCTTAGACACAACTGAGTTCCTATGACTCAGATTATTCGTGGTGCTGAAGCTGTTTGTTAGCAAGTCTCTAATAGAGATTTCGTTGGTTTGTGACATTGGAGAACTTGTTGGGTTAGGATTTGAGCCTGTCCTTGAACGGTTCCTGCTGTTGTTTTGAGTACTTGATGTAGAATCATTGGCTTTAAATGAGGAATTATTAGAACCACTGTCTTCTTCCTCATAGGCAGGTGGTGGTGAATCTTGCTCAGCCCCCGTTGGTAATTGTGGAGGTGGAGTGTCTGCTTCAAATGGAGGAGGATTGTACGAAGGTCTTCTTAACACATGTATTGGTCTCATGGTGGGCGAACCCACGGGAGATACAAAATTTCCAGGATGTGGAAGAGCCTGAGGTGAGTTCATTTGAGATCTTGAATCATTCCCAACATCAGGCCTATACAAATTAGCATCCAAATGCATATCTAAATCCCTTTCAATTGGCTCGTCATTGTTGGCAGTACTATTCAAGTGGAAAAATCTTTCATTGGCAGCAATTTGTTGCAATTCTTCTTCTTTCTTGCTTCTGTTTGAGCTCATACTGCTTGACCTAGTTAAAGCTGAGAATAGCTTCCCTATAGTCTGTGTATTATCAATAGGGGTAACCCCCGGTGACAACGGTGGTGAGCTTGGGGTGTATTCAGGTAAAAAGGAGCCATCTGGCATATGATCATCGTAAGCAGGCAACAAAGTATTGCCGTGAGCTGCCATAGGAGACAATATATGAATTGGTGAATCTATGGAGATCTCATAATGTTTACGTTTTTCAGGGTTTTCAGGGTCTAATTTGGAGATTCTAAGGCATAATTTAATCCAATGATGTGATTGAATATTTTCAAACGATGTATCAGGATGCAAAACATGATTGACCTTACCGTTCAAATTCTGTGGAACATATAATTGAAACTCCAATTCTCTAGGAAGAAGTTCGTCGTTTTCATCGCCGTATTCACCATTTTCTTTTTTTGATAACAAACTTCTACCCTTTTTCGCTTTATGTTCGAGTAACAAGTACTTTTTGGCAGGTTCCATTCGATGAACCTTTTTATTCTGGCAATAATATTCCAAATTTTCTGTTAAATAAACTCTGATTCTATGTAAGGCTACTTTCCCCCATAATGGAACAAACCTGAAAGCTAAAGGCAAGTAAGAATCTAAAACTATGGACTTACCACCAATTACAATATCATAACGCAATTGGTCTTCCCAATCCCTTGTTATGACAATTGGTTCATTTTCTTCCATATTCAACTCGGAGGGAGTACGAACCAAGGTTATTGGCAATTTTCCATTAAGATTGGATTTAAAGGCACCTGCTCTGACGATCGTAGCTTCCAAGTGATAATTGACTTCACCAAAAGTGACACTCGTAGTTTCAGGCAACGAAGGGCGTAATGGATGCTCAAAATTATAGATGTAATCACCTGGAGGGAAAGATCCTGGCTTACCTATATCACTTTCAGCAGTATTCACCGACTGGAGATCAGTAAAAGAATCAACTGGATTCAAACCAGGAGAAGAAGTTCTCTTAACAGGGCCTGCATTGGAATTGAAACCTCTGAAAAGGAAACTCCCACTAGTAGTATTGGAAGGTGCACCACCAGAGGTGTTAAGGGTCAAGTTTGCAGCATCCAAGTTATTGATTGAAGGCGAATGTGCTCTTTGAGTGGTATCATTCAAACTCAAGTGGGATATATCTCTATCAAGATTCTTCGGTAGTTCACTATAAATGTCAGCACCACCATTAATGCTATTGAGAGGATTCGACATGGAATAAAATGGCCAAGTATGACTAATAATATCTGATTCTTCAGCAAACACATTTCTTTTGGGGGGAATACCTTCAGGCCAATCTGTTCTTTGATGACCCAGGAATGTCAAAGCAATGGATTTGATTTTACTTGGTTTCAAAACTCTTAAAAACAAGCAGCCTCTCAACAAGATGGGTTGTCTTTCACTATATTCATTAGCATCGAATCCCTGGAAAAATAACGTTTTCTCGGTAGGAATAATGTATAACTGCATTGTGGCAGTAGAAGCTACTGGCTTTTCAGGCAATTGGGGCACCAATGAACCTTCACCCGATGCATTGGTGCCAACAGGTGCCAACTGTTGGCTGGTAAATAGCGGTGAATTCGGAGGCAAGAAGCTCATGGATATGAATTGTGTTGTGTCCTAGCTTCACAAGTATGTGCAAGTGATTGTAACGTATCTGGAACCTTATGTTACCAATACAGTTAATTTACCCGGTGTTGAAATTTCTGTATCTACGGAAATTTATCTATGGAAATTCGTTCTACTATCGTTGGCCTTTTTTTTTAACTATTTCTCACACTTACTCAGTATTGCACTATAAATCACCAGAGATCAACAGTTTCGCTCTGTTGCCGTATGATGTCTACTGTGTCGTAACTTTTTGTTATCCCCTATCCTTATCTATGGGTAGATCGCTTTCAGTTTTCGCGCTATAGCTCATCACTGTGGAAGACCTGGAAGAAGTCTGCGGATACAGGGAAGGAGGCAGAGAGAAAGGAGGCTTGCAAGTGATCCGGTAATATATATACGGCACTAAAGAATCGATGTCCAGTTTTATGCGTGTATTGGGCTCTTTCAGGGCCTTCAATAGCTTTAGAGGTGTTTCCACTTCCTATTATACCTCGAAAATTTTTGCTAGATTGTCACATTCCTATGATTTTGCGACCACATGTGGCTTGAAGACTAGCCAGGGATGGTTTGCTATCCCCAGGGCCTGTTATGCGAAGGGATGGACCGAAAAGGCGGTGGAAAATGCCATACGAGAGCACTTTCCTGATATAGAGACCAATTCTAGATCCCAAGATGACATTCAAAAGGTTATAGACGAATGGGTGGCCGAAGATAACAAAAGACCACCCGAAACATCTTGTGTGAACACCGAGAAACAAGAGTTGAACCAAACCATCGCCCAAAAATTCAAACAAATCAGGGCCGAGAAAGTGAAGAGCAGATCAAAAGTCTCTACACGCAAGACGAAAGATGCCAAACACAAAGCTTTCTTATATATATATCAGCATGGCCGCATTCCTCCCGAGTTTGATTATTCGTTGATTAACTTGTATATAGCCCGAAACCATTTGACAAACATGCCTGGAACCACGAGCAAAAGTTGGCCCTTGTTGACCAAAGACGAGAAGGAAAACTTGAGACAGGACTGTATTAAGATGATGCAAGCGGGACAGATGTACAAAAGAGGCAAAATCGTTCCTTTGAAGGGCAACTTCAACTCGAGTTCAAAGGCTATTAGAGAATTCGAGCAGTCTGGTGATATACAAGAGGAATGAGGCTGCTACTACACAGACAGTGGGTGGAGAGTCTATGATGCATGTAAATAAATAACTAATATATAATTCTAAACTATGGCTGGTGAATCTTCGTCGTTTTCGTCGTAATCTTGTAGGTTGAAGACTTCAAATTTGTTTTCATCGATGCTTGAAGCCAATTTATCCAAATCTAACTTGAATTTGTCGGACAACAATTCAACTACCTGTCTCCAGCTTTCATTGATCATGCCATTGATTTTCATTTTCCCACAACATCCTTCGTTCCACGTTTCTTTGGGATAGATATCTTGCACAAAATTCTCTAATACGTGAATAAATGTCTTAGTATCAACTGCACTGTTCAAGGTAATTGTATCCTCGACGTACTCGGAGGGTAAAATTTCTAATTGCAATCTGAATAACTTTAAAAACTGCAAGTTGAAGTTTTTATGGGAATGAACAAACGTTTTACTCATGGATATCAACTTCAAGAGATTGATCCATTGCAATCCTGAGCAAAAATTCCCCAATACTATGAACGTTATGAAGGATAATTGCAACTCCCCTAGCAATAGTTCGTGATTATCCTTATATAGATCACCGATGTACCAAGACTTGTCCAAATAATTCCTACTTACCTCTTCAACCGAGGAACTTGGCTTGTTCATCTTGAAAACGATAATGGTGTATTTGAATTCGTCGTTTTTAACATCTTCATAATACCTGGTATCATTCTGGTGAAGTTCTCTCATAAGAACCATATTCTCTTCTTTGGATGGCGTTATGGTAGTAATTTCATCAGTATACCTCTCGGTAGTATATGGATAGAATTGTTGGATCACTGTCATGTCCAAGCAGTCAGTCAAGGATTTCCAGGTAGTTTCGTCTTCGGGGTATGTTACTGTGTAGTTATAAACATCGCCTAGCTTCTCCATATACCTGGAATAGTTCAAAGACTCCAATTTATTACCACTATCTACTAGTTGGAAGCTTTCAATCGTCGAATCCCACACAAAAAAGAACACGTCCTCGTCCTTGCACTCAATCCAGCATCCGTATCGTATACTAGTCCTCGAAGCTTCAATTGGATCGACATTTCTAACCGTGGGTAACGAATAATGAAGGAAATGGCGTCCAGCTGGAATATTCTTGATGCCTTTTAAGAGGCCATTAATGTTGAAAAACTTCGTGTCTATCCCCACCAACCAGTTGGCAGTATCAGCAGGAACATTTTCAAACACGACGGTGCTCTTTGGCGGCCCCATACTCTCTGGTTTAACGGTAATTATACAAAAAGCTCCTTCTGATAGTTAACTACTATAATACTGTCGCATTTGTGTGTATATTAGATTTTAGATGGGATCACGCGCGCGATCATGTGATCAACTCCACGCTGGTTCTTTGCCTGTCACTTAGAAGAGCATCTCCAGGGCTATTTTCTATATCGAATTGCAGCACATAGGCATCATCGGACACTAACTCATTGTTTAGGGACTGGAAGCCTTCGTCTATGAGTTTTGCAAGCATGAAACGATCAATGAAGCCCGACATCAAGTTGGCATATTGAGCATCGGCTTTATTAATGATAAGGTAGTTCAAGTACATTTTTTCAAACACATCAAGCAACAAACGAATAGAGGTTTGGTCGTTCATGATTATGAACGGTTTTTCAGGCATCAAATCCAATTTTATCACCTCTTGGTGCTGCTGTTCCATTCTCATTTGCTGTGAAAGGATTTCGGATGGTATATTGGCTGTTTGAAATGATATCAAAGAGTCCGAAGTAGCAGTGTCCACTTCGCTCAATGCTGCGTAAATCTTCTGTTTATGGACATATCCAAGGCATATAGGCAACGAGCTGTTGGCTAGAAGAGGATACCCTTCGTGGTTGTCGTCATTCAACATGTTATGGAGCTCGTTCAAAGTATATGGTTCTCCTGATGGGGGAATGATGTAAAGACACTTTGTTTCCGCAGCTGGCACCATAATCTTCGATATGGTTATATCTGGCAACGCATTTCTGACCGTGAAGTTGGAGTTGGAATAGTTACACAACCCATTACCTTTCCCTTCGTTATAGTCCCCTTTGGAGAGACTGGGCTCTGTGTTGTGGTTGAAATTGTACTTCAACCATGCATCATAAATGTTTTCATTACATAAATAGTCGTTCACTATTTTCAGTACCATGACTCCAATCATAATAGGTAATACATAGGAGACGGCACCTGTCAACTCGAATAAAATCACCACAACACACATAGTCAACTTGGTAATCCCCGTCATGAAGGCACCTGCTCCTATAACCGCATATGACGAAGGAGAAACAAGACACGAATTCTGAGTACAAGTGTCCATGGATCCAAAGAGGCTATTTTGAATCAAGCTTGATAAGATCCCTATCAATCTTCCACATGTAGCCCCTATCACTAGCGACGGCATGAGAACACCACCGGGCAAAATAGTCCCAAATGTATAAGCACTCAAGAAGAAAGCCTGGACTGTGATGTAAAGCAACTTGAAAAATGTCACCCAATCTGAAGAACCACACATGAAGTTTGCCGAGTTGCTATCGGAATCGCCTGCTGGTTCAGTAGAACAGTTTGTGAATAAGATTTTCAAGAACGCATTCAAAGGTAGCCTGGTGATGGTCAATGGATAATTCAACAATGCTGTGACGAGGAATATAAGAAGAATCTCTACGAAATTCCCTCTTGATGGGTTGATGTGTAATAGCATACAAATTCTTCTCTGTAGGGTCTTTCTAAAGTTATTGGACTGGAATTTGGAGTATAGTCTAATGAAATAATAGCCATAGAAGGCTCCCAACACACCAAGGCCGATAAAAGGGATGATTTCCATGACAAACCAGCTGAAATTACCAAATTCAACAAGAAACAAGTCCTTTTCATCGAAATCCGTTCCTTGAGTAAACAATTTGAATCCCACCAACACTAGTAAACTTACAGTAGCACTGACAAACGAGTTCCACATGATTTTTATAGGAATAAAGTAACTCGGGATGCATTCAAGCACAAACAAAACACCTCCTATGGGAGAGTTAAAGGCCAACGAAAGCCCAGTCGCTGTAGCAGCTGATAACAATTCTCTTCTAACTGCTTCATTGCCTGAATCTCCCATAACAAAAGTATACAACACATTGACGATACAACATGATACATGAACCAAAGGACCTTCTTTCCCAAGCCAGAATCCACTACTTACCATGAAGATCAACCCGATGATCTTGAAAAATAAAGTTTTGAGCCCCAAATATGAGGTTAGATTATAATTGAACCCTTGTATAATTTCTTTGACTTCAGGAATACCCGACTGCTGAATGTACAAATCTTTTTCTGAAATATAAACGGTAATGGTTACCAAAATTGACCCCAATAGGATGTATATAGGGAAATCTACCAATGCTGAAGTGATGGTTTTCGAAGAATTGAAGAATATCCTCGACCAGTCATACCAATCGTCCACTGGACAGGTCAGGTATGGATTCAACAAAGACCATTGGTCAAGATGACTGAAACAGAGCCCTTTTCTCAAGTCATTGAGCCATACAGACGATAAATCAATCAAAGTCACTATATAGCCTGAAATAATGGCAGTTATGATGATGGTGAGCCATTTTTTGGTAACAAAACTGGAGGTTTTGGGAATAGTCATCGTTTCTCGATACCAGTCGATAAACGTGTTGTTTTCATACGACTTTGGCTGCTTCATGCCATCATCCACATCATTGGAATCGAGATCATAATGAAGCACAGGGATTTGGGAGCCATCAAAGCGTAAATGCCCGTTTTTCAGGGCTGAAAAAGAGGCCATAATGTTTTTAGCACCGTTTATACTACTGGCCTACCGTCTAATCTCTTGAAACCTTGCAATTGCCTTGAATTCACCGTGGGAACCTTTCTTACTTGTTAGTCGTGTTGCGAAAAATCTCAAATTTGTCGAGCACACAAACCATCAACAGAAGAAATCATGTCGTTTTTAAACAGAAGTACCGCCAGTACTACGAACACAGCCTCATCAGCAAGTGGCCAGGAATTGGTCAATGATATATCTGTCAATAATCCCCCAGAAGACTCCATCACCGATTTGGCGTTTTCTCCAACTCAAGATTTATTGACGGCATCGAGTTGGGATAAAAAAGTTAGAATCTACGAAATCGATCCTAATAGTGGCCAGAACCAAGGCAGAGCTTTGTATGAGCACGAAGGGCCTGTGTTCAGCACCAGGTTCTCGAGTGATGGTTCTCGAGTGATCAGTGGGGGTGCTGATAAGCAAGTGAAGATATTTGATATAGCGAGCCAACAACAACAACAAATCGGGGCCCACGATGCTCCCGTGAAGAGCGTCAGATATGTGGAATGTGGACCTACAAATACACAAGTGGTTGTGTCCGCTTCTTGGGACAAAACGTTGAAATACTGGGACACCAGAAGTCCTCAACCAGTTTCCACTGTTAATTTACCAGAAAGAGCCTATACTATGGATTCATCTCAAAAATTGTTAGTAGTAGGGTGTGCTGATAGACATTTAGTTGTGATTGACTTAAATAATCCTCAACAGATTTTCAAAACGTCGATGTCACCATTAAAATGGCAAACAAGAGTTGTCAGCTGTTATCCACAAGGAAACGGGTTTGCAATTGGGTCCATTGAAGGCAGATGTGCCTTCCAATACATCGATGAGAGTGAACAAAGCAAGTTTGGATTCTCCTTCAGATGTCATCGTAAAACACCCAACAACACGACGTCAGCATTAAGATCAAGCAGTGAATCTCACATATATGCGGTAAATGACATTTCATTCCATCCAATTTACGGTACCTTTAGTACCGCAGGTAGTGATGGAACCTTCTGTTTCTGGGACAAAGATGCCAGACAGAGATTGAAAAGTTTCCCCGAATTGAACTGTTCAGTCACCACCACTTGTTTCAATAAGAACGGAACTATATTTGCCTATGCATTGAGTTACGATTGGGCCCAAGGTTTTCAAGGAAACAGAAGTGACTACCCAACCCAGATCAAATTACATCCTACTAATGATAACGAGATTAAACAAAAGAAGAAGAGATAGAAGATAGTCAACCAAACAGAATAAACCCTCACGATGAGCACTCCGAACATAATTAATATAGTACAAGACATTTCCGAATCACAGTAGACTCACACGAGAGCCAGGTTGATGATGAAAGGAAACGAAGAACCGTAAGCTATGGTACATGGAATGTTATACTTTAGTATACTTTACTAGACTTTGCTAGACTTTACTATACTTTGCTAGACTTTACTATACTTTACTATACTTTACTATACTTTACTACACTTTACTACACTTTACTACTCCACTGCACTTTACTATACGCTATACTACTCTACCTCATGACACTATACAACACAACACCTCCCACCATAAAATACTCTTGGTGGTATTCTCTCGTATATCTCGGTGATCGCACGACGCAAACTTTTCAGATCTTCTCGGTGAAAAATTAAATTCTAATTGGAAGACAAGTCCATAATAAACACCGTTGGTTAGACAGAGGAAAGGACCCAGAATGAACCAAAAGTACCCTAAACGAAAGTTAGCGGGGGAGGCATTTGTGGAGCAAGTTGACAGCATCAACAGAGGCTTATTGGAGCTCGAGAACCAACCGTCGACTTTTTACAAGAGAAAGTATCAAAATAGAAGATACAATCAATATTCTTATAATCAAACACAGAACCATGGAAACAACCATAACCACAACCAAGTTGGCCAGGTAGGTCATAATCAAATAGGACAAATGGGACAAATAGGACAAATGGGACAAGTTGCAACCGTTGGACAACAAAATCATGTAGCTAATCAAACTCAAGGACAAAATATGATGAACTTCGATATCTATGAAGAAAATAAGTTCTTTGATGATAAAAATTTAAGTCCACCGGTGATTTTTGACCCGTTCAGCACTGACTATCAAGCAAATATGAATTTTGATTTACAAAACAATGTTTTGGGGTTGAAACAAAGTAACATCTGGGGAAACGGCAGTAGCCAAGGACTCGCCAGCGACGCTACCGTCTGGGGGTAATGTAGTATTTAGTATAGGGTTGTAATTTATGGAGAAGGAAAAGTTGGACAATAGATAATCTGAATAGCTGACTCTCTGACATTAAAGTGGTAGTGGTGGTGGTAGTACTATTACAACTTCCCCTACACCGGCATATCTCTTTACCTACCTACTACCTGCATCTCTACCTGCCTCTCTACCTGCCTCTCCCTCATTCCTTACCACCTCTTCTCTATCACTATGCACCCACGCACCCCAAAAGCCTGCCTAATCGGGCAGTCTAGACATGTCGCCGACACTCGACAAAAATTCATCAAAGAAAAAGGAAAGTTTTTATCAACCAACTTCAAGGTTAATTATAAGGATAAACCAAATAAAAGTCAACTAAAAGTCGACAACTCCCAATTACAAATAGTTCTGATTGGGATTTGCATAAAGCTGCCTAGATTCCTTTTTCCCCCAGTTTCCACTCCTGGTGCCGAGATTGCACTGGTATAGTATTGGCGGTAACTAATCAGCTTTGGTTTCCAGTTTTTGGTATCTAATCTATTGAGTTTGAACTAGGTTGGACACAGTTGCTAGAACACAGCTAGCTATTTGTCACTCCGTTTGCTAGTTAGAGCTTGTGAAGTCGGCTGACTTGTATTGATTTGTTTCTGTTTCCGTGAATTTTCACCGTTATCTTTGAGGGTTCTAAAGGAACAGGTATCATTTCCATACTTTTAGTGTATTTGGTATTTTGATATTACTGCAATTCTTAGTGTTTTCGTATTGCTGGTGATTTCGTACTCCTAGCATTCCTAGCATCCTTGGTTTAAGTCTATTTGGTATAATCTTGCTACATTTATAGCTTACAGCACTATGAGCCATCATAGCACGCCTCACATGAACAGGCCCGATAAAAAGACGTTGGATTCGTCTGCTAGTGTGTCTGATTCCCTGGCTAACAACCCAAAACAGTTGTTGAATGCTTACGTTTATGATTTTTTAGTGAAAAGTAAATTATCTCAAACTGCCAAAACATTTGTTAATGAAGCTGACATACCTTCGAATGACGACAAAAAAGATCCAAATTCCAATACTAATTCTCAAAATAGTAATAATTCTTTGGCTTCCCAAACGTCAAATTCTAATCCCCAAAGTCCAAGTGTTATACAATTCCACAAAGATAATAATTTGCCCTTGCTGAAAGTGTCGATGGACTCTCCCCAAAGTTTTTTATTCGAATGGTGGCAGGTATTTTGGGATGTATTTCAAGCCAAAAATAATAGTAAGCATTCTTCTCAAGTGGCTTCCCAATATTATCAACTCCAATTCATGAAACAAAGACAACAGTTGGATATATCGTCGCTGAACTTGCAAAATTCAATGATGTCAAACCAACAACCTCAAAATCTAAATGGTAATAACGGTACTGGTACTGTTAACACCAATAATCCTCAAATGCAACAAAGATTAATGATGCAATACATGATGAAGCAGCAGCAGCAGCAACAACAACTTACCAATCCAAACATAAACCCAAACATGAATCCAAATCAACCTAACCAGGGCCTTGGTCCTCAACCCCAGCATCCTCAACAATTGGGTATGAATAATGGTATGAATAATTCTAATGTCAACCTCCAACAAATGTATATGATGCAAAATCATCAACAAAATGGAATCCAGCAACAAGCCCAAAGCCAAATGAATCATTTGAGACAACAAGCAGCGGTTGCAGCGCAAAGACAAGGTAGTGATTCCCAAGGTTCGCCTCAAAACGGACCCAATGGTCCAAACGGACCTGGTGGCCCAAGAGCTTTAAGCAATTCGCAACCTGGTCAACATCCAATGAATGTAGTACCTTTCAATCCTGGATCCCAACCTCCAAATCAGTTCAATCAACAGATGCCAAACGGTTCTGTAATGAGAATGAACAGTGTTAAAGATCAGAACCAACAAAGCAATCCTAATGTAAATACTCCAAATCCTAACAATCCAAACAATTCTAATGGTGCTAACCCTAATAATATCAATAATAGTAGCAGAAATGTCAATGCTCTTCAAGATTATCAGATGCAATTGATGTTGTTGGAAAAGCAAAACAAGAAAAGATTGGACATTGCAAGGAATAGTGGTACTAGTGATCCAAATTTGTTAAGTTCTTTGAACACTGGAATGTTGGCTCCTAATCAACAACAACTCCAACAAGCCTTGAATAATGGAATGACAAGTAATCCTAATATCAATGGTAACCTACCCGGGTCTGCACCTCCAGGTCCTGGCCAGGTACCAAATTCTATGAACTCATTACCAATGCAAAATCAACCTCCATCCAATTTGCAATCACCAATACCTGGACAATCCCCGGTTTTAACCAACAAACCATCTCCTGGTACTATTGCAAAGAAAAAGAAAGAAACTACGAATAAAAGGGGTAGGAAATCAGTTACAAATAATGGAAATTCCAACAATACTAACCAAGCTAGTACCCCAAGTAGCGCACCAACCCCATCCCATCTTAAGAAAGAGATTTCCACCCCATTAACACCAACGTCAGAAACTCCGAACGAAAATGGTGCTAATAATAAAAGAAAACGGAAAAATGGAACTAACGATTCACCTAAAAAATTACCTAATGGTAAGAATAAAAAGGATACTAATTCTACAAGTACCATAAAAGAAGAAAGCGAAGATAAAAACTCGAATATGGACACCAACTCGAACGGCAATGAAGGTCTTACCTCGATGGCCCCACCTTCAGCTATCTCAACCAATTTCCATGAGTTAGGACAGAACGATCAAATGTTTTCCATGGACGTCTTGGAAAGCAACTCCAGCGAAAACCTATTTGGTAATTCCAATCCAAACGGGTTAGAAGACATTGAATTTGATTTCAACCTGTTTCTAGATGGAAATGTCAATGATGGCATCAATAACTTCAATTGGTCGGGGGTTGATGCAATCGAAGGGGATTCATAGATACTTTTTATATCAACGGTTTTAATATCTGTTAGTACAAGGTAAAGTTACTAATAGAGGCATTTGTAATATAATTGGGTAAATACTGTAATTTATTCGTACTTGACATATTCGCTCATCAAGTCTCTATATACTCTTTAGAAGATTCCAGCTTAGAGCTAGCGGACCACGCCGCTTCGTTGTTCCATACTGACAAGATCACCGAAGCTAATATAAACACCAACAACCCAGAACTATATTCGGTAGAAGGGAATGTCAACCAGCACCATTCATGTAAGCCCCAAACAATGATATTGACTGCAAAGGGCCAGTTGGTCATATATAACAAATACGGCAATTGCCAACAATACCACGAAAGGAACTGATAATGTAATGATCTCGAGTACAAAACTCCGATCAAATTACAGGTACTGAAAATCAATAATATCAATCTTGGGCCATCGGACGAAGTTACCACCAAATTGGCAGGTGATATGGTTGAAGAAAATGGCAGAAAAGCGTCCTTAAGTAACGAACCCACGGACTTACCCGTTACCTTAGGCGATAAGTATCTAGTAAATACATACACCGCTAACAACGAAATATGGCCTACCAATAAACCATTGCTGAACTGGTCCGATAAGAAGATTTCTTCAGGGACAAATTTCCAGTTTACAGTCCATTCATATAGAAATTTCCTATCAAACTTGAAAGCGTTAGTAATATAGGTCCATCTTATATATCTAGCACCTTCATCGTTGAATAAAGGTAATAGGAACTTCCAACCCACCATAACCTGGATGAAGGGAATCACCAATAAGGCGACACAAGATTTAAGCAAGTTTTCCCCATTCAAGAAGTAAATCACAACCACAAAGGCTGGAAAATACAATAAAGCGTTCATCTTGATAGATATAGCGACACTGAACAAATCTGCAGCAACACAGGTCAGAAGCAAGACCAACTTTGGCCCCAAAGACTTGTACCAGTACGCGGTTTGTTGCAAAATTAGCACAACCCCTACCATGGCACCAGTGGTAAAGCAATCATTGAATAAACGAAGCACATAAATAGATACCAAGCGCTTGGAGCCAATTAACAACCCCAAGGTCCATGGTGGTGCATCATGATACGTCAAAATCACCATGATACTGGTAAAGGACAAAAGATAGCTGAACAACGTTTGAGCATTGACAATTTTAGTACCACTTTCAGTCAACCAATAAAGAAACTGGTACACCTGGATAAACCCTGCCGGGTAAACAATTGGACCTGTATCACCTTTGATTAGGCTGTAATCCAACTCTCCCTCGTTGACCAACTCTATTTGTTGCATATATGTCAGAAAATCAATCTCTGTGTAAGGGACTTTTCCAATTACGAATTTGGTGATTATGGAGATAGCAAAAACAACTATAGGTCCAACAATCGATTTGGATGATGGTTCAAACAAAACTGAATATATTCCAGCTTTTATGTCACCCAAAACATTAGCAAGGGTGAATTCTGGCAACTCTTGTTCTTTCTTCTGTTCCATACGATGTAGATTTTTCAGTTTGAGATTTTGCGATTTTGTGTAACGTTTTGAACAATTGATGAGACGGTGATGTGTTGATGGTGGGAATGATTACTATGTGACTACTATATATATATGCTATATGATATATGACTATATACTGATGTTCTTGTTCGATTTCTTTTTTAAGATCCTCAAGACATCTCTTCTACGTCTTTTACACTCTCTGGTGATATCACCTCTCATCTTCCAGAACCACTGCTCGTAAGGAGTTTCGTCGTCGTCACCATCTTCGACTGCTTCTCCCTCTCCTTCTCCTGGTAACAATACTTTTTCGCTTCCCAACTTACTCAATTGGGT
This sequence comes from Yamadazyma olivae, assembly GCA_030571975.1. Lineage (NCBI taxonomy): Eukaryota > Fungi > Ascomycota > Pichiomycetes > Serinales > Debaryomycetaceae > Yamadazyma > Yamadazyma olivae. The sequence goes on from JAJLZD010000002.1 coordinate 682,825, forward strand.
TTGGGTTTGTAAGAAAGGAGAATCATCGTGATTCCAGAATAACCCTGTGTTCTTTATAGGGATATCTGCTATTTTCGGTATATCTTTGTTCGCTTTGAGTTTCTTCATCACCAATTTTTGGTCTTCGGTGTCTATTGTCTGGGTTTTATCTATATCTTCATCTTCTATAGAAAGACTAAATGTGGATTCTTTAGGGTTGAATAAACTTCTCAATACTTCTGTGTTGCTTGTTGGTGGCTCGTTGGATTGTCCGAATGTAGGCATAAACTCTTCTTCTGATTCTGAGGCTTCTGATTCTTTTGAATCTTCTTCTTCTTCTGAGGCTTCTGATTCCGATGCTTCTGATTCTGATGCTTCTGATTCCGATGTTTCTGATGTTTCTGATGCTGCTGATTCTGCTGATTGTTCTGAGGCTTCCAAGTCTCCTGATTCTTCTCCCTCTGATGCTGCTTTGCCTTCTTCCGTGACAGAATCCTCAGATACATCTTCGCCTTTTTCAGTGACTGCTCCTTTTTCTAATTCGGAGTTACCTTGGACTCTACCTTGTACATCACTGACAAAGTCGATACCATGGTCTTCATCATATTGTTTGCTCAAATTTTCGGTACTATATTGTTTTCCTAAAGTATCAAAATCTAATTCATTACCTTCATCATCTTCATCATAATAAATTTCTTCCATTGGGGCGTCAGCAGTCGTTTTATATGTATCAATAACAGATTTATCAAAGTTTGGATTGGACTCAATTGCATGATCAACATCCCCCTCAGCTTCGTAATCGAATCTAATGACCTTCTTTCTACCTTTTTGATCTACAACAACTTCATCTTCATCACCACTATCTATTTCAGCAGGTTTGTCAAAGTCGTTGTTTTCAAACATGGAAGATAAAACAGCCAATGACTTTAGTTTTTCATCCCCAACTTCTTCCTGATTAGCTGCTTCTTCAAAAACTACATCCTTGCCATAGTTTGAGGCATATGTTCCATTCACAGCACATGAAGTACGCTCTATAACATGATCATCACCACTTTTCCAAGCACCATTTGAATATTTCCAGGTCATATCATTAACTGTCTTGTTTTTCTCCATCCCCCATAATTTTGTTTTATAAGACTTGAACTGCTTAAGGTTTCCGTTAACTAAGATTCTTAAAGTCTGTGATTTCAAAGCAGTCTTTGATCTAGGTGTTTTTCTTATTCTGCCTCTGATGACGTCGCTTCCTCCCGATATGTTGGAGTAAGATTGTTCGTAGTATTTTTGCGGATTCGTCAAAGCACCATACGAGGTGGAACCAACTAGAGTTTGGGTAGGAACTGAACCCTTAAGGTTACCTGACAAGCTTTGGAAAGTATGTGGTGATTTGGAATAGCCATTGCTCAATTGGATAGAAGCTACTGAACCAGTTAAAGGATTCAAATGAACTTTTGTACTGGCATCTAAAATACGATTCAGTCTTTCGACTTGTACACGGCCAGTTTCCTTCATAATCTTCTGCCTTTTGTGATCTTTTTCCCATTCCGTCATATACTCGGGTTTAGCTTTCTGTATCGAGAGCTTTAACCCCATAAACAATATATTATTCAAGGATTTCTTTAGCTTTTCAAAGTCCAGATTCGACAAGTTAATGGTAATATAACCAAAATGATGCGTGGCAGTGGGTTTGGAATGGAGCTCCAAGTCCTTGATAACCTTACCATGTTTGTGTAATCTGGCTTTCAATATCAGTGGGTTTTCAGCAAGTTTATTGGAAATATTTCCAATATATATTCTCGTATCCATATTGTCAAAGATGCGATGCGATGAGCTTTCGCAGTAAACTAATATGCGCTAATATACCACAGTAACTTTGTGAGCCATAAACTGCAAGCAAAATTCTCATGGGCATCGATGACTGCTACAGCAGTGACACTAAACAAGGTAGTCAGAGAAGAAGCAGGGAACGAAAAGGACAATGAATATAGACCTCGCTTCTAAGAAAAGCTTCGTTGCATCAACAGCAAAAATAAATAATGTTTATTTACAAAACAGTGGGATACGTGTTGTTCATGGTACAATCGGGCTGGTTATACGTAGAAGACGTGACTTTGTATGAGGCTTGTCTGTTTCTCTGGTGTTGCTTGGCTTCTTTGGTGTTTCTGGTGCTATTATAGATATAAAGTAGGTTTCACATCTGAAGTTCCATCTCATTTGCTATAGCTTTGGTTCAGCTGATGTTGGTTGCAAACACTGCTCCATGCCCTCTAGTGCCTAGGAATTCTTTCCTCGTGCTCTAACTCCCGCTACTAAATCATCTCGTACCAGATCTTCGATCTTATGCTCTATACGACACTGTCTTATGAAACTGCGAAAACTCATATGAAAGTATGGATGAGAAGATAATCAGTACGTGGAATCGAGGAAAACAGCTCTTTGAAACACAACCAGAAGATAGCGAGCTGTATGAGCTACAGTTGCCACCAAAATTACTAGAGTTACTCGAAACCCAGAACAACCGGGACGAATTGGAGCAAGAGATTAAGCAAATAGCGATGCAATGGTTCTGGAATGGTTACTACAAGGCCAGCGAATAAGGAATGGTAGCCGTAAGCAATATATAGATGAAAAAGATTTAGAGACAGAAGCAGAAACTAGAAAAAGAACAATGACATGCATAGCATAATAAATAATCACTAAGTGGCAGCCCACAAATCTTTCAACCCCATAACAGAGGTAATAACCCCAGCTAAACCAACATCACCTTCAGTGAAGTGTAAGTAGTTCAATGAATTTAATGCAATAAACATATCTAAGAAATCCCAGATCAATTTTCTCTTAGCCTTGTAAATTTTACCTTTAATTTCTTCTACGTTGACTTTTTCATCTTCACTTTCTAATTTGGTAGTATTGATTTTATATGATCTCAATGAATTAACAACACCGGCGATAAGACCAAGTAACCAAAATCTGGAGGCCCAAGTAGAGGCGTTTGGATATTTCGATTTGTTAACTAAACCTAACATTTTTAAGAAGATAAAGGCATCAATAGTTAAATATCCAGCATATCCCAAGTTTCTAATGACTGTAGTTTGTTGTAAAATTGGATCCATCAACTTGTTATCAAAAGTTTTTGAAGCAGTTTCTAAATGATGTAAAGGTTTCAAAAATCTCATACCTTTTCTTAAAAATGTTACTTGAGCCTTCAAGTTTTTAAACATTTCAACTGTTTCAGTACTATAACCTGTTCTATGTAAATAGTAGGTCAAGAATCTTGATAAATAAGCAACCAATCTATAACATTTTTCTCTTTTTGGCGTGGTATCTAAAAATTTCAAGACTTTGGCATAAGTTGGATGGTATACAATTGAATCAGCAACCATTTTTCAAGGATTATATATTATATCAAGATCAATTTTTATCTTATCAATTATTTCACAGTTTGTAGATTCTTCTGGACTTGTTGAATCTTATCTGTTTCGACTGAATAATTTTATCAGTTTTTCTATCCAATGTCTATTCTGACAATAGCAATTTACAATTATTATACAATTATATCACAAAATATATATTGTAGTCACAAAAACCGTTGGATTTCTGTCTTTTATAACTTTGGGGTAAAAGGAATCCGAGGCAATCAACGACTTGAATGTCGTGTGCGGTGGGGGCCCCATGGATTTCAGACAATTGGAAGGACTTATCATGTGCGTCATCTGCGTTCGTCCGAGTCATGTGAAATCGGTGTCTGTTTCACGTGTTCCACTCACCTCAATCCGCACTCTTCTTTGTTGATATCTAAACATCTCTGTTTGTACGCGTTATGAATAAGGAAAACATCGATCCCATAATCTCCAATAAGGAAGCGTCCAAGTTGAAAAGACGAGTCAGCTTTGCACCTGAGGTCACCTTGCACAAAATTGACTTTGTTCCTCGAAGAGAAACCATTGGCCATATCCCCTATTCGTCTGAAGCATCAGATACAGAGACTGCTGCAAACGAAAACAACATCGAAATACCAAATGATATACATGATCTGAACGCTTCAGAAGGTTTAACTGCTCCTTCTGCGAGCGAATTTGATAATGGTAATGATATCCTTACCGATAGTTCTGATGATGACCTTGAAAATACTAACTTTTCCCAGATTAAGATCACTTCCCCTAACAAACTTTCTCCTTCAAAGTATAAGATCAACACCGTCACTGAAAATGATACCGATTTATATAAATTGCCGAAAATTTCCATCCAGAGTATAGAAGAAGATATGGATTTCACAGAACCAATTGCTCTTGTTGCCCACCAACAAGAAGAAATGGAATTCACGCAACCTGTTTCTAATAATCCATTGCAATCCATTGATGAAGAAATGGAATTCACTCATCCTGTTTCAAATCTACCTCCTATACAAGAAGTGAGCTCTAATCCCCAGTCTGAAGAAATGGAATTCACCCAGCCTATATCCATTTCTACACACATGAAATTTAGTCAACCAGTTTCCACATCAGCAATTGTACCTGAAAGGTCTGAAGATATGGAATTCACACAACCCATTTCAAAGCAGTTGGTTCCACAATCGGTTCCACAAGCTGAAGATATGGAATTCACACAACCCATTCCACTTGAAGACCAGAAGTCCCAATCTAATCCAAATGAATCTGAAAACCGGGAGGATATGGAATTCACCCAACCCATTTCAACGTCTCAAGATAAAGAGATGGAGTTTACTCAACCTGTCAATTCTGGTATCACAGAAATCCAGGAAGAAATGGAATTCACTCAACCAGTTGCAACAACTACCATCTCAACTCTGGAAGAAATGGAATTTACTCAACCTGTTAAGACTTCATTTGTTGAACCTGCGATTTCTAACCCACCTGTCAAACTGTATACTGAACCAGTCGTTATTCCCAAAATGGACCCTTACACTGAAGAAATGGAACTCACACAGCCAGTGAATAAATCTCCACTAAAATCCATTTTAAAGACAAAGTCTGAATTTCAAACTCCTGTTCAGGACTCAAACAATTCATCAAAAGAAGCTACACCTCATTTCCCTGATATTCAGATTCCTATACCTTTCGAATTGTCTAATAAAAGATTAAGCGATTTTGAGGATGAACAAATTCATAAAATGTCCAAACTTGATAATGTAATGACTTCTAAAGTCCCATTAGCTGATATTACAAATGAGTCGATAGACGAAATTGATGATCCAAATTATCAACAAGTCAGTTTGTCCGAATTCTTGAATGATTTGGGAATAAAATTCTATGATGATTTAGAAATCAACAATTTGGAGAGATTTAGTATTTCAGGTACTATAAACGACGATTTGAAATTTAACGACTATACAAAAGCAGCAAATAAATTGTTGTTATATTCATTATTTGAATTTAGTAACAAAGAAATGACAAGTAATATCAATGACGGTAAGAACATTTACAAACAATTGAATGAATCAATACTTTTAAATAATCCTAAGCTATTTAAGGAATTTTATGCTTCCAATGAGGATGAAAAAATTGTAATGAAGTCTGAATTTTTATTACTTAAGGATTTCAGTAGATTTCAAGCTAAAAAGATCTGGTACAATTGGAGAATTCAACTAATTGAAAATTTGTTGGTCCAAATGAATGAAAAATATGATTCGTTAGAGAAGGATAAAGTCATCTTACTAAACGAATTGAGTTCAATCAATGCAGCATTTGAAGAAAACTTCAATCAATATCAAAGCATGGTAAGCAAATTGAACAAGTTAAAGGCATTTAAAGAGACCTACAATAACTATTCAAGTGAAGAGATTTCAAATATAAAATTCGAGCTTCTGAATATCAAAAATAGTATTTTAAAGTCGAAGGAGTCCATTGATGAGAAAGTCAATACCTTAAATATGTTGAATATTGAAATTAATGATAACCAAGAGACAATTAAACAATTGAATACGGAGATCAAAGTCAAACAACAGATTTTAGAAAACAATAAGAATTACGAACTAAACGAAATCAAGTCGTTGAATTTGAAGTTTAGGATTTTACAAGAAATAACATCGATCCATTATTTAAATAAAGATGAAAACTCCATCACTTTTAAATTCAAAGATTTTAAGATTGAAATTCTTTTTAATGACATTAGCCCGACATTCAAACTATCGGTGATAGAGAACAATTTCTACAACAAATGGCTTGCAGACTACGTTGTTCAGTATTTCCACCAATTTGAATCCAATAACTTTGTTGAAAAATGTAACAACCTAAACTCCATCATAGATACAATGAAGCAAATCGATTTGGATATATTCAAAATCTCATGTAGATTCCCCATTATACCTCAGAAATCTGAGTGCATTTCTTTTTTGATTCGTTATAATGTCAATCATCACAAGATATATATTACAGTCGACATTTCAAACATACTAGACTATAAGAACAATACCAAAATACAGGTTGAACATAGGCACAAGGGTAGCAAAACGCCATTGGAATATGGGTCGCCTCTCCTTGAGAGTCTTGCCCAAGACTGTCCATCGCTGCTTTTAAGCAGCATCTGTAAGTGATACGAATATATGTACTAACTAACATTATCCCTGCTCTCACTCCAGTACACCAATACCCTACCAACTCGGCACCAGGCCCGTGCACCATGGTGCGAAAATTTTGTTTGAAAAGTTTAGCCAGAATAGACAACACCGTACACTATGGAAGTAACTGGAGATATTGGCTTCTACTTAGGACAAACCCAAGAGGTTGTTGGTAACTTGGATGTTCCTTTGAGTAATGGAGAGATTGTGTCCATTAACTTGATTGATGAATTGCCTGAAGATGCCAGTGAGTTGGTTAGTTTTTTGGAAACAGAAGAATGTCCAAGTAAGTACTGGATTAGTATCTCCCAAGCATATGCTAATTCGGGGAAAGATGAAGATGCTAAGTTAGTTATTGATAAAGCTATGAAGCAAAAGAGTTTTGGAAACGAAGATATCGGCAAGTTAGAGAAATACATGAATTGGTTATACTTGAAAAATATTGTTAATGGTATTGAAAAATTTGAAAATTTGACCAAAATCCAAGAATATATTGACTCTGTTAATGATATTGAAAGTAATGATGAAGATGTGGAGTTTTTGTCATTAAAAGCCGTCTATCTCCTTCATATCAACAGAGAAGAAGAATCTCTTAGAATTTTTGATAAATTATTGAGTATCAATGAAACTAATTGCTTTGCAATGTTGGGTAAAGCTCAGATTTTGATGAAAAAGAGTAAAGACTACACCCAGATTTTGAAATTGTATCAACAAGTTTTATTATTAAATCCAATCATCAAACCCGATCCAAGACTTGGGATTGGTTTATGTTTCTGGTTCTTGAAAGATTATAAAATGGCTTTAAAAAGTTGGGAAAGATGTTTGGAATTGAACCCGGAGAATTTGAAGGCCAAAATATTATTAAACTTGGCGGAGTTCAACAACACCTTCAACTATTCTTTAAGTGACGAAGAATTTAAAACCAACTATTCAAACTGTTTGAATACCTTAAAGTCAAACTATAATACTAACCCAAACGATCCAATTATCTTACTAACCTTTGTTTCATATTATTTTTCCAAAGCAAACTATGACCTAGTTGAAAGAATCTGCAACAAAATCATCCAACAGATTAATGGCCAATCCAATTTGAATGACAATGATTCCAAGTTAAAATTATCGAAAACTTTGAATAAGTTTCAGTTAAACTTGTTGTCACAATGTTCATTCTGGTTAGGTAGATGTTACTATAACAAGGGTGATTATAGTCAAAGTCAAAGGTTATTCCATGAATCTTCTAGGTTTGATGATGACAATTTGTTGGCCAAATTAGGTTTGGGCCAGTCCCAAATCGGTAGAGGTTCTACTCAAGAAGCAATTCTTACCTTTGAAAATCTAATGAAACTGTACCCTAAGAATTTAGAAATCAACTATAGTCTTGGTTTACTTTACTCGAGACTGAAATCCAAAAAAAGATTAGAGATGTCCATTTCTATCTTGGAAAGATATATCAACCTTTGTAACAACAGAGGTATCACTGTTATGAATGCCAATGTAAATAAGTCTGAAGATGACGAAGATTTGGTTTCTTTGCACAAAGAACCGGTCATTTTGAATGCCTACCTTATTTTAAGTAAGTTATATGAGTCCAAGGACTTCAACCAGTCTTTGAACTATTTAAACAAAGCGGTCGAAACCAGAAAAGAGATCAACAAAACAGTTCCAGTAGAAATCTACAACAATATCGGGGTGTTCAACTTCAACAAGAACAACAAAGAATTAGCCTCCAAGAATTTTAAATTAGCATCCGAAGGTTTAGAAAATGGTTCTATCAAAAGAGCTGATAAGACAGAAGAAGAAAAGGCTTTGTTGGTTAAAGATTTGAAAATCACCTTGGATTACAACTTGGCTAGATCCTTGGAAATCTCTAATGAAACGGAATCGATTGACATTTACAATCACTTATTAGAAGATTGTCCAAACTACTTTTCTGCTAGATTAAGATTATTGTTCTTGAACTTGGTATCAACTAATGAATCTACTAAAGAAGAGATCCAAGTTGAGATTGAAGAATTATTGAAACTCAATCCCTCTAACTTGGAAATAAGATCATTCTATAGTTGGTTTGTCAAGACGTTTGGTAAGAAGGTTGGCTTGAAACCTGATGCTGACACCGAACACCAAAAGGAAACATTAGTATCATACAATTCACATGATTGTTATGCTTTGATTTCCTTAGCTAATATTTATTGTATAATGGCCAGAGATTTCAAAGTCGGTTCAAGCAACGGAAACGATGAGAAACGTAGAAAGTACTACATCAGAGCAATTGAATTGTTCTCCAAAGTCTTATCCATAGATTCAAAGAATGTCTATGCAGCACAAGGTTTAGCAGTTGTCTACATCGAAAATAAGGAATTGAACAAAGGGTTGGACATCTTGAGAAAGATAAGAGATTCATTGAATGATATCTCGATCTATTTGAACTTGGGACATGTTTTGTTAGAATTGAAACAGTTTACAAAAGCCATAGAGAATTATGAAATAGCATTGACCAGGTTTTCTAATGGTAAAGACTCCAACATCTTAACATTTTTAGGTAAATCTTGGTACTTAAGAGGAAGTTTTGAAAAAAACATGAGCTTTTTAACCAGAGCATTAGAGTATAGTAAATTGGCATTGGAAAACTCACAGTCAAGCAAAAGTGTTAACTCTTTGAGATTCAATATCTCATTTATTCAATACCAGATTGCCGATTACTTGATCAAATTGCCCATCAATGAAAGAAAGATTGATGAATTGACATTGGCAATCACCGAGTTGAATGAAGGTATCAAAATTTTGAACGAATTGTCATCAGAGAATGAAAAGAACGCACCATATTCGAAAGCAGACTTGAAAGCCAGAGCCAACTTGGGTATCAACACGTTATTAAACAGATTAACTCAATCTTTACAAGAAACCAGAGAATATAATGAAGGACTTGAATCCAAATTGAAGGAAGCTAAGAAGATCAGAGACGATGAAATTAGTAAACAATTGGAAATCGAAAAGGCTGAGTTATTGAAGAACCAACAGCTTGAAGAAGAAAGAGCTAAAGAAAGACTCAAGTTACAAGAACAAGCACAACAATGGGCAGAAGAAGCAAGAATGAAAGTTGATGAAGAAAATGATGACAAGTTATTTGACGACGAATTAGACAAAGAAAACGGGGAAAAATCTGATAAGAAGAAAAAACCAAAGAAGGGTAGAAAATCCAGAAAGAAGAAGGATATTATCGATGATAGCGAAGAAGAAGAAGAAGAACAAGTCGAGCCTTCGGATACAGAAAGCCCAAAAAAGAGAAAGGTCATTGAAGATAACGATGGAGATGAAGACAACGAAAACCCATCTAAAAGAAAGAAGCAATATAAATCAAACGAAATCATTGAAGATAGTGATGATGGATTAGATGATGATTTATTTAACGAAGATAAGGAAGATGATAAAGAAAAAGAGGAAGAAAATGAACAACCAGAAACTAATGGTGCATAGACTGTAAATTTATTGTAACCTAATATACATAATATAATTAATCTAAAACTAGTCTAGAACTAGTTTAGAAGTGGCCTAGAACTAATCTTTCAACCAGTTTCTTAGCTGTCTATTAGACTCGCTGGCGATTTTGAAGAGCCTTTTTTCAAATTCGTCCAACGAAAGCATGAACAGGTTGTTGATTTGTTTGTTGGCGTTGTTGGCATAACTGTAAATCTCCAAAGCCCTTTCCTTGACCATTTGTTTGACAATATCGCTTAGTTCCTGATCATTAAATAAGGAACAGTATTTCTCAGCCATTTTGTAGTAATTAGGCAAGATCGAATGCACATCTAAGGAAACAGGGTCCGTCCGTATAGCATTTCTGACTTTAGTTCCCAAAGCTTCTGGTTGTGATAACTCGATAAACGCATTGCCATCGCTGGCCTCAGTCTGTGCCAATACTTCTGCTAACCATAACGGTAACTCTACCTTAGTACCTTCCTCAATGGCGTTTCCGGGGTTTCCTTCCAAATATCCCAAGCCAGGAACGGTGATATTAAATTTGCACGGTACTTTTTCCCCCGTGGCGAGGATATCATCAATGTCGAAATAATCTACTCCCATTACTGTTTTCTTTTTGTTCTCTATCTGATAACTGTTGATGCAAAAAATCGCGTTTCTGGCACTGAAAATTTTGTGAGATGCCAGCAAAGTTTAGAGAAGAACAGCCTGAGACAGCGGGCGAAGGAGAGGCAGATGGTAGAATAAACTACAACGACGCGATTGATTATTGGTCGAGTGTTCCTGCCTCAGTTAACGGGGTCTTGGGAGGTTATGGAGAGCAAACTTCAGTTCCAAAAGCTGATGTGGTGGGGTCCAGTACGTTTATAAGGAAACTTCAAACCAGAATGCCTGTAACAGAAGGCGAGACAAAGTTAACTATCGATATGGGAGCAGGAATCGGAAGAATCACCAGGGATTTCTTATGGAAAATCAGTGACAAGGTTGATTTATTGGAACCTGTTACTCAATTTGTACAACAAATGGATAAAGAATTGATAGAAGTGCAAAAGAAAGGCATCTTGGGTGATATATACCATGTAGGTATGCAAGAATGGCAATGTCCTCCTGAAAAAGTAGGGAAATACTGGTTAGTATGGTGTCAATGGTGTGTTGGACAATTACCTGACGATGCATTAGTGCAATTTTGGTCATATTGTAAACTGGTGTTGAAACATGATGGGACATTGATTGTAAAAGAAAACATAGCTCCATATGACGATATATTTGATGAAACTGATTCGTCTGTCACTAGAACAGATGAAAAATTCAGAGAATTATTTGTTAAAGCCGGTTACAAATTGATTGCTAGCGATGTTCAAAAAGGTTTACCAAGAGAACTTTATCCAGTAAGAATGTACTGCTTGAAACCAATTAGATAAATAGGAATAATATAGAGGTGTAGTTTATAAGTCTAAAGTATATTATTGTAGAAACAGAAATTATTATAAGAAATAAAATTATAAGAAATAAAGTAATAAGAACTAACCTCGGAGCTTTTCTAATTAAAGTCTTATACATATTCATAGAGAACTGAACAAAATATCAAAAAATAGGTTTTAACCTGGTCTACTCTTACTTGGTTCGAATGGGAATAATAAAGCTAATCCACCATTTACAGCAATTAAGGCACCACAAACCCATAAAGGAACTGAAGAAGTTAAATCTGAATAATAGGCAATGATTGGACTGAAAATTTGACCAAATCTGGTTATCATAATACAACAAGCATTACCAGTGGCTCTAGCCATAGCTGGCATAATTTCAGGACTGAAAGCGTAAATAGTACCGAAATAAATATACAAGGCAACATATGCAGCAGAACTTAATGCAACATTTTGGGCATGATTCTTAATTTGGGTATAACCAAAGAAGAAAGCAGCAGAACTAAGGGCACCAATACAAAGGACACCTCTTCTACCCAAGGAAGGTATGTAATAAAGTAAAAGCCAAGCGATGATTGGACCACCAATGGAACAAGCATTACTGGTAACATTATCACGATAGACACCCGAAGTGGTAGCAGCACTGATATTCACCCCTCTGTTTGCGAGATATTCAGGTAAGAAAGCATAAAAGATTGGATAACAAATACCTAAAATCAACCATGATAAGAACAATAAGATTGTTTGTCTTGTCATTCTTTTGTTAATAAATAAAACGGACAAATGCTCTTTAATTAAGGACAAAGTACCGAGAACTGATTGATTTTTTCTAAAATCGGAATTTGAAGTGATATCACCACAAGCTTGTAAATCTTCTAAAGTTAAAGATAACGGACGGTTGTATTTGTCTGCGAGTCTTCTTAAACCTTCGTAAGCTTCTTGATCTCTATCATTTGCTACTAAAAATTTAGGGGTCTCTTCTAATTTAATAACAGTGACTCTAGCAACTGCCAATACTAAGACAATTGCACCATTGACATACCAAGTATATCTCCAACCACGGTTATCTGCGGAATCACAATGATCAGAGTCGGGGCCTTCACAGCTGTAATTTGGCAAGAAAGCCCAAGCAATTAAGACTGCTACAGTTTGACCAAGACCCCACCAAGCAGCCATCAAAGTAACTAAGGATTGAAGATTGTTCTTAAATGGTAAAAATTCTAAAAACACACAAGTATCCAACACTAAATTACCACCAAAACAAAAACTTGATAAAGCGACGAATAGACAATAAGTACCTAAATTACTCATAGCACCAGTAATAATAGTAAAGACAGCTGAAAAAAATAAAGATAAGTTGAAGGCGGTTCTTCTACCAATTAAATCAGCACCAAACCCCCAAAAACAAGCACCACAAATCCCACCAATAACTAAAGCTTCATTAGAAATTGGGAAATCTTGATTAAATTGATAGTTGATGTATTTTCTAACAGAACTTTCAATCATCAAGATTTGAGAGTCAGTAGCATAACCCATACCATTCAAAAAGAACAATTTCAAATGATACGGGGTGAAACCGATTTCATCAATAGCATTATTGATTAACTTCATTTTTTTACTTAACACTTCATCGTTAGATTCTAAATCAAGTAAGTCGGTAGCAGTTGAAGTTGAACTTGCCAGTCTAATACTTTCCTCTGGAAATTTTTCATTTCTAGGGTCCACACCAATATTTTCTTCACTCATTTTAGACAAGTGGTTTCCTAGGTTATATTAGTTCAATTTCGCTTAAAGAAATTGTAGTTCAGTAAAGATTCAGCAATGTTTTCCAGCAAAGTTTTCCAGTATCAGTTTTCCAGTATTAGTGTTCTAGTAATAGTATTCTAGAGGCTTTTTGGCAACCTAGCAAGATAATTCTACTATTCTAGTATACAATCTAGTATATAATCCTAGCAAAATTAATCTATTCTATAGTAATAGAATTGTAGTTTTCTAGCAATATAATAATATTCTGGCAATCTAATAATCTAGCACCAATAATTTTAGTACTGCGAGCAACTATAGATAAGATAAGAAAGGTAATAAAAGTAAAGTACTTTTTTATTCAAACTTAACTATGAAATATGATCAACTATTAAATCTAATTTATCACTTGAAATCTTCATGAAATATCAAGAAAACACTAAACTATTTATGCATTTTTAGAACTTTGTGTGCCGGAAGAATGATAAAAATCCTATTGGGATAAGATATACGGTTTTTTTTGGGAAAATTACCTAAGAGAGTTCTGATTGAAGGCTTTATCGCCGAGTCAGTAATGTGGTTGTTGAAAGCCTATCGTTCGTATTAACTATTGCAGTAGTTAGGCTTGCCTTCCATTCGTTCTTTAGCCTAAAATGGCCATTTAATCTCTGCTACTTCTGTCGTGGCTGGCCACTGCACGATGACGTCGATGTGGACCACTGTGGCAGACGCTGGAACTCCACAGCGGGCACAAGCCCTTGCCCATCCAGTGGCAGAGTTAGCGTAGTAGTAACTACAGTAGTATCAGTAGTACGTTGATGATTGATAGTGCTAGCTATACAATTCAAAACGTCAGCTTTCATTCCCACATTCACTTTGTCCATACTACATTCTAATCCAGAATTAATATCCATAAATTTATCTATAGATAAGCCGGGAACAGTAAAGACTCGCGACGATAAGATATGCAGATACAGATAGTAATTAATGGATGAAATGAGTAAAGAATAGAGGTGATAAGATAAAGGTTAGAGAATTGTACAAGGTATGGGTGTAACAAATGTAAAGAACAGGTTGGAAGTGTTCTAATCTTCGATAAGAGGAAAAACAAACAAATACCCAATTAGCATATGAAGAATCTTCTTTATACAGTCTGCCTTATATTGGGCTATTATACGGAAGTCTATGTAAACAAATGGTTAGGAAAATAACAGACAAAAGAACACTGGAATGTGCTACAAAACCGATATCCTTTGAATAACAAGGTAGAGAACTGGATAAATATGTGCTCCAAATGGCTCCAGATGGTCTAGATAGCTTTAGCTACAAGGTGTGAAGTCTAGGAAGCCAAGATCGGCCAAGATAATAGAATGTCAAGATTATTCGCTATACCTAAGCCTGAAAACCAGATCGTTCTTACACAGAAATACACTACTCTATTCGGCAAAGCTCTATATTACCAATTATCACTTTTGCTGACGCAATTTGCACTGAGGCTCGCACCATTGGTGGTACCGTCGTCTTGCTCGATTGAGCTGGCCGGTTGCTTGGTGAGGTTCTTACTTCCATTTTCTGACTCGCTGGTGACTCATTCCCACAACCCTCCCTGGGCCCTACCGCTATCTTTCGCATTAATCTACCTTATCCTCTATGACTGGGATATCTACTAACTTGATTCATGGTGCTGAACCTGAAACTATCGATGTAACACCCCCAATTAATATCACCACCACCTATAAATACCCAGATGATCCTTCCAAACTTATAAAAGCCGTCGATAGATCTCCTGAGGACTACTTCCATAATGGCCATTGGTGCTACTCTAGATTGACTCATCAGAATAGCGAGTTAATTGAAGATTTACTTGAAAAAGTTGTTGATGGTAAGGTTGTTGTCTATAACTCTGGTTTGAGTGCTTTCTATGCTGCTTTGACTCATATCAACCCTAAAAGAATCGTAATTGGTCAAGCGTATCATGGCTGTCATGGTATTATTGATATCTGGAAAAGAAACCATGGGCTTCAAGTATTACCAATTGATGATCCTGCTAGTTTCGATCTTTTACAACCAAATGATTTGGTTCATTTAGAAACTCCTGTTAATCCTCATGGTGTAGCTTTCGATATTGAATATTATGCTAACTTGGCCCATAAAAAAGGTGCTTTGTTAATGGTGGATGCTACTTTCGCTCCACCACCTTTGCAATTCCCTTTCAACCATGGTGCCGACTTTATCATGCATTCTGCAACCAAGTATTTTGGAGGTCACTCGGATTTATTGGCTGGTTTATTAGTTACTAAAGACCCAAAGGTTCAAACGTCTCTATTGTACGATAGATTACTTTTAGGTACCAATATTGGTAATTTAGAAAGCTCCTTATTGATTAGAAGTTTGAAAACTTTTGAATTGAGAATATTGAAACAAAGTGACAACTGTACCAAGATAGTCAAATATTTAAATGATAATAAGTCCAAATTTCCTAATTTAGACCAGATTTATCATTCATCTTTACAGTCGGAACTGTTTATTAAGTCTCAATTAGTCGGTGGTCATACGCCAGTGTTTTCAATTACCTTGAAATCAGAACAATTGGCTAAAGAATTCCCTAGCAAATTGAAATACTTCTTCCATGCTACTTCTTTAGGAGGAGTTGAAAGTTTAATTGAATGGAGGTCTATGAGTGATACTACAATTTCTCCAACTTTGTTAAGAGTAAGTATAGGTGTAGAAAATGTGGATGATTTAATAGAAGACTTAACAAACGCTTTAGCTTAATATATATTTTAGGTTAGTTTCTCCATGACCTCTTTGGTGGTCAAGTTGTGCTCAACTAATCTGTAGTTGGCACCAACCAAATAGAATCCATTTTCTGGTGGCTGCTTGGTTTTCCATTGTTTATAACCATAATACAGCCATCCAAATGGTGGTAATGGTTCGACTTTGTTCTTCAAAACACTGTCAATGAACTTGGTTTTGATACAACGGGCATTTCTTCCTGAAATCAAGTCAGTCATGATGGTTGGCTCTTTGGAGTTTGAAATGAAGGACATATTACCTAAAGATTCTTTGGTTGTGACAAAAACTGTTCCTAATTGACAAGCACTGGCTCCAGCATTGATAAACCCATCGATATCTGACTTATCAGTAATACCACCAGCAGGAATAATGAAACAATCAGGATCTAAAGCCTTAACTTGTTTGAATAATGCCCAGGTAGACAATTGTTCATCATATTCTAAGTAATTACCTCTATGGCCACCAGCTTCGTAACCTTGCAAAACAATTCCGTCAACTCTAGGCAATAAATCTTTCACTTCATCCACAGAAGTTGCAGTTGCAAAAACTGAAATTCCGGCTTTCTTGAATTCTTCAAGCACTGAATCAGATGGTAAACCAAAATGGAAACTAACAACCTTAGGGTTATAATCCAACAATTTGGATAAAAACTGACCAAACTGAGGATGTCCTTCAAATTCAAGAAAAGAGATCCCGCCATTCTTCAATTCGTCAATATCAGCATTGTATAGTTTTTTCCAATTTCCCAACTTCTGGGAGTTCATATTATTGTTGATTTCATGGGCAAAAAAGTTGACATTGACAGTTTTGTTACCTGTCAACAGCTTGAACTGGCTAAGTTCGGCTCCGATTTTTTCCTGGTTGTTTAAAAAGGGACCAAAAGGTAAAGAACCCAACCCTCCATAATTAGTGACTGCGGCTGCCATCTCTGGGGTACTAATGCCCGCCATTGGGGCCTGTAACACTGGATATTTCACTCCAAATGTCTGCAAAAACTGTGTTGCTGATTTCATACTGCGAATTTTGCAGCATTTAATTTTTGAGTGATGTTTTATAGGAGGAGAGTAATGGATAAACGGATATCACTTTGAATTCGAAGAATCAATGTGATTAGTGGAAACAATAAAAAGCAAGAGGATTTATAAAAAGAAATCAGTAAAATATATAGAGAGGAGCAAAAATTGTAGTAATATACCATATTACCAGTACCAGTGTTATGGGTGATCAACTATACGATCGTATATCTATTATGAACCTATTAATTATTGAGTTAATACGTAGTAAGCACCAATGGCAACAACAACAGCCGCAGCGGCGAGTAAAGGAACGTTACTACCTTGTTCATCAAAGTTTATTTGAGTTTTGATTTCCTTTGTGACACCACCTTCTAATTTACCAATCAACAAGCCTTTCAAGATATCATGAGCATCATCGGAATGGCCAATGTCATCAAACTCTTCGGTGGCATCAGAACCAGCAACATCGACTATGACCTCTTCACCACCTGGATGTTCGTCGAGAAACTTGGAAGCGTCATAAACTAAACCATTATAGACCATCCATAAATCGGATGAGGTGTTATGTTTAGCTACTTCGTCTAAAGTAAAAACAGTTAATTCAGTTTCACTCATTATTATTGGAATGTTATTAATTAGAACTTTGTTTCAAAAATTTCAAAGATATCTAGGTGTTAATTTCTAGGAGTTCTAGGAGTTAATTTCTAGGATTTAATTTCTAGGATTTGGAAAAGTTTAACTTCTTGTGTTGAACAATCTACTGGATCAGTAACCGATCTACAAATTAGTATACAATAGTTTTAGTATACAATATATTATCAAAAATATCTAGTGTCTAGTTCAGTATCTAGTATCTAGTTAATGTCTACGTCTGGATTTTGAAACCTATTTAAGTTAGTTGATTTCCATGTGAAGTTGAGGCTTCCAATGAATTTTGGTTTAATGATAATCAGTCGTGTGCGGGTCAGGGATGCCTTTACTGCTTTGGGCGACGACGACAATTGTTGATTGGTCGTGTGCGGGAGTATTAGTGTGCTTTTTCCGCTATCTTTTCTGGCTAGCGGGCCAAGCGTGGTACTACGATGGTTCGACATTGGTACCGCATGGAACCATTGGTACTGGGCTAGTGCCAGCTGTCGCTGGTGCCCGCTCCATTTTGGGGTAATACTCGTCCTATTATCTAACTCCGCCGTGGCCCAACATTTTACATTATCACAGCTGTTGAAGTAATTCATATGTTCATTAAATTAATGTCCTTCAATGTCTATTTCCGTGAGTTATGTCTACATGTCTATTTGCATGTCTTAAGATCATTAAGTCTGTAGAGACGAAGGTTTGTAGATGTTTCGGACTTCAAGACTACAAAAGACTATATCTATTTCTATCTACAATTTCCCTTGGTCTACTATTTCATTCTTTTTATTTATTCTCTCTACGAATACTATGCATCTAAATAACTAACACTAATCCCTTTTTGCTTCAACTTATCGGCTCTTTTACTCTTACCTTCTTCGAATTGTTTACTCATCTTCTGCAAATGCTCCAATGGTTTAGGTTTATCATTTCTGTGTTTACTTATACTCTTCCATGGAATAACCTTGAACTTGTTGTTACTGAAAATTAAATCGTATTTACTACTGTCTTCAACCAAATAACATTTCAATAAATGTCCAAACACCAAATAATTGTTCATAGTTTCACTAGCAATTTTTGCTACTTCCAAATTATCAAATTCGATGAATCCATAATGTTTGGATTTACCGGTTTTTTTGTTTCTAGATAACTTTACTCTGGTGATGGTACCAAATTGTTCAAAATATTTCTTCATTTCATCTTCATAAAAACCATGAGGTATTCTACCCAAATATATTACTCCTTTTTTGTTCTTGTTCTTGGTTATATCAACTTTCTTACTTGGTTTTATAACAACATGCTTGTTGGTGTCTTGTAATCCTTGGATTTCCTTTTCGTCTTCCGATTCATCTTCTGATGAAATTTCTGATTCTTCATTTTCAATGTCATCGCTTTCAAATGAACTGTCTTCACTGTCATCTTCGCTATCTTGGGCTAATTCGATCTCATCTTTTTCAAGTTCGGCTTCTTTGACCTGTTCTGCCTTTTTATTGACCTTGCTGACTTGGGCCTTGTTACTCTTTGGCTTATTAACCTTTCCTATCTTTTGATTCTGTTTAGCCATAGTTGATATCTCATCTCAATTTTTCAAAATTTTAATTTTTCTAACGGGTTCTGTGCAGGAAAACTTTTCAGTGATTTCATTTATATTTATGTTAAAATAAGTTACATATTCTTTATGTATCGTGATATTTATACTACTTACCCGCTAGTTGATGGAGAAGTGAAAATGTGGCTTTTGCTGGTAATCCTACAACATTGAAATAATCACCTTCTAGGGCCTTAAATAAAACGTTCCCGTACTCTTGGTACTTGAAACCTCCAGCTACATTTAGGCCTTCTTCTGACTCTATATAGTTTTTAATGACTTCATCAGATAATTTATCATCAAATATTAGTTTGGTTTCAACGGTAGCTCCAGTATAGTGTACCTTATCCTCGATTTTAGCTATTTGAACCGACGAAATCACCTTTAAATTGGGCTCCAGTCTGTAGTTTTCAAACATCTGCAATTGCCTGGCCTTACTTCCAGGCTTTTCCAATATGTTCTCATTCCAGTCAATTATTGTATCGCAACAAATGACTATTGTAGGCTCATCAAAATTGTTATCTTTTATGATGGAGTCAAGTTTCCCCTTCGATGTTTGCAATACATACTCTTTGGGTTTTAACGTTTTCGTTAAATTTTCTTCGAAATCGGGTTTAATAATGGTAAAGTTATCTATTTTCAACACTTCTTGTAGAATTTGTTGTCTCCTTTCCGACGAACTACCCAATATAATGTTATACTTGCTGAAATCAAACATCGCAATATTTGCGATTTTGCAGCAGTTGGATCTCAAGAGACCATTCGAATTTTGCATCTTACAAAATCATCAGTCGTATATTCGTAGTATATTAGAAGTATCAAAAGAGATAACAAACTAAAGAGATAACAATTTATTCTTTGAACAAAAGTCTGTGTTCCAGCACCTACTGTGTTCCACCTAATTAAAACAATTTTTTTTCTAAATTTTCCATTCTTCATCTTCTGATATTGGCAACAACGTTGACAGACTTGAGCCGGATCTAAGCCTGTTATTTGTACGTTTGGTCTTGAATTGACATTCTGAAGTGGTATAATCTTCACCCCCAGAAGAAAATCTTTCAAATAATTTTGAAGCATCAAATTTCTTTCTTCTACTCTGAATTCTTTTTCCGGTACATGAAGGGCAAACACAAATCAAATAATCTTTACCAAAACACTCCTTGTATTTATTAGCAGTCAATTCCATGTTAGCTTTGAGGTATTTCTTCATTAGTACTTGATCATGGCCCAAATACTTATAGCAGACGTAATTGGTGAAACTGAAATACTTTTTTGAAAACAATTGATGGGTGTGCCAAATCAAGTCTATATCTAATGTTGGAACAATTTCGAAACCATAATTTTTTTTAAATAATTTTATGAAATCGGCATATCTTCCTATTGATTCATCAACAATTTCATTTAACATTTCGGAATAAAGCAAATTCAAATTATCAATTTTATGTCTGAATCTCTCATGGTGTTGTACTTGCAACACCAAGTCATCAGACAACTTAAACTTTGAATGTTCAATTGTACAATCCAATATTGCTTTATTGTATGAATACTCATTCAATTTCAGGTAAACCGTTCTTTTCACGATTTGTTTGAGTTTTGGTACAAAGTCAGATAATGGTTGAGTTTTGAACTTGTCAATATTACTCATAATATAATACTTTATATCCAAAACCGTTGGATCATATTCCGGGTCTAGATCATCATTTCCTATGCCTCGACCATTGAGAATAGGAAAGAAATCAGTTAGAATATCTTTCCATAACTTTCTTCTCCTTAATTCCTCTTGACTGACAACAGGTTCAAAATCACAGTTACAGTCATGGTAACCAATACTAGATTGGAAATCGTTCAAGCCAGCTGAAAACAATTCCAAGTTGATACTGCCTAAAAGTGACCTGCAAATGGGACAATATATTGGGTAAATAATTTTGGAAGGATCAAAAGGTTGATAAGCATCAAAATGAAAATAATGTTCTTCTTGGTATTTAGAATTATTGACTAGTTGATCAAATCTGGTGATATAACTTTCTGGAGGAAAATATTCAAAAGAATGGTTGGAAATGTATTTGTTCACCAGTAACAAAGGGAAAGGGTATCTGTTAAATTCTTTAAAATTGATTCTCCTGAAATGTTCATGCATTGATAATGGATTTAGTAAAAAAGTATGCCAAACCAAAAGAATATCAAGTGGAGGTAATAAGGAATCCATAAAAGCAGCAAAACCTCTTAAATCTAGATTCAAATAATATAAAGCGTTAACAAATAAAATGAATCTTCTAATAGCATCAATTGTATAACATCTCCAAATACGTACGACTTCATCCTCTGTTTTGATTCCTGCTGTAACTTTTCTTTTCAAGATCCCAAAACATTTAAGCAATTTGATATGAGCAACTACTTCTTGTTTAGTTGGTTTCGAAGAACCATAAAGTTTCCCTATACCTGAAGATTCCAAAATTTTAACAAAAGGCTGTTCGGATTTTGCAGCTAAAGTCATAATTTTGCAGCTATTTATAATTGTTGTGGTAATGGCAGTAGCTTCTGTTTCAATTCTTGTTTCAAATAATATTTAGATTGACAAATAACTTCAAGTATTCAATCAAGTCAATCGATGATTCTATTGGTATTGAAATTACCTCTATTTATATGTATTTGAGTCGTTGAGTTACGTAAGTCAATCAAACTTCAAGATAACAAATTATAATGACCTCGTCGGTACTACCAAATACAGAATCACAGACAAATAAACAGCGACAGCCACAACATCGAGCTGCAGAACTAGTTACGTATGCATATATTCATTAATTACGAGAGCTCTTCTGGAGGGATGTCGACGACTTTAGCGAAGGGACTGATAGCGCAGGTAATAGGATAAAGCGATGGTATTAGTTCGAACTGTAACATTGTGACTTCGTTTGCTAGATCGTTAGAATGAAGCATTGACTTCAATAGAAATCATATTATCCCTTCAGTTTGTGTCAAAGACAAGTGACAGTGGAAGTAGCCTGTATTAGTGGAGCTGATGGTAAAAGACATCCTGTTAGTGCAGCCGAACCGTGCCTGGGACCGTGCGAGGGACCGTGTCGGTAATAGATATCTCGTACCGAATATTGCACTAGAGCTCGTACTAGCGTTCCAACCAGTACATTCTCATTCGAAAACATTGCTACCGCGTGCTGGGGACCGTGGCAGGAAACATGCGGCAGCCCGTGGAAGTGCCCGTGTGGGTGCCCGTGTTCAATACCCCCTTTAATCGGGACGGTGCTATCCCAGCCGCATTGGTTAGGTTGTACATTCAGGGACTTGATCAAACGATCTACAGAATGATTCATCTTCGTCACCGTCGTTTACCGTTTTTGCAGAAAAGTCTAATTTCTACCGTTCCTTCGGAGAGTTCCTATCACTTTGAAAGTTTCCATACATTTTCTACTTTACATGACCTATGATTACTCATTCGCTTGTTGCTGCTTGACTTTGCTTTGTATCATATTGAAATAGCTGGTACCATCGTTAGCTCCTTCCTTGTCTCTTTCGTATCTGAATTCTTCGGTCTTTTCACTGAATTTGGTATTTGAAACCCAATTCAAATGGTCTTTTACTTTTCCAACCATTTCCCCATTTTCATCAAAGACCAATTCTGTCCCAACTAATCTCTCCCATTTGAGCTTATAAACTTGTTCATTGATTATTGACATATCATTGGTATCTGTTTCATCATATACTGAGTTGGATAACTTTATTAATGGATTGTCTTCATTGACATTTGTTATTTGGAATGTTGATGATGGTTTGATTGTTTCATTGGTTTTCCCAAATTGTGGTAAATCTACAGTTACATAAAATTCCTATTAGTTAGTATATCTATTCACTATACGAATCAATTAAAATTTCTAAAACTCTATCAATTATCCGGTAGATTAGTAACAATTGGTTATTAATCCCAAAATCTATTTACTTACTTCTAAGTCCTCATTGGCTTTATTTTTAGCATTCTCGAGTTCTTTCCTTTCATTTTCTGCTTCTAATTGTCTTGCCTTGATGTCTTCATCAGATCCGGCTTCAAATCCATTATGGAAATTCCAATTCATCTCTTCACCTTTAGATAAGAATGAGCAGTCTCCATTGATTTTGATATTCCAACTTGATCCATTCTTGACGTATTTATCTAATGAACAAGCACCAGCTCTTAAAAGGGTATTTTGTTCATCAATATACTCAAAAACATCTTTAAATCCCATTAATGACATACCCAAGGCAATTTTGGTGGCAGCATGAGAGATGATTAAAATATTTTTGATGTTTGGATATTTGGCTTCAAAAACTGGTATGAATTTGGACCAGAAAGTTTTACAACGATTGAAAATATCTTCTTCGGTTTCTCCTGTTAAGCTTGGAATGACCCCAACGGTATTATCCCTATGCCATTCGCTAGCATTACTCAAATGTGAAAAAAAAGTTTCTAATCTATCATAGTCTGCAGGCTCTGGAATAACACCCCTGCCAACTTTATACCACTCACCAACACCTCTTTCTAACACAATTGGAATTTCCAACGCCTGGCTAATAGGTTCACCAGTTTCCACACACCTATAAAATGGAGAACTCAAGATGAATTGTGGTTGTTCATCGGCAGGTAATGATTTTATGAAGCTCGCCAACTCTTTGGCTTGGTCGACTCCGTGAGGTGCCAAAGGAGGATCACTATCAATTCCTGTTGGATTAGGAGGATGTGGTGGTGGTAACCAGTTCATCCTATAACCATGTCTGGCAATATAGATCGTTTCAATAGTCATGTTGATAATATCACAGATGTGTTCAATTATCAGAAACGCGCACAAATCTTATTACAGTTATATAATCAAGAGATAGAATATAGTTCAAGACGATTGACTTAAAGACGATTGAGTTCAAGACGATTGACTTAAAGTCATCGTGTTATTGGGACCAATGAATATTTTTATTAAACATTTTCATCTATAAACATTTGAATGCTTTTGCATCTAAATTAACATTTCTAAAGGATTTTCAACAACCTTCTTTAATTCTTTCATAAATTCACCACCTAAGGCACCATCGGTGACTCTGTGATCAAAAGTACCAGTGATGGTCATAACATCATCAAAGATGAATCCTTGTTCGTTAACATCAGATGGAACTGCCTTTTTATCGACAGTACCAATAGCTAAAATGGTAGATTGAGGTGGGTTGATGATTGAGGTGAAGTTGTTAACAGCATGGTTCATACCTAAGTTACTAATACAGATAGTACCACCTTGGTATTCTTCTGGTTGTAACTTACCAGCTTTGGCTCTTTTACCTAAGTCTTTGACTTCATGAGAAATGGTAGCTAATCCTTTAATGTGGGCATTTTTGACAATTGGGGTAATTAAACCAGTTGGAGTTGCAACGGCAACAGAAACATCAACATTGGAGTATTGTCTAACAACACCTTCACTACCTAACCAAGCACTGTTGACTTGAGGAACCTTTAATGCAGCGACTGAGATAGCTTTGATTAATAAATCGTTGACAGATAATCTGTATCTATCTTCAGCAGTTGAATTCAAAGATTGTCTCAATTTCAATAATTTGGAAACGGAGATGGTTGATGAAACAAAATAAGATGGAATAGTTTGAGTAGATTCTAATAATCTTGAAGCGATGGTTTTTCTCATACCAGTTAATGGGATATCTTCGTAAGTAGCAGTGGCTGGGGCAGCAGAAGGAGCAGAAGCAGCAGCAGCTGGTTTGAAGCTTTCGACATCTTTAGCGATGATTCTACCATTTGGACCAGTACCTTTAACTTCTTTTAATGAAATACCTTTATCTAAAGCGATAGTTTTAGCTAAAGGAGATGCAATAATTCTATCAGTTGGAGCCTTAGAAGGAGCTGGAGAAGAAGCAGAAGGAGCTGGAGATTCAGATTTTGGTGCAGCTTCTTCTTTTGGTGCTTCTTCTTTTGGTGCAGCAGCTGGGGCATCACCAGAATCACCGGCATCAGCAGCAGTGAAGCCTTCAAAAGCAGCAACATCACTAGCATCTTCAACGTAGACAGCAATTGGTTTACCGACTGGGACATCTTGACTACCAGAATCCATCAAGATTTTAGCTAAATATCCATCTTCTTGGAATTCAAAGTCCATAGTAGCTTTATCAGTTTCGATTTCAGCAATACTTTCACCAGGTTGTAATTGATCACCAACCTTTTTAGTCCAGTTAGCAATACCACCTTGAGTCATGGTTGGGGACAAAGCTGGCATATTAATGACAACATGATCAGGAAACTTGGAAGAATAAAAACGTTGACTCAAGCTAAGATTGCCAATTCTGGAGCCAATTCTGGTTGAGGCAGCAAGGGATCCTTTCAACATGGAGGTTTTCAACATTGTTCCTACTCTGGAGCTCATTTTGTTGGTAATTAAACTTGACATTTTGGTATATGTTCTAGTATATAAATGAAGTTTTGCTGGAAATTTTCGAGATTGTGCGCATCGATGTTATCCGTCAACGGGAGTTAATTTCCGGGTCCACTTCGCACCAAATGCTGTCCTCACCGCACCACGCTCTCGACGTTTGGTGGCCCGGTTCGTACAAAGTAGTACCACCAAGTTCTACTACCAGTCTCTCGCTACAGTCCTGACAATTCCATAGTATCTGTCGTTCCCTCGCGCTATGTTGTGGCCCGACGAAATCATCACCTCTCAGTTGGCCCCGTAGTAATTCGGAACGATCTTTCAAGGCTGCTTGCCATAATATCAACTACTACTGAATACTTGGTAGTAGGAAGTTCGTATGAGCGACTAAAGTTTACCACAACATTTATTAATCTCTAAAATAAGACATCTGGACACTCCAGTTTCGGGGTAATCAACTTTAAGACACTATTGGCTACTAATTACTTGTGCTACAATATTTTCTTCGTTTCAGTCTTTAATAATGTATATACTTTACCCTACTTGCTATATTGTTCTACTATAATATTCTACATTTTCTTAAATCATTTGCTATCAAGCTTTTGTTCGTTTACGTCTTTACTATAATTCGGTGTTTTTAGTTTTTTGTACTCCATTTGCAGCCATTTGTACTCAAAGCTGCAAATATTTAACGAAAGGGATTACTATTTCAAGACTGAACATTTGGCATGAGTTTTTATCGCTTCATAGCTGAAAAATAGATATTAAAGGAAGAATGATTTCAAATTCTAACACTTTGAAAAGAGGTGTTATAATAATAAGCAAAGAAGACTAATTGTTCCCCGTTAAACTTACTCCTTGCGTTTGTTCACTAAACATGATACGTCTATTGAATACAACACATCCAAGGATTGTATTTCTTCATCAAAAACATAGGATTAAGTCTGCTTTTTAAAATAGACATGCAACTAGAGACTTGATCACATGATATAAACAAGTATATACATTTACTAGGCTATCTAGAACTAGAACTATATAGTAGCATTCTAGTATAATTATAGACCAGAATTGAACCCATAGTTATACTATTCTGACAGACTATAAGTTATAAGTTATAACTTTAACTTAAATAATCTAAGCACTTGGGAAAGGACTTAATAAGTTGAACAAGTTTGGTTTGTTGGAAGTAGCAGACCAACCTAAGTATAAGATCATTGGAATGAAACCATAATGGCTGATGGTTCTTGAATAGTCTAACAACTTGACGATTCTTTCCTTACTTTCGTCGGATAATGTGATGGTGGACATGATTAAAATTTTTCAGTGAGAATTGCTGAGACAAATAGTAATAAGACGGGATTTTGATGAAAAGAAGAAAATAAATATACGTTAAATATAAGCTAACTATAGAAACGTATAGAAAACTAGAACTCTGGGGGAACTATTCTTAATGATTTTAGGGATAGAAATATAGCATCCAGTAAAGGGTTTTATTTGGTGCACTGGTGTTAGCTGGAAATGAATATGGATCTGGTGCACTGGTGTGTGACATTTAGATCACCTGTATGCTTTCTATTAATAGGACTCTATATTCAATCGTGTTCGTTTCTCGTCATACTTAGATATAAGTAATCGATTTAATTATTCTGCGGCGTGAAGAAACAACTTTCAGTCGGTGTCTACTAGACTCCAGATCTCTAACTCGGCTCTCTTTTCATATCTGCAATCCCAAAAAACCGTCAATGTAAGTGACAAGTTTGACTGTAAACAAAGGACGGACTTCTAAAGCCTTGACATCTGAATAGACCAATAGCAATATAGTTGTTGTCAGTTTATCCGCCCCTCAGTGACTTCAGATTAGCAGATGTACATATAGCAATAGTTGCTAGGAAATGTCTCATCATACGATCTCGTGGCACACTTCTCCGTGGAGCGAGCTTCGCACGAGAGAATGACCCCAAAAACCACTAGTGGTGGTAAATCTCGCCCAAGTGCGATGGTACTAAAGTGGTGGCACGAAGATGCTTCTAGCATGGCACTGGAAGATCCTAGAATGGCCCCAGAATTGTCTGTAGCGCGCGGAGAAGGCTCATGCCTAGGACTGATGCCCTACGTCATGGAACCCCAGCGAATATCTGAAACATTGCGACATGCGACATCTACCCATGTATAAATAGAGTTCAATGTCCGACAACTAATATAGCTAACTATATAATATATTAAGAACTGCTACTGGTTTATTGATCAATATTATTGATTATTAATTTTTAAATATTTATTATAAATCTGATTCCTGCTGATACTACTGTTAATTATTAATACTGCTACTATTATGACTTCTTCCCCAGATAAAGTTGAGAAATCTCCTGCTTTCCAAAGTTATCTTAATAATGATGGTATTGACGAATTACAACCTGCCTTGAGAAAACATAGAGTTTCTTCTTTGAGTTTGAGTGATTTGAATCAATGGCAAAATGGGTTAACCAAATTGTCTTCTTCCACTTCCTTGAACAAATCATCATCCACCAATTTACAAAAAATTGATTCCTTAGCTAAATTATCAAGAAACTCTTCAATTATAAAACGTAAGAAGAGAACTGTAATTGATCATGTTAGAGTGGCTTCGTATGCGTTCTGTTTTGATATTGATGGTGTTATTTTGAGAGGTCCAGACACTATTCCACAAGCTGTTGAAGCTATGAAGTTATTGAATGGTGAGAACAAGTACAACATCAAGGTTCCTTCTATTTTTGTTACTAATGGTGGTGGTAAACCTGAAAGTGTCAGAGCTGCCGATTTGTCTAAAAGATTAGAATGTACCATTACCCCAGATCAAATTATCCAAGGTCATACCCCAATGAAGGATTTAGTTAACGTCTACGAATCAGTTTTAGTAGTTGGGGGTGTGGGTAATGTCTGCAGAAATGTCGCCGAGTCTTATGGTTTCAAAAATGTCTATACCCCATTGGATATTTTAAAGTGGAATCCTGCTGTTAGTCCTTATCATGATTTAACAGAGGAAGAATTGAAAGCATGTAGAGAACATGATTTTTCAAAGATTAAAATCAATGCTATATTAGTTTTCGCTGATTCCAGAAATTGGGCTGCTGATCAACAAATTATCTTAGAATTATTATTGAGTAAAAATGGTGTAATGGGTACTGAATCCAAGACTTTTGATGAAGGACCTGACATTTATTTTGCTCATTCTGATTTCATTTGGGCTACCAACTATAAACTTTCAAGATATGGTATGGGGGCTTTACAAGTTTCAATTGCTGCATTATATAGAGAACATACTGGTATAGAATTGAAAGTCAATAGATTTGGTAAGCCTCAAAAGGGTACTTTCCAATTTGCTAATAAGGTTTTAACCAGATGGAGACAAGGTGTTTTGGACGAACATCTTAAGAAATTATCAATCAATGATCCAAATGCTAGTGAAGCTGATATTTTAATCACTGAGTCAGGTGAAGAACTTATCAATCAAAGCAAGTTAGAATCTTACAATTATTCTGATGATGAAGATGATAGTGATGAGGACATCAAAGTCTTGAAAGATCAAACCAAAAAGTTGGCTGTTGAGAAGAAAGAAACTATCACTTTAGAATTACCACCAGCTTCAACAGTTTATTTTGTTGGTGATACCCCAGAAAGTGATATTAGATTCGCTAATTCTCATGATATTTCATGGCATTCGATTTTGGTGAAAACTGGTGTTTATCAAGCCGGAACAGAACCAAAGTATAAACCAAAGAAGCTTTGTGATAATGTTTTGGATGCAGTGATATATGCCATTGAAAGAGAACATGAAAAGGAATTGGCTGAATGGAATGAAACTGCCCAAGATGATGATGTAGTTAAATTGAACTTCAATGACTTGGTCATGACTCCAAGTGACAAAGATAAAGCTGACAAGGAAAGAGCTGAAAGAGATGCTCAAAAGGAGAAGGTTAAAGCTGGAATTACCAATCCTGATACTATCATGGAACATGAATCAGTTGAAGTTCCAGTGCTTTTGAACGAACAAATCCAAAAAATTAAGGATGTTAAAGTTAACAACAAAGATTAGATAGTATTGACTGCTATATAGTAATCCATACTTATTACAACATTGTCTCTATCCTCTATTTTCTCTTTTCATATTCTTTACATTGGTATTTTACCATACTCATTCTGCGGCTCGAGACGCGAATATTTATCAACATGTTAGAACAAGTGAACCAAAACATAAGCATAAAGAATAGTAAAGACGAGTTCGAGAAATCAGGATTGCTCAACCCCAAAACTATTAATGAAGAGATCAACAAGCAGAAATCTCAATTTGCTAAATTGAAATTTCAATATTTGGAGCAAGAAACAAAAGATAAGTTTTTGAGAATTTTACTAAATAATGATCCCATTACTGTTGAAGATGAAGACTTGAATAAGATCCAGGTAGAGAACCAGCAAATCAAACAGCAATTGAAAATAGTAAAGAATACTATGAATGATAAACAAGCTCTGATTAATGAACTTACCAATGAAGTGCTTGATTTAAATGAAAAGTATTTGGAGAAAAGAAAACAAAACAATGATTTGTTAGCTAAAATGGAAGTGCTTGAGAAGGAAATGGAGGATATTACTAATGTAGATAATGAACTAGTATCACAGATAGACATGGATACATTCACTCACTTTGACGGTTATATTCAGTTGAAAAATGACAAACTTATCAATGAAAAGAATAAACTCAATCAGCTTGATGACGAGATCGAATTGAAAAACAATACTTTAAGAAACCAAGCACAAGAGATAGAGCAATTAAAGGAAATATTACAAAAACTTGTGACCACGGACAGTTCTGAGTATGGAACCAGTGATTATAACAATCTTGGGAAATGGATTAACGAAATCAACAAAATACTAAATCAGTTTAACCAAGTAAAATTCGATGTAATAGTAGATGAGGTAATCGAACTCAAGTTCAATGAGTGGTATTTAAAATTACACAAGTCCAATTTATGTTTAATTGATACCAATTGTAGCATCGATGCATTCGAATTCAATGGCGCCGATGACAAAGTGACGAAGATTCTGGAAGTTTTGGTATTGTATAGTTAGTTATGTATTATATATTGTAGGTTTTTACCTAAGCTCTATACCAACTCTGGCATTACTAGTATAAAAGATATGATTACAACTAATATGCCGTGGCGTACCGACTCACCAGTACCACGAGATTCAGCTGTTCCTCGCCCTATATTACTACCGATGGACCTATACTCGTTCCAGCAGCCCCTCATCAAAAAAGTTCGCACAATCATAGGAAAGCTTCAATGAATGAAACCAAGCAGGAGCTACTTAATAATCTATTACGATTAGCTGAAAAGGAGCAAAAACAAGGTAACAAGTCAATAACTCAAGACAAGCTCGATAATTTATCAAACTATATCATCCAACGTAACCAAAACAAAAATTTCAGCAAGTTTAGTGAATATCACCCCATACCCAAGGAATTACGTGCCTCAAGTTCTAAGTCTAAAGAGTCTGTTGAAAAAAACAAACGTAACGAATATAGTCCTTTGTTTGATAAATTGACTATAAAAAAGAAAAAGACGCCCCCACCTAAAAGGCTAGTTAAGATCTCAACATTTAAAAGCGTAGAAAACACCTTAATTAATATATTAGAAGCGTTGGCTAATATTCTTGATAATTTACACTTGTTTTCTAAATTACCCATGTTCCCTACCAAATTATTAGGTTTGTTGAAGCAAACCAACAAATTATGGATTCTTTTGTTGATCTTTTTGATAAGAAAAACAGTTTCCCAATTAATGAATTTACTAAAGAGAGAAAATAAGGCAAAAGTCGAATTAAATATTTTAAAATCTTCAAACAAAGACCTTGTTGATAACCAACTAGTTAAAAAATACGAAAAAATCATCAAAGATTTAAAATTCGATAAAATGATGCTAATCTTGGAATTGTTTGGTAATTTCTTAGATTTAACCTTTAATGTAATTGAATTCTCCGGAATCCTCGTTCCTGATTGGTTGATGAATACTTTGAACTTCACAAGTATGTTTATGACCATCTACAGAATGAACAAAGACGACGAATACATTGACGACGACATAACCGAAGATTTAATATAGAGTGTGTATATTTATTGACAGCTTCTTATCTTATCTATTTTCGCAATCTCTCTTTTTCGTTTCGATTGCTTATAGATGTCAGAAACGTTACCGTTTTTCAAGAAACATACACCCAAGAACTCCAATAAATGGAACATTGCTAAGAAGTTCTTATTGGGGTTGGTTGGAGTATTGATAATATCTTTTTTGTTGGACTTTGTAACCAATAGTGTTAATGATGAACCCTCAAATCCTGATAGCTTTTGTCCTTTAGTGCCTAAAATCAAGCCAATTTATAATGAAGATACAGTGAAAATGATTTTGAATGATAAGGAATTCAGAGCCAATTCGATTAAAAAGTGGTCGGGCTCAGTAAAAATCCCAACTGTTCTTTTTGATGATACAATTCCTGCTAATGCCATTGAATCCAAAGATGAATTGTTTGAAGTAGAGCCATTATGGAGAAATTTCGAAGATTTCCATGATTACTTGAACAAAACCTTTCCTTTGATTCATAAACACTTAAAATTAGAGAAAGTTAATAAATTTGGCTTGATATATACTTGGGAAGGCACTGATTCTACTAAAAAACCAATAATTTTGAATGCTCATCAAGATGTGGTGCCTGTAGAACCCGAAACAATTGACAAATGGAAATATCCGCCATTCGAAGGAGTTGAAAAAGATGGTATCTTGTATGGTAGAGGTGCATCCGATTGCAAAACATTACTTATTTCTCTTCTTGAATCGGTTGAATTATTGTTGCTGGAGAAAGAATTCAAGCCAGAGAGGACTATTATTCTTGGATTTGGTTACGATGAAGAGAGTTTAGGTTTAGGTGGTGAAGCAATTGCTAACTTTTTACTCGAAAGGTACGGACCTGAATCAATTTTCATGATAATCGATGAAGGTGCTGAGGGCTTTGAAGAATTCGAAGGTGTCAAGTTCATATCCCCTGATACCAGTGAAAAAGGGTACTTAGATTCAATCATTGAGTTGTATACACCAGGAGGACATTCGTCTGTCCCTCCTTCTAATACAGCGATTGGAATCATGGCTAAATTAATTGATAGAATCGAAGCCAAACAATTTGATAGTATCATCACTAATAGCAACCCATACCTCAACTTATTGCAATGTTACGCTGAACATTCTAATGTTGATAAAACATTGAAATCCGACATTTTAAGAGCTCAGTTTGATGCTGATGCTAACACCAGACTCTTACAATATCTTGTCAATAAAGACTTGGAGTCTAAGTACCTTGTTACTACCAGTCAAGCAGTAGATGTTATCAACGGGGGTGTTAAGTCCAATGCATTGCCGGAACACGTATCTGTGGTAGTTAACCATAGAATTGCATTTGAAGAAACAGTCGAACTGACATCAGGAAAAATTCTTCATGATATCAAATCCATTGCATCCAAATTCGATTTAGGAATTATTGTTGACAACAAAGTGATTATAGGACCTACTGAAAACGGATATTTCAACTATACGTTAAGTGAGGCCTTAGAACCTTCACCTGTAACCCCAGTGGGTGATGCTGCTTGGAACGTCTTGGGAGGATCATTGCGTTACCTTTATGAAGAGTTGCTTTTCCCCGACTCCAATGATACCTTTGTTTTTACGCCTAGTTTGGCTGGTGGGAACACTGATACCAAGTCGTACTGGGAATTATCCGCAAACATTTTCAGATACCAGCCTGGAACTGGAAGTGAAGATGCAAATATTCATTCTGTGGATGAAAACGCCAGTGTAGATGCCCATTTGCTTTGTGTGGCTTTCTACTACTACTTTCTTCCAACTGTAGACAAATTGGACTAATTACTATATATCTAATAAACTAAACCGCCTACTACCAAATATCTCCACAAATAGCACATCTATATACCACTAGCTAAAGCGAGGAAAAGGTGAGCGCGAAATTTGGTAATGATCAAACAGTTGAGCCAGAACAACCAAAAGCGGTTGCAAGAGGTGGACACTCGGTTGTGTGAGTACCATGAAAGCATACTGTCATTCAGTATTATAGAAGATGCTAACTTTCAAAATTCATTGCGTCTCAATAGCTCTACTAGCTTAAATTCGTTGAATGAAACTTTGAAAGATTACAACTCACGTTTGGAAACATTGAATGATTTGTGGGTAATTAAAGGCCTTATCGTGGAGATAGAAGGTTACTTAACACCTGATGCAAGCTATAATGAGTTGGACTTTGTAGCACTAAACTTAGCCAAGCTTCAAGGCAAATTGAATGCTTTGAGCTCCAGTTTCATCATAAAAAGCGAATTGATGAACAAATATGATGAATTGGTTGATAAAGTGTTAGAATTGATACAACAATTGTTTTTCAAATTTCTTCCAAGTGCAAAAGAGTTCCATTCTGTTATCAATGACATCGAATTTGATCAATTCTTGGAGCTTATCGATAAGCTCAATCATATTTCTGGGAAAATCAATATTAATGATCTAGTAGATGATTACAAAATAACATGGGAAAAATTTTTATTAGGAATAAACTATCATACTTATTTGAGTCCAGAATTAAACATAGAATCTTTGGATTTCCCATCTTTGGATAAATATTTTGAATCTTTACTTAATTTTATCTATTTTATAAATGTAATTAATATTCCAAATTTAAAATGGTTTTATCAGCTAAAGTTAAATAACAAGCTAGTCAATTCGATTTCCGAAAATATAGATACTTTAATCAACACGCTGAATGAAAATTTAACCAAGATCGTCAAAATTTTGAATGAGACACATTGGAATTTGGCTATAAATGTCAACTTGGCAAATTATAACGAAAGATTGAATTCGATTTATTCAGATTGGCTTATGGATAATTACATTGATAGAATAAGAAAGAAATTTAATTCTACAGAGTTGTCTAAAAGCCAGTTGACCGAAATCAAATGGGAAATTGACAAGAATAGAATAAATGAAATGGAACAAAGATTGAGTATGATGGAACAAAAGCTTGACAGAGCTATGTCGGAGGAAAAGGAAGTTGAAACAGGTTGGAATGACGATAATTGGAACGAAGAATGGAATGAAGATGAAGATGACAAACAACCTAATGAACCACAAAATAAGGAAGCAGATGGATGGGACGAATGGGATGAAGATAAACCAGAAAATAAAGAAGAGACTAAGGTTGACGATGAAGAGGATGGGTGGGATGATGGGTGGAATGAATGGGACTCCCCGAAGAAAGAGAAGACGAATCCAATGGACGAACAGGTGAAGAATATACCACCATCAGTTCCACGAACTACCACTATCAAAATATCAAGCTTACCTAATGAGTTGATCGAAATCATAAATGACTTTCAAATTGATTCCACCCAGGAAACTGATCTACTCATATCGACAATTCTCTCGATGACATCAATTTCCTATCCATCGATCAATGAATCGTTTTTAGCGTATAATGACTTACAATATTTATCGAAGAATATGCCACATACTAAGTTGACCCAGTATTCAGAGACTATGATTAAACAGATGATGAACCAGATCAAATATGAATTACAACAAATTTTAGTGACAATCTCGATTGAGGAAGAAAGCAATAACGTTGAAGTATATAATAGATTAAACGAATGGTTCGAAGGGAAATTCAAGAATAATATGATGTTTACCAATTACTTGAAATTCAAAGAGATAATTGAGCAGTCAATTGACTTTATTAATGGCTGGGTGATGAAGTTAATTGTCAACAATAATGAAATAACAGAATTAACATCCAGCAAGCTAACAAATATCGTTGATAATTTTGAGAAAATCATAATGACAAATGTAAGCAGCCTACAAATGGAGAAACCAGAGTCATTGATCAAACTAGAGAACTACCAATTCTTGATCACCAATCATTTGGTAGACATTATCGCTAGGTTTTACCAAGGGGATTTATATAATCTCAGTACCCCAGAATTGGTGCATATTATCAAATTGTGCTTCGTCAGATCCGAATTAAGAGACAACTATATTAACGAGATTGTAGAATTCAGAAACGTGACTTAATATACTTCTACATATTCATACATACTTGTAATAAGTTCGGACTATAAAACTTCTGCCTTATTAATCTTCTTTCCGGTCTTCGCAATAGTTTGATAGACAGTGTCAAAATCTACGGAGGGAGAAGTAACAACATCGACCGATTGTTTCTCCAAAGAAATGTCAATTTTTTCAACTCCATCCAATTTCTTTAATACTCTATCGACGGCGTTAGAACAACCAGAACAGGACATGGAAACATCAAAATGGAATTTGTGGCTAGACATGGTGATTTCAGTGTGTTGAAGTTATTAGTGATTGCTAGTGATTGCTAGTAATTTGCAACTGCCGGTGGTTAATAATTCGAGGTGTTTATAATTTGTTTTATAATTCTAGTGGTCTATATTTTCTAATATTGGCCTGCTATAACTTTCTCTTGAATTATAGAATTCAACTTAATTTATAAGCTATCACAATTTGTAGCATAAATATCGCTGAGTGCGGCGGGCACGACCAATTAGTAAGTATCGGAAAGTGACAGTAGCTGGAATACTGATAGAGGGATGGGATGTTAACAGAAGCAATATGAAACAGTAGATACGAGGAGTCGTGATAATATGGTCAAGAAGGAGGAATTGGATAATCGTAGGAAGATGAAGGGTATTAGGAATAGAGTCTAGAAGGCTAGATTATTAGATTACTAGCCACATATTGTAATATATCTCAATTCGTCGCAGTCTAACTGTTGCCAGCAGCCTTCCTGTATGATACTAATTGCATTAGAAGGCACATTGGTCATATTACTTCGTTATGTTTCTGTATAATTGTACTAGACTCCAATATTCCATCATTCTATCACTATACTCTACTTCTACTCTGAAAGCGTCTGTCCGGGTGTAATTCTTAGACCTGATGGTCTGTGTAGTTTCTAATTAACTAACTACACTATCACCAACAACCAACCACTGCTACATTAGCCAACTCAGACTAACTAATAAACTAATAGCCATACATTATTCCATATTCCATTTAACAGTCACACGACACGCGACATGCGAATTTTGATAACCGATTAGAATACACAGAATAAGAAGACTAAGGACACATTAATACTACAATACCAGATACTGAACAGCAAATTCTAGAGACTACTACGCGATAATACTAGAACAATGGCGGTGGAACTCACACAGGAACAAGTGGTCTCCACCAGAAACTTGAATCAGGACTTGGAAGGGTTAGATGGCGATGTAGATAATAGAATAGATCTAGGTTTAAATTTAAATTTGGAGTTATCAACAGAAGATACAGAATATGAATTAGACCAAAGCGAATCTTTAACGTTCCTATACAACTTGTTATATGATGATAATTCATATTTATCCAAAACCGATATTTTGAATATCTTGAATTCCTTAAAATTAAGAGAAGAATTTTTACCATTTTCATTCAATAACAATATTGCCAATGATTCACAAGGTGTTAACTGGCCTAGTGGTTTAAGGTCGAAGTTTAATGCTGATAGAAAAAGAATCGGCTCCAAAAATTGGTTTCATAACGTTTCAAATTCTTTCCAATTAGCCAATAAGGTATGTATTGTTCCTATAGGTCGTTTTCCTCGGGTGCACCATCTTCTCCTTTTTTCACTACTAACTATTAGAACCTAAACGTATCACTGTTTAACTATAAAACTGATTTCTTTACGTTCAACAAGTTTTATAGTAAATTGAAATTACACATCACCCATTTCCAATTAAGGAATTTGGTGTGTAGTTCGAACATAACCAATGGGATCTTTTATCCTCTGAGTTATTACCATGATCATAATTTACAAATGGTTAACAATTATGATTCTTCTAATGAAAGTATTCATTCATTCTTCAAGATCAATCGTTTAATAGATTCTAAAAACGATTCAAAATTGGATTGTATTATTGATTCAAGAAATTTACATAGAAACTCAAACAGTAGAATCAGTACATTGGCATGTTCTAATAATTATTTAGTTTCAGGAACTTTTGAAGGTGATTATATTTTGAATAGGGTCAATTATGATGATGTTGATTTGTTGGGTGAATATCATTTGACTAGTAACTATGATGGAATAACCAATAGTATAATAATAAAAGAATTAGAAAATCAGTTGATAATATCATCGAATGATAAATTTATACGATCCATCGATATGTTATCCAATGATAAAAGCGAAGTGGAATTGCCATTTGCAGTTAATTGTCTTTCATTGAACAAGTTTAATAATAATGAATTTTTTATCTCAGGAGATGATACTAACTCATATATCATAGATCAGAGAATACGATTTGACTTGAACTGTATTCAAAGTTTCAAAGGACAGAATGACTATAGTTTTAGTTGTGATTGGTCGCCAATTAATGAAAATTGGTTATTAGCAGGTAATCAAGATGGATGTGTAAGAATTTGGGATAGAAGGAATAGTGAAATGCCATTATTTACTTGGAGCGGATCATTAGGAAATGATGAAGGTATTGAAGAAAATAGAGTCGGCGGACCAGTAAGGAATACTAAGTTTAGTAATACGGGAGAATTTATATGTTGGGCTGAAAGCTTAGATCATATAGGGATAATTAATGTTAATGATTTGCATCAAAATAATGAAATGGTGGATAGAGTCCAATCAGTCGACTTTATAGGGAAATGTACTGGGTTAAGTTTTATCAATGACAATTATAGTGAACAATTGGTAGTAGGAGTCAATGATTGTCCATTGGGAGGAATACTATCGTATAATTTGGAGAGCAGACAAAAATGTCTAGATTATGATTTTTATTTTTAATAGAGGGCCGAGTTCTAAATATTCTAAGTGATTATAACTCTTTTATTCGTTTATTACTTCTATTTGTGTTGTCATAAATCTCAATTTTCATTATAACGAAATCTTCTACTGTATGTATTAGAATTCTAGTCAAGAAAACATAATGCTATCAAAAGGTATAAGCAACAATGTTGTTATGCGATAATTAAGTGGACGTATCTTTGGCAATATCAAAGGAAAGTGTCCAAGTGGATGAGTATCAGCAGTTGTAATCACTATCTACCACATATCATCAGCCTTTTCGTTCAATTGCATAGATCCACCCACATCTTTTACCAAAGTGTCTATGTCTTTAAATCTTTGCTCCTTAGTGATACTACATATCACTCTGACCTTATTCCGGAGCTTCACCAATACCTTTTCGTATGTTTCTACATCCTCATCGTTGTTGGTAGAAGGAATTTTGGCCAATAATGCTTTCAGTTGGTCTATATGCCCCGAAATTTTAAGACCATGTGATTCGAAATGTGGCAAATTGTGTTCCCAATGCTCCATAAGACCTTGGATATAACCTACCACGAGAAATCGTTGGAAACCTGTTTGATACCCATACTCTTTACCTTCTAGAAGCTGTTTTCTGGTGGATTCCAGTTGGCCCTCTTTAAACCCTTCATTATAATAATGCTCCTCTAAGTATAGCACATCGTCTAAGTCCGTCATTTATCAATTTCACTGCAAAATCACAATCTTTAATATTCTATTGATATCTGTTATAGAACTTCTTCTTTATTTACAATAGTACGAGTTTCGCTTTTTTACCGCTGAAATTGGAACACACAACTAGTTTCAGGAATATTAGACTGTCTTCTGTATATATCTATGACCTTCTACTATATTATATATTGCTACCAGTACGGTTATATTATTCCTATCTATTCTTCTCTTTCTTTAAAATTATTCGCGAAATCTTTATCAGTGGCAATGAGTAGAAGGTACGATTCAAGAACAACTATCTTTTCACCAGAGGGAAGACTTTATCAAGTAGAATATGCGCAGGAAGCTATTAGCAACGCAGGAACTGCCATTGGGATTTTAACTACAGAAGGAGTGGTTTTAGCTTGTGAGAAAAAGTTCACCTCCAAATTGTTGGATAATGATGGTAGCGCTGAAAAGCTTTACGTTATTAATGATCAAATGGTAGCAGCGGTTGCTGGAATGACATCGGATGCTAGTATATTAGTTAATAATGCCAGAGTTTATGGTCAGCAGTACCTCAAAACTTATAATGAATCTGTTCCTTGTGAGATTTTGATTAAAAAGATCTGTGACATCAAACAAGGGTATACTCAACATGGAGGGTTAAGACCTTTTGGGGTCAGTTTCCTTTATGCGGGATACGACGATAGATATGAGTTCCAATTGTTCACTTCCAATCCTTCTGGTAATTATAGTGGGTGGAAAGCTACTAGTATTGGAGCTAATAATTCGGCAGCTCAAACTTTATTGAAAAAAGATTACAAAGATGATTTAACTTTAAAACAAGGTTGTGAATTGGCTATTAAGATCCTCCTGAAAACTATGGATGCTTCTAATTTGAATAGTGAAAAATTGGAGTTTGCTACTTTATCCAAGTCCAATGATAAAATAGTCCATAAGATTTGGAATGATAACGATATCGATTTATTGATTAAAGAAACTGGTGTTTTAGACAAAACAGATGATGAGTAGATAGTAGAAACCTTTCACTAATATATTTCTTTAATTCGTTCTGTTTGTATATCCTCTTTGACCTCTCTCTCCAACAATTTTGCGACTATGGACATCTTTAGCAATTCATATTCTATAAGATCTCAAATTCATAAGCATAATGTGCTCAACTCTGACACTCATGTCAGTCAAATATCGGGTCAAATCATCTACCAGACTCTTTTGTTGAGGCAAAACTACAAATATTGGGCTCATTTAAGACATTCATTGGTTAGCAAACTTTATTATGGTCTACAAATATTCCCAGTTAAAGCATACCAGTGGTTTGTTCATTTCCAAAAGACAGGTCAATGGGAGATTCCTAACTACTGGAAGGTCATTAATGACGATATCAAAATGAATATGGTTCAAATTAAAAGCGAATTGAATGATAATTATCAGCTTTTGGGTCAAATCATTGATAATCCCCAAACAACTATAGATCTGATTGATGTTAAGACGTATGAGCCCAATTTCTGGATTAGAAATTGGATTCCAATAACATTGATTATATTTTTTGGTCCTTTGGTTTCTTTCCAGTTGAATAAGTATAAATTTGATATCATAAATTGGATAAATGAAAATTTCGTGGGACTTGCTAAGGGTTTTTTCGATAATTGGATTATAACGCCTATCAAGCAATGTGTAAATATAATTAAAGATGACGACAATATTATTATGTCCAAGGAATCATTGACATCAGACCTAAACGCTTTAGAAAGAATGATTCTCGATTATTTAAAAGATTCCAATATCGAAGTACCTGGCAATTTACATGAACAAGTTGTTTCTGGTGACTTGACCAGTCTATTTTCCGAATACGAAGTAGCTTTGAAAAACCCTATTCGTAACATCATTCGTGGGAATATGATTAGAAGCTTGTTGATTCAACTACAAAAGGCTAAAGTAGATGGTGATATAGTTATCAGTGGGATTGACAAATTAATCAAATCTCAGCAGTTGTTATTGGGTATAGTTTCCATTAGCCCTTCCGTATTTATATGTTACCTCTTATGGGGGTATGCTACAAGACCAACTTTCATAATAAAGGGTAAGAATTTAAAATTGAGTTGTTTAGATAATTTGGTGAATTTGAAAATTCCTACTGATGTCAATAGTAAAGGGAACTTGTTAATAAATATTATCAACTTGAAAATTGAAAGTAGGTTAATATTGAACAATGATGTGTTTCAATTGTTTTCAAAAGATCTTGATAGACTTTTAAGTGGAGAAGATGTTTTAAGTAAACTTTATGGCATATATAGTCCGTATTTCAAATAAAAGTTAGGTTTACGTGACTCTGCTGGTGACTAATAAAAGGTGCAGTAGTGTGCAATAGCTACCCGTCTAAACGATGGGCTCCTGAATTACGCTTAACGGATTTCGAGATGGATTTAAGTATGTGTTTGTAAACACTATTTTACTGTTTCCGTAAACGGACTGCTTTGATATAAATATGATGATGTTTCTGCAATTGCGTCAGGTAGAAGTAGTAATATGAACAGTGACTCCGAAAAAGACCTTGAAACAATTGACAGCTTGGAAAGCGAATGGGATAGAAATGCTAAGAAAGGGCAAGACCAAAAACAGAAGGTAGTCACTAGTGGAAATAC
Source organism: Yamadazyma olivae (assembly GCA_030571975.1). Taxonomy (NCBI): domain Eukaryota; kingdom Fungi; phylum Ascomycota; class Pichiomycetes; order Serinales; family Debaryomycetaceae; genus Yamadazyma; species Yamadazyma olivae. The sequence continues at coordinate 724,742 of JAJLZD010000002.1, forward strand.
CAAGCAGATTGTCAAAGATCTGCCCGATAACGTCAAAAAAGATGTCAAAGAAGCCAGTAAGAAACAGCCAAACAGGCTTCATAGTTGGATGGCACATGCCTCTTCTATTCGTTAATATATATACTTTCACTTTATCTAGCCAATTCTATGGCCAGTCTCCTGTTATACTCCTACTACTCTTTAGCCCTTTCCTAACTCTCTCCTAACTCCTTTTGCAACCGTAGACTTGTCCGTAATAGCATATCGGTCTCTTTTATTCGTTGCTATACATGCTGAGTTAAGTATTGTTAGGAATAACTCATAGTACAAACTGTATTGCCTCTTTCGTAGTTCAATTGACTCATAGCTTAATTGCTTTCCTTTACTATTTCATCATCGTAAAAATGTCTGGACAAGGAATAGCAAAGCCGCTACAATTACTACGAAAGGTTAGTCATGGTACGGAAATAGTGACGGAAACGTTTTATAAACATTGAACAGTCATAAACATACAAGGGTCGAATCGTATAGAGTTCATGTACAGCAGCTTAAACTTCTAGATGACAAATAAATCTCTGGATGACAAATTGCTGACATATTTGGACTGATCTAAACGATATTGAAAGCAACATATTTCCGTTCAGGAGAGGCTTTACAGTTTAGGACACGATTGGATTGAAGTACCATCTAGGCACATGTAGAGTACATCACAATTCCGTTCTCAGAGTTCAGTAGCATTGAGTTACAATTCAGAGTCTTATAAGCCCATGACCAGTATTACAATGTAAAACATTAAAAACAACAGGAAGTCAAACCCTTAGTTCATAATGTGGCTTCTTACTCAAAAGCCAATTAAATACTTAATTTAGAAGAAACTGAAGCTACTGCAATAATCTCGTAAATCGATTATGTAACAATATTAGTCAGAATTCCTATCGATATGGCCAAAAATGGGATATCTTGTAATCCTGATAAACTATATATAGAGAGTATATTCTGGGTTCTATTCAACATTCAATCCAAACTATAATCATGAATAAATTAAGAAAGATGCTCTCAAAAGACTCAACAGTAAGTCAAACCAAATCAATTGAGTCACAAGAGACTATTGACAGCAAAAGACCGAGAAAACTAGAAGGAAACCACAAAACTGCTGCAAAGAAACCCACCAAATCATATGTGTATGCTGCTAGCTACTTAGCAATGAAGTAGATTCAGGTAATCAGTCAATTAGGTAATTAGGTAATTAGTATAGGTTAATATATTTAATGAAATGCTGTGCTCTAAGTGTAACGAAATTAGACGTGAATCGTTAAAACTTAGGATTGATGCTATAACGCGTTAGAATACTCAATTATCAACTACGAAAATCAAGGAGGTTGCAAAGTGTCAAGAATTCAGAACACTCTTACACCAGAATCAGAATCATCGATATACGAAGTAGATCACGTGCTTGCGCTATAGCAGTTTAAGCGACGTGCATGGCGCTTCCGTAGACAGACGTTGGGAACCGGTGACTGGCTGGTACCATTTGTAGCACCACCGGCCGTTCCAATTAGCATCGCTAGTGCCCCAAACAAAGATGGTGCACCGGTGCCGACCCCACCGCAAATGGTCGCCCCTCAGATCGCTCCCGTGCACCTGAAGTTTTTGTGGGGAAGTACTAATCCATGGCCACCGCCAACCGTTACCAGGTCGCAGTACCGACCTGGTTCAGCCCTCGTACTATTTTGGTACTCTCATGCTACTGCTCGCCCCCATCCTCGTCCCAGAGTCCCCCTCTTTGGGTAGAAGGAAAACGCAAAGTATATAACTGACGGAGTCAGCAAGGATTGTAACTAATCGATATATTTACTTAGCAATAAGTTTAAACTTGAATAACACTTTAAAAGAGAGAGGGAACTTTGATACAAACCAGACGAAGTTCCATAAGAAATAGAAAAGAGACCACAAAATATTCTATAGTTCTTAGTACAATTTATCTATCTAGTAGATTATTGATTTACTTCATTTATTTAAATTCATTTGATTGCAATTAATTGATGAGCAGTTACGGAAGTAAAACTGCTAGTGGAAATTCTAGAATTTATAATTGTTTGAAGTGTTCCAAAGCCTTCACAAGAGAAGAACATTTAACCAGGCATATTTTATCGACTCACAATAAATTAAAACCTTTTGTTTGTGGAATTTGTCAAAGGCCATTTTCAAGAAGAGATTTGTTATTAAGGCATGCAAAAAATCTTCATAAAGGACTGGAAAAATCCATTAGCAGAATTAGAAAAATTAAAAAACCAGATTCCGAATCTGATGAAACTAGTGACAGTGATAAATACCAGGAAAAATATGATGACATAAAGCCCGAAAAGGGTTCGGAACTGGATAATAAGTTGAAGATGTCGGTTAATATGTTGATTACCTAGAGATTTGACTGATAAGTTTTAGTCTTTCTAGTCTTTCTAGTCTTTCTAGTCTTTGTATTAATCGTGGTTTAACTAGCATCCTAGCATCTTGTCCCAGCATCTTGTTCATTTACTTGTTCTTCTAGCTTTCTTACTAGTTTTCTTACTAGATAAATCTATTATTCAAGTCTATTAGTCAAGTATGCCTATCTGCTATTTATTCTAATGCTGGCCCTTAGTATGTACTATATTATTTATACGCAATTTGAGATCAATAAATATTTCACTATGTTTGTCTATAAAATCAATAAACGATGGTGGTTGGTGATCGAGGCCACTAGCCATTATTATTTTGATACCGAGTCTAAATTGTCTGTGTGGCAATTACCTCCTGACTTACTGTTTGACGACATCGACTTTGACGTCGTTCTGGTGTTACTTGCAAAGGCTAAAGGTTTGAAAGTGGAAAATGCTAATGACGGCAAAGATGTCGAGGATGTAGAGGATATCGAGAGTTTAGATGTTGAAGAAGGGATAGAAAATGAAGATATAAGGGGTGAAGAGTTTGTGGGGGGGAAATATCATATAGAACAGGTGGACCAACCAGATTCTGCAAATATAGGGTCTGTGGATTCTATAGAGTCTATAGGTTCTAAAGATTCTAAAGATTCTAAAGATTCAAACAAAATGCCTGTAGGAATAAATTTGGGGTATTCCTCTGATTCTGATGATTCTGATGAAGGACAAGATACCCCAATAGATGCTGAAGATATCCAAGTTGAAACAGAGGAGCCTAAGCAAACAGATGATATTAATCTTGACGACCTTGTTAATGACATTCTTGACAACTCAGGATCCGAGAGTGATCCAGAGAGTGATATACAGGTTTCAGATAACATGGAGGATTTCAGGCTGGTATTGGACTCTCTAAAACATAAGATCTCTGTTTACAATCCCTATTCCATCACTGAGGAAGAGTTGATTACAGAGTTTGTCCAAGCCCCTGTTTACTACAAGCTTTCATTCGAAGATCGTGAAAAGATCTATAATCAGTGGTGTGAATCGCACATGTCAGAGGCCAAAAAGTATCCTTCTACAAAACAATTGATGCTTGAATATCTATTTTCCAGAAAATCAGAAATCAAAAACAAATATTACATTGACTTCAAAAGCGATTTGCTCGATTTCGATCTCCCTAAAAAGGATGAAATTTTTCTTAGATACAAAAATGCCATCAACAATCAGACATTATTCGAAAAATCTTACAAAAAGGACAAATCCAAGGACCAACTGGTGAATTTGAAAAAATTGAGATTGTCCCAGTTTCTATCCACGTTGAAAAAAAAAGCCAACTTCGAAGTCCATGGATCTGACGATTGGGAAAGATGGGTAAACTTATGTAATGATCTTGATTTGAACCTGGAAATCGTTGAAAACGAAATGAACTGGATTTTAGGTTCCTCTAAACGTCTTGAATGTTATGTAGAAGCATTGAAAAATTGAGAATTTGAAAATTCATGAGAAGAGTAGTGGTAACAGGATTAGGTGCTATTACGCCATTGGGTGTAGGAGTAAAACCTACGTGGGCAGGAATCGTGCAAAATAAAAGTGGAATAGTATCTACCAGCAGCTTGGGAGGTAAGTGGGATGAGATTCCTTGTAAAGTAATAGGAAAAGTTCCAAGTGGGTCCAAACAAGATGACAAATGGGATTCAGCAGATCATTTCACTAGAAGTGAAGCCAACAGGTTGGCATTGTTTACACAGTACGCCATGGTGGCATCAGAGGAGGCTATACAGGATGCCAAGTTGGATATGGAAGCCATCGACAAAACCACTATAGGAGTTAATGTAGGGTCAGGTATTGGATCATTCCATGACATTTATGAAAATGCTACCAAATTTGAGTCAGATGGTTATAAGAAAGTGCAGCCGTTCTTCATACCCAAGATTTTGACCAATATGGCTGGTGGTAATATCTCAATTAAGTATGGATTACAAGGCCCAAACCATTCGGTTGCAACTGCTTGTGCCACTGGGTTACATTCGATTGGTGATGCTTATAATTTCATTAAGAATGGTTATAGTTCAGTGATGTTAAGTGGTAGTTCTGAACTGTCAATCCATCCTTTGGCTTTGGCTGGTTTTGCTAGGGCTAAAAGTGTGGTCAACGCCTTCAACGAAGAACCAGAGTTGGCCTCGAGGCCCTTTGACAAAGATAGATGTGGGTTTGTCCTAGGAGAAGGTTCTGGAATCTTGGTGATAGAAGAATTAGAACATGCCCTCAGTAGAGGAGTGGAACCTCAAGATATCTATGGTGAAATAGTGGGGTATGGATTATCGGGTGATGGCTTCCATATCACTGCTCCTCCCGAATCAGGAAAAGGAGCAGGTTTGTCGATGAAAATGGCCTTGAAACATGCAAATATAGATCCTGGCGTCGTTGACTATATAAATGCCCATGCCACATCCACCAAAATTGGAGATTTGGCTGAAAATAATGCCATTCACAGCATATTCAAAGACAACAAGACCCTCTCTGTATCATCTACCAAATCCTCAATTGGCCATCTACTAGGAGCTGCTGGAAGTGTTGAATCTATAATCACTCTAATGAGTTTAAAACACAACATATTGCCCCCTACATTAAACTTGAACCAAACTGAAGGTGAAAATTTCGTCTTTGACTATGTTCCTAAAACCTCCAGGCCCAAAGAAATCACCTATGCACTTAACAACTCGTTTGGTTTTGGAGGTGTCAATAGTTCCATCATCTTCAAGAAGTATACATAATTGTAAATAGTAATATCACTGTAAATAACCCTTTTTCACTTTATCTCTCATTATGGTGTTGGTATATCGCGATCCAATAATTTTCAGTATTGAGTATGGACGAAGACAAGAAGAAGAAAGTGAAAAAGCCCAGTGCTGAGGTGTTGCAAAAGCGTAAAGAAGGGAGGTTGAAGGCGGCAGCAACTATGGCGTCCAATTTGAAGAAGATGGGGATCATGAGAGTTGAAGAAGAAAACGGGTTTGGCTTGTCTAACATCAAACCAGTACCATTAATCAACCAAAAAAACTACTTCACTGATTATCTTAAAAAGGATGACCAAATTAGTTTCATAAGAAACTGGAGAACAGAGAAAATGTTAAAACTGAAGTTAAAGAAACTAAATAATGGTGTTGGGAAGAAAATCGAAATCAAAAACTTTGATAATTTCAATTTAAATGAAATTGAGGATGAAATGAAGAAGAAGCAATTGGAAATTGATGCTGCTAAGGCCAATGGTGAAACCAATGATGATGCTGACAATGATGATGCTGACGACAACGATGACGATGATGACGATGATAATGACGATGTGGATAACGAGGGAGATGTCGAAAACGAAGAAGTGATTGCTGAGAAGGCAAGAATTGGTTCCGATGTCATTGTAATTCATCCTGGCTCTTCTAACTTTAGGGTTGGTAGGGCCACCGATGCTGTTCCATTAACTATTCCAACAGTGGTAGGTATCAAACAAAAAACATCTCCAGAAGATTATTTACCTGCAAAACCTGAAAGAGAAGTTATTTCAACCGAAGATGGTGACTATGTTTCCTTTGGTGATGAATTTGAAACACTTAAGGCCGAAATGACGAAAGATTTCAAAGCAAGAATGAGATTCTATAAACGTAGAATTTTACCAAACTCCAGGGAAGCGGCATCTAATTTCAATAGGAAACAAGAACCAGAATCAATCCCTGATCACAATGATCCTTATAAAAAGGACTGGATAGATTTGAAAGAGTATCCTAATGCAACTCATTTTGTTGGAGAAGATGCCTTGAAATTACCAATATATGAAAAATTCCAAGACTGGAAGTTAAGATACCCTATAATAAATGGGAAGTTTAATGAATCTTCCAAAGATTATAAGTCTAAACAAGAAATCTTAGGTGACTTGACAAACTTGGTTAACTATGCATTAGAAAAACTTGACATTGATAAATTAAAACTCAACGAATTGAAATGTATCTTGATTATTCCAGATTTATATGATAAGATGGTTGTTGAGACCCTTATCGATTTATTATTCAAGTTGGTTGGGTTTGGTAGAGTTAGTATAATCCAAGAAAGTTTGGCAGCTACATTTGGAGCTGGTACATCGTCAGCTTGTGTTATTGATGTTGGAAGTCAAACTACAACTATTTCATGTATAGATGAAGGGCTCGTCATCAATGACTCAAGAATTAAGCTTAATTATGGTGGAGATAATATAACTGAAATATTCATGAAATTCTTGTTGCAACAGAAATTTCCAGATCAAGACATTAATTTAAATTATAATTACGACTGGGAATTATCAGAAACCTTGAAGCATAATTTTGTTACTTTCCAGGATGCTGATATTGCAGTTCAATTATATAACTTTTACAAACGTAAACCTTTTGAAACTAGTTTGAAATATGATTTTAAAGTATTTGACGAAGTTATGTTGGCACCATTAGGGTTATTCTATCCAGAAAGCTTTAATAGCAAAACTAACATGAAACATAATTTTTTCCTGCCATCAATTGATCAATATTCATTAAAATCAGATAACCCTATATCGAAATCTCAAGAAAACATAATCAATGGTAATATATTTACCAATTTAACTGACGAAGACTTATTATATAGATTGAATGATGAATCCAAGTTGTTGAAATCCACCAATCCGTATGCCAAAGCTAAATTTACCAATAAAGACTTGAATGAATTAGAACTCAGCTTCCCGTTGGAAAGAGCTATTATCGAATCAATAACGAATTCAGGATTAGCAACTGATTTTGAAAAAGTAAAGAAATTCTATTCTAACTTGCTAGTAGTTGGAGGAGGTTTAAGCAAAGTTCCAGGATTTGATTTGTTATTGACGGATAGAATCAATATATGGAGACCCAAATTTTTATCTACCTCCAATATTGAAGAAATCTTTGAATATATCGGTAATCAGGAAAAGAAATTAGATTTCCAAAGGAAGAAATTAATAAATGAAAAAACTGGGGGCAAGGATGATGTTGAATTACTGCAAGAAGACTTGGATGAAATTGAAGAGAAATGTAAATTACAATTTGACTTAGACTACATTGACAATATAGTCGATAATGGTCAATTAATCCCTGTCAATGTTCTTCCACCACCAAGAGAGTTTGACCCTGAAATGTTGACCTGGAAAGGTGGTAGTGTTTATGGACGTCTTAAAGTGGTTAATGAAATGTGGATCACTAAAAAGGATTGGAGCTTGTTGGAGAGTAGGTGTTTGTACTATAAGACTTTATTTAACTATTAATAGATTTGGTCTCTTTGGTTATCGTGTTTAGTTTATTACTATAGAATATAATATTCCAGAATATCCCATAGTTGTATAACATTACTCTGAATATTATGCAGTTAATGTTCCTGCAGAGTCCGAGACATAAAAATTAGCCGAAGCTGGTACCACGATGGACCTACGATGTCGACTCCGGGAGTCTACGATGGCTCTACAGTGGCCCTACAGTGGCCCTACAACAGGGAGCAGACGACGCGTCGTGCCCTAAAGAATTTGCAGCCAAAACCGACGTCGCAGATGTGGGGAATACTGCGACCAAATTCAGAGGCCAACAGCAACCCGGGTCGCACGCGGACGGTCCTGGCGCGCCACCATGGTTGTGCAAAGTGAAGAATTGGACACAGAATTAGGTCGGTGCGCTACTGACTCTATTGCCAAGGGGCCCCTCTCTCGACCCGGCTGGAACTAGTGTGCTAGCTATCGCCCAACGTGGACACAACTAAATACCTCACTCGCCCCAAGTCTGCCTAGGCTGGACCCAACTCCGGCCGCCAACTAGTTCAAAACATGGTCGTGCATGGCCACCTCGGTCCTTCGATCTGATGGAAAAAAGTGGATGAAAAATATACTGCTATAGCGATAGAAGTTGGATTGTAAGATATACTATAGATCAATTAGCTTTTATAAAATCAAAGAAAAATGTTGAATAGACAATTTGTTCGTAACTTTGCATCGTCAAAAGTTGTTTCTAACTATGCATCAACCATTAAAAACTTGAAAGTTACTTCCGACACCAAAGTTATTTATCAAGGTTTCACTGGTAGACAAGGTACTTTCCACGCCGAACAAGCAATTGCTTATGGTACCAAAGTTGTTGGAGGTACTAATCCTAAAAAAGCTGGACAAACCCATTTAGGTAAACCTGTTTTTGCTAGTGTCAAAGATGCTATCAAAGAAACTGGTGCCAATGCCACTGGAATTTTTGTCCCACCTTCAATTGCAGCTGCTGCTATTGAAGAAGCTATTGAAGCTGAAATTGAATTAGCAGTTGCTATCACTGAAGGTATTCCTCAACATGATATGGTAAGAATTGCTCAAATGTTAAAGACTCAATCTAAAACTAGATTAGTTGGTCCAAATTGTCCTGGTTTAATTGCTCCAGAACAATGTAAAATTGGTATTATGCCATCTCATATTCATAAAAGAGGTAAAGTTGGTGTCATTTCCAAATCCGGTACTTTAACTTATGAAGCTGTTGCCCAAACTACTAAAGTTGGTTTAGGTCAATCATTAGTTATTGGTATGGGTGGTGATCCATTCCCAGGTACTAATTATATCGATGCCTTAACTTTATTCTTAAATGATCCAGAAACTGAAGGTATTATCTTAATTGGTGAAATTGGTGGTACTGCTGAAGAAGATGCCTCCGAATTCTTAAAACAATATAACTTAACTAGAGATGTTCCAAAACCAGTTGTTTCTTTCATTGCTGGTGTTTCTGCTCCTCCAGGTAGAAGAATGGGTCACGCCGGTGCCATCGTTGCTGGTGGTAAAGGTGATGCCAAATCTAAAATCGCCGCTTTAGAATCTGCTGGTGTTGTTGTTGAAAAATCTCCTGCCAGATTAGGTAACTCTTTAATGAATGAATTCAAATCAAAGGGTTTATTATAAGTATAGAATAAATGTTGCCTACTGTTATCTCCTTCTGATCTTACTGCAATCTTATGACTGTTTTTTCTTTTTCTTTTTTTTTCTTATTTCTATGACTATTACTTTTTCTATGACTATTACTATTTCTACTGTTTTCTTATCACTTTCTCAATTATCTTATCTCACCATGACTGATTATATTATAACATCGCTTTTAGACACTGATGTGTACAAATTGTTCATGCAAAATGCTGTTTTGGACCACTATAGTGATAAAGAGGTTACTTACGTTTATACCAATAGAACTCCTGCTATGAAATTGAATCTGGAAGCCATAGAATGGATTAAATTACAAATCGATCATTTGAGTCAATTACGATTCACACGAGATGAAATCGACTATCTTGCTAAACAATTGCCGCAGTTAACGCCGGAATACCTTGAATATTTGAAGGACTTCAAGTTGGACCCTAAGAAACAAGTCAAATACTTTGAAAATGGAGAGTTTGGTATTGAAATTGTAGGTTTATGGAAAGAAACCATATTGTATGAAATTCCTATTTTGGCGTTGGTTTCTGAAGCTTATTTCAAATTCGTTGATACAGATTGGACCTATGAAAACCAAGTAGAATTGGCTATTAGTAAGTGTAAAGCCTTGTTTGATAACCAATGTAAATTTAGTGAATTTGGTACTAGAAGAAGAAGGTCCTTTAAAACTCAGGATCTCGTGGTTAAAGCTTTGTCCGATTTTGCCTTGCATAATCCTGATCACTCTCAGTACTTATCAGGTACTTCAAACGTCTTATTGGCTAAGAATTATAACTTGGTTCCAATAGGAACTGTAGCTCATGAATGGTTTATGGGAGTGGCCTCTGTTACCCAAAACTATATTGAAGCTAATTCAAATGCTATGAAACTTTGGGTGGATACTTTTGGTCCAAAATATGCTGGTTTAGCTTTGACTGATACTTTTGGTACTGATTCATTCTTGAAATCTTTTGTTAAGCCTTACTCTGATTATTACGTTGGAGTAAGACAAGATTCGGGTGATCCTTTGGTTTATGCCGAAAAGATCAGTAGCCATTATAAGTCCTTGGATTATCCAGACTTTTCCAAGGTTATATGCTTTAGTGATTCTTTAAATATTGAAAAATGTTTAAAGTATCAGCAAAGAGCTAAAAGTTTAGGCCTAATCCCAATTTTTGGAATTGGGACTTTCTTTACAAATGATTTTAAAAAGCATTCAGACTTTTCTGTCAAATCTGCCCCTTTAAATATCGTCATTAAGTTGAAAGAAGCAGGCGGCTATCCTTCTATCAAAATCAGTGATAATTTAAGTAAGAATATGGGTGACCCTGAGGTTGTTAAATCAGTTAAACAGCAGTTGGGCTACGAAGAACGTCTGTGGTCGGAAGCTGATGAATCTAAAAGGTGGTAAATATACTTAATATCTTCCCAATCCTAATTTATGTAGAGATATTTAATATATGAAAGTAATTGCAAAATCTCAATGAGATGAGAAAAAAACTATATATGTGAATATGGAATTGAGTGTTGAAAATGTCATTAAAGCATTAAGTGTGGCCAACGAGTCGGAAAGAAATGTCCATCAACAGGAAGCAGAGTCACAATTGAAGAAGTGGGAAGTTGAGCCAGGATACCATTATTATTTGCAGTCGATATATTTGAATTTAGAGTTACCGCTTCAGATCAGATGGTTGAGTATAATCTGCTTTAAAAACGGTATTGAAAAGTATTGGAGAAGTTCCAGGACAAATGCTATAAGCAAAGAAGAAAAAAAGCAAATAAAATCAAGATTGTTCAGTTTATTACATGAGAAGAATAATCAGTTGATGATTCAAAATGCTCATTCCATTGGTAAAATAGTTAGGTTCGAATTCCCAATGGAATGGCCTGAATTATTTGAAGAAATCGAAAAAATATTGCATAGATTTGTATTTGTTGATAATGACTTAAGCTCGACTAATAACATGTTAATAATATTGAATCAAATCATAAAAACTTTATCTTCAGTTAGAATCGGTCGTTCAAGGCATGCAATGCAAAGTAAAGCTCCTGTCATTGTTCCTTTGTTAATAAAGTTATATTTGAAGTTCTTCAATGAGTGGACTTCTTCTTTAGATTTGGGTTTAATGGAAATATGTTACCTTTGTTTAAAGAACTTAAGAAGAATTATTCCTGAAGGTTTTGAAAATCCTGAAGCAAATCATGATATACTGGAATTTTTGAAAATCAGTATTGATCATTTTCAAGCATTAGTTGAAGAACATGATAAATATTCTTCTGATTTGATTGAAAGATATGCAAAATGTTATAGCAAATTATATTTCAACTTAATCAATATCAACCCCACTAGTTTTATATTATTACCTTGTTGTGAAAAAATTTTGTCTTATTACTTGAATTATTTACAAACTAATGCCAAAAGAATTTACGAAAGTAATGAAGAAAACGATTTTTGGGAGATTATAGCCTTAAAAGGCTTTCTTATTTTAAAAAAGATTATCAATTATATCTATAAACAAGGTTCTATCACTTTAAAACAACCTAAAAATAAAGATGATATCAAGATAGCCATCAACAAGTTAACCACCAATTTCTTTAATAAAGAACTAATAATCAATCTATGTGAGTTAATTATCAATTGGTATTTACTTATAAAGCCTAGCGATTTGGAAAGTTGGTTATTAGAACCAGAAGAGTGGTGTAATGAAGAATTTCAATCAAGTTGGGAATACCAAATCAGGCCTTGTGCTGAAAATTTCTTTCAAGATTTGGTCAAATATTTCAATGAAGACCTCTCAACTTATATTCTTAACAAGATTTCCAATAATTTGAATGATGATAATATTTTGATTCAAGATTCGATCTTGTGTACTTTCCAGTTATCTTCAGATTCCATTAGTGACAAAGTTAACTTCAATCAATTATTGAATGACATATTTATTCCCTTGGGTCTTAAGAATGATAGAATGGAAAACAAGATTTTAAAAAGAAGAATATGTCTTATAATCAATCAGTGGGCTATCATAAACTGCTCCAATGAAGGTAGAATAGAAATATTCAAGTTTTTGACCAATCTTTTGGATGAATCAAATAAAATCAATGATCAAGTGGTCAAATTAAATGCTATTCAGTGTTTGAAAACTATTGTTAACGATTGGGATTTCAACAAAAAGGACTTTGAGCCATTTTTGTCCAATTTCATTAGCCAATTCATAAAAATATTAGATGAAATGAATTTCACAGAATCCAAATTATACATATTAAATACCTTATCATTAATAATCGAGAGGTGTAACCCCTTGATCAATTATGACACATTAATTAGCTTGCTTACTATTATTCCAAAGTACTGGGAAGTATCAACTACTAATGATAATGAAATAATTTTGAAGACTTCCTTGATAAGAATTTTGAAAAACTTGATTATATCATTGAATGAAAATTCTTCAGAGACTTATTCCATAAGTTTACCATTAATTAGGTCATGTTGTTCTGAAAATTCCGATTATCAATTGTTATCAGAAGACGGTTATGAATTGTGGTTATCTTTATTACAGTTTTGTCCAAACAGTCATAAAAGTCATGTAGAAATTATTCAATTGTTTGAACTAATTAACTTTGGTTTAATGAATGCAACGGAAGTCTTGCCGTTGATTTTGTCCATTATTAGAAGTTATTCTTTATTATCACCAGAATTATTCCAGATCGAATCTATTAATCAAATCTTCAAAATTTTGTCAGGCTATTTAAACAACATGAGAGATGATTCGTTCAATATCTTTATTTCACTTATGGATATTTTATTCTTAAAACTTTACAATGATGAAGTCTTTTTGAGAAGTTTGATTGACAGCGGATTATTAAACTCCATGTTGACATTCGCCATTGATGAAAACCAGTCGATTGTTAATATCAATAAAATCTTATTAATATTATCAAGATTATCATTTGCTAACAGTGAAATATTCTTCAAAATGATGAATTATTTATCGAATGATAACTCTAGTTTCATGAAACACTGGTTAGAGTATTTTATCAATAACGGTAATCCAAGAAATAAGAAAATCAATCTTTTAGGTTTATTATCTATAATGAAGTTCACTATCCCCAAAAAAGAGCAAACATTTATTGTATTATTCCCTGATATCACCAAGAAAACCTTGTTGTTTCTTGAAGAAATAAAAGAAACAAATGGCCAAGTAGATGCATACAACCTGAACTTTATATATGAAGATATCGATGACTACAGATACCTTGATCCAGAAATTAAGCCAAACGGTGAAAAAATAAGATATCTTGAGTTATTAAATAACAATGACCCTGTCTTTAAAGTACAGTTAGCATCCTATTTATTTGAAGTCATTGAAACGATTAAGAGTTCTTTGTCCGCTCAGGAATTCAACCAATTGATGGCCCTCAATGATGAGTACACCATTGAGCAGTTACAAAAAATCTCCATCTAGTTATATATTAACTAACTGTCATCTTATTCATATACATTTGTAATATTACACAAAACTGATACTTCTACTCGCACCATTTTTTTTGAAAATTGAGTAACAGTAATCACGAAATGATTTCTAGCCAACTCTTAAGAAGCAGAGTTTGTGTGCAGCACGTCAGGCCCGTTCAGATACTCAGATGTTTTAGCATAAACAGATTAATGTTACAAGAGATAAATGGCTCGAAACAAAATCCAAATGTTAATATAACAAAGGATGAAAGACAGAGATTGTATATGGAAAATTTTGAAAGACTTCTGAAACAAAGAGAAGAAGAACAAAAGTTTCGTATGAAGACCACTATGAATTATGCCACATCTTTGGGTGTATTTTTTTTGGCTTTAGCTTTTACAGCTGTCCCCTTGTATAGGGTTTTATGTCAAAGAACTGGATGGGGTGGGACTCCTATTACTGATGGTACCAAATTCACTAAGGACAAGGTGATTCCTGTTGACACTAACATGAGAATCAGAGTCTCTTTCACCTGTCAAAGTTCTGGTATCTTACCATGGAAGTTTACTCCTTTACAAAGAGAAGTCTATGTTGTTCCTGGTGAAACTGCCTTAGCATTCTATAGAGCTAAAAATATGTCTAAAGAAGAAATCATTGGTATGGCTACTTATTCAGTTACTCCCGGCCAGGCTGCAATTTATTTCAATAAAATCCAATGTTTCTGCTTCGAAGAACAAAGATTGGCACCCGGTGAAGAAGTTGATATGCCCGTCTTCTTCTTTCTCGACCCAGATTTTGCAAAAGATCCCAACTTAAGAAACGTTGATGATATTGTCTTGCATTATTCTTTTTTTAGAGCTTCATACACCGATGGTGAATTAGCTGCTATGCCTTCAACAAATCTCGATTTCAAAGTCAATGTAAATAGCCTGTAAATAAATAACAACTTGTAAACTTTTCAATAATCACTTTCTTTTCCAATTCATTGCTTACTTCTTATCTTTAGTTGCAAAAATCACAATAAAATTTTCTCACTCATCGATCTTTCACTATGAAGACGGATTATTATGAGTTGTTGGGAGTTGAAATAGACGCCAACGACTCTGAATTAAAGAAGGCATATAGAAAGAAAGCCCTTCAATTGCATCCTGACAAAAATCCTGATAACGTTGAAGAAGCTACAGCTAAATTCTCATTAGTAAGAGCAGCGTATGAAGTGTTGTCAGATCCACAAGAGAGATCATGGTATGATTCCCATAAGAACCAAATATTGAATGATGATGAAGTATTTGATACTGCTACAGATGAGTTTATTATCCCAAGCATTTCAGTGGAGGAATTGTATAGGTATTTCAATCCTTCGTTTTATGGTAAACTTGATGATTCTCAATCAGGCTTTTACTATGTTGTCGGTAGTTTATTTGGTAGGTTGGCTTCTGAAGAAATTAATCATGGAAGGCAGCAAAATCTAAAGGACTATGATATCT
Source organism: Yamadazyma olivae (assembly GCA_030571975.1). Taxonomy (NCBI): domain Eukaryota; kingdom Fungi; phylum Ascomycota; class Pichiomycetes; order Serinales; family Debaryomycetaceae; genus Yamadazyma; species Yamadazyma olivae. Next base: position 740,031 of record JAJLZD010000002.1, read on the forward strand.
ACCAGGATAATTCACCAAATATTAATGCTTTGGATGATACTGTTTTAATGTTTCCTAAATTCGGTACTAGCTCTAGTGACTATTCTGAAAAAGTTCGTAACTTTTATAACGTTTGGTCTTCATTTCAAACCTGTAAAAATTTCAGTTGGAAAGATGAATACAGATTATCTCTGGCTCCTGATAGAAAAACTAGAAGGTTGATGGAAAAGGAAAATAAAAAGTTTAGAGATGCTGCAAGGAAAGAATATAACGAAACTGTAAGAAGTTTTGTACAATTTATAAAGAAGAGAGACCCAAGAATTAAAAAGGGTTTGAAAGACTTTGAGAAAGAGAAGAAGAAGAAACAACTTGAGGAAATTAACAAACAAGTCAAGTTAAACAAGCAACAAAAATTGAAGGATCTAAACCAGTTTGAAGTACAAGACTGGCAAAAGTTATCCTTGGACGAATTGAATGATTTGGAAGCAATGATGGATGATGAATATAATTCGGATGATTCTGAGTTTGATGAATTTGATGAACCTGAGGAAGACGAATTATATGAATGTATAGTATGTGATAAATTTTTCAAGAATGAAAAACAATTCAAGATTCATGAAGATTCAAATAAGCATAGAAAAGCACTTAACAAATTGAAATGGGAGATGAGAAAAGAAGGTCAAGATTTAGGAATTGATGAGTTTGCCACTGCCAGTGAAGGGGAGAGTGTAGGAGATTCGAGCTCCATCTCTGATTTTATGTCTGATGTTGAACTGGAGAATGACAATAAATTCGATGATTCGAAGAATAAACCAGAATCAAATGAAGCAGAAAATGATGACTATGAAGACCAAAATAATGAAGAAGTTAATAATAATGAAACGACAGAAAGTAAAAACGGCAATGGATCAAAAACTCGAATAAAATCTTACAAAAAAGCAAAGAAGTTAGACTTGGATGAAGAACTAGCCAAAATATCGTCTGATTTATCGACTTCTAAATTGGAAGACATAGATGATGATGATGATTGGGGCCCTTCTAATACAAAGAAGAAGACAAAAAAGAAAAAGAAATCCACTACTCCTGTTCCCATTCCTGTTCCTGTTCAATTAGGTAGTACCGAAAAGTTGGATACAGAAATATGTGAAACATGTAGAGAAACATTCCCTTCTCGAAATAAATTATTTCAACATGTCAAAGAGACCAACCATGCAGCGCCAAAGAGTGGAACAAAATCCAAAAAGAAGAAAAAGCGTTAAACTGCATTTTATTATAGATTAATATATAGAATAATCATTTCAAACCTAGTTTGCTGGTTTTTATTTTGGCTTGAACAGGTTCATTGATACCTCTTTTTCCGATACCTAAACCTTCCCCTTTAGACCAACCCATTTTTTCTAATAACTGTCTACCAATGTTTGAAGAAGGAATCTCGGGAGCCTTTTCACCCACGATTTCACCTTCTTTAACATTTGCATTCGATGACTTACCCCTTTGACGTCTACGATCTTTGTCTTTGTTACCATCTGTTTCTAAGAACTCGTCTTTGGGTCTTTTGACATCAACTCTATTGAAGACTGGCCTTTGTCTTGTAATTGCATATATTCTGTTATTATCAGGGAGATATTGGAATGTTCGTTTTGTTTTAACAACTTCCATAAACAGCTTCAATCCATTTCCTCCGACTCTTTTGCTCTTGAAGTTGAAACAATCGGCCATTTTTCCAACTGTCTTATTCCCATGGGGATCTAAGGGCGGAAATTTTAAGGTTGATCTAGAACCATCATTCAAAAAGTTATTCATTTCATCTCTTATATCTTTAATATGCAAAGTGTAAGGGTATTTTATGGACAAATTATTACTAGCGATTCCTTTTTCGATCTTTTCTTCTTCTTTTCGTTGTTTCTTGAGTTTTTTGCCTTCTTTAAGGGCAATAAACTGTTCTTGTAAAGATTCTCTTAATTCATTGTCCATGTCAAATCTATCCAAATCAAGCTGCTTTTTCTTCCCTTTTCCTTTTGTTTTTACGCTGGAAGTCGGTTCCATATCCATTTCAAGATTCATATCAAAATGATGGTTTCTACTGAAGTTAATCAAAACGTCTAAATCATCTCCATCTTTGTTCATCTGATCTTCTTCTTCTTCTTCTTCTTCTTCTTCTTCTTCTTCTTCTTCTTCCAGATCGGATATATAAATATCTGATTCAACTTCAGGTTCAGAATCCACTAGTCCCTTTGTCATGAATTTAAAGAAACTGGGGATTCTATGCTCTTTGACTCCATTTTCAAGTAAATAATCTATTATTTCATCCTCGTCTATCCATAAAGAATCTCCAGTCATAGTTAATTCCGGGCAATTTACAAAATACTGATTTTTCACCCCATACCTTATATTAGATACTGATATTTTAGAAACATCATACTCGTAGTCTTCAGCAAGGAAGCCATATTCAGGATCATCGGGAGTCGTCTTCTTTGAGTCAGGGATTGGATCATGTTCATTGGCTCTTGTAGAAGCTGTAGTCGTTGGTTCTTCGTCACTTGAAGAAGCCATAAGGTCAAAGTTAGTATCGCTTTCATATTCGTCAGTGTCTTCTTTCAACTGCTGCATCATTTGAGAAATGTAATCTTGGTATCCAAGAGGGTCATCTTCAACAAAATCATCAAAGTCATCAAGAATATCTGAATCTGAATCAAATTGTAGTTTACTTTTTGATTCATTGACAAACCCTGGTTTAATCTTCTTTAATTGAGCTGTTGACATTAAATCAGTAACCATTTCACCATTCTTCATACGAGTTTGTAATGAAACCTTACCAATATTCAAAGTATTTTCCTTATCGGTATTTGGCACGTCAATTATTAATGAAGTGTTTGGTTTGACAGTCTTTAAAGACTGGTCACCTTCCTCGTCTAATACAAATTCGACCTCTTGGGGGGTTTTTTTAATCTCTTCTATATTTTTTTGAACGTCATTTTTATCTATTTTGTTTATAGTTTCAGGCAGTTCCACAGGTTCGGTTCTCTTATGTTTTCTATCAATGTCGTTTATATCCTTTGCGTTTTCTTCTATACTATTTTCTGTATCTTCTTCTATCTCATCCTCCAAGTCTTTTAAGGCTTCATCCACATCTGACACATCTTGATCTTGGTCAGTATCCATATTCTGTGGCTCTGGAGACTCTGGCTCTGGAGACTCTGTCTCTAAACGTACATCCTTAAGCTTCTTTGTCAACTCGTTATTAGGATCATAGACTTCTTTTGCTTTCACAAACTCAATCGGCCTCTTACGTAACGGTAATTTCATAGTTTGGTCCACATGTTCACTAGTATACTTCACTTCATGCATTAATCTACCAGGTCTACGAGACATATGCCTCATGCTGGTTCCTCTGCCCATTTCAGGTATATAAACACTTCCATTCAAGTCCATTAACTCTGGAAAGTCTCCTGTTTTCTGACTTTTATTATTATGACTATTACTTCTATGATTATTAGAACTTCCTTTACTTTTCCTTTTCTTGTGCTTATTGAGCCTGAATCTGCCACCACTGGATCGCATACCTCCTCTTCCGTGTCCTCTACCTGTAGGCATCCTTTCTTATCTGTTTATGTATCTATGAGTTTCCTGGTTTGCCTCTAAAAAAACCTGTTTCTCTTCCAAATCAGTAGCTTATCTGAATGCGCATTGCAATACAGGAGCACAATCTCCAGAACACAATCTCCAGAACACAATCTCCAGAATTGAAACTTGTTGATAAGATTATCTGTAAGTTTGTAATCCTGATTTAGTATAGGATTATGTAAATGGTATTTTAATTCAATATTTCTGTAATTTGGAGTATTTCTATTGGCAGCAATATTTTGCGTTGAAAGGGCCGGGAATTGAGCACATAGAGGTGTAATTATATAGGTCTATTACCTGAATTTGAAGGGTATCATTTACCTCAAGAAGGAATTCAATATCTTTTGCTTTTAAACCCTCCTGTTGATGCTGATCTAGTTGATACTTGAATCGTTCTTACATCTACTTTCTAGGATTATACTTACAAACAACACCACACCCTAAAATCTTTCTGCTTCAATCCTAACTTAATACATCCACATGTTATGAATCTAGTTTTGGGCTTAGTCTACATATTCATCGATTAATTGAATCCCGTTGGCCCTAAACATCAAATACAATAACATATACGTCTGTAGGTTAATCAACTACACTTCAATTAAGTACTATGCTGCTCTACTCTTGTTAAAGCCAGGAAATTCAAGGATACACAAGTGTAATATATTAGTTTATAATGAGATCCTCAATAAGTCATTACTCTTAAATTAGGTATACAATGCTTCGTTATAACATTATCTTTATCTTATCTTACATTTCAGCGCGATGCGTGGGATTTTAGGCAAAGGAGATATGACAGATTCAGAAGGAAAAGACAAATTTAACAATTTCGTGAGAGATATATGGCAGCATATTCCACGTGGAACTGAAAGTGTATCTGTAGATGATAATCTGAACTTGAAGGAGACAAAAGTGATCATTTTGGGGCAAGAATTTACTGATGAAGATCGTATTAAAGATCGAGTACAACAGCTTATTTGGTTAAGCTATCGTACAGGGTTTGAACCAATTGAAAAGAATATAGGAGGACCACATCCCTTACAATTCATATCATCAATGGTTTTCAATAAAAATCCTTTTTCTGCCAATATGCAAAGCTTCGTTAACAACGATTTTTTTACTACTGATGTTGGATGGGGTTGTATGATAAGAACGTCACAGAGTTTATTGGCTAATACTATAAATAAGTTGGGCTATTCAGACTTAAAATCAGAAGGAAAAATTATTGATTTGTTCAAAGATGAATCCAATTCGCCTTTTTCTTTACATAATTTCATCAGGGTTGCAAATGAACTGCCTTTACAAGTTAGACCAGGCCAATGGTTTGGTCCAAGTGCTGCATCTTTATCGATTCAAAGATTATGTAAGGCTTATGAAGAATTGAAGTTGAATGTCCTCATTACTGAGACTTCAGATTTGTATAACGATAAAATTAATGATTTAATTAATGAGAAATTACTTATTTTATTACCTATTAGACTAGGAATTGACAAAACTAATAGTTTTTATTTTGATTCCATATTTCAACTATTAAATTTGCCCCAATCTATAGGTATTGCCGGAGGTAGACCATCTTCAAGTTTTTACTTTTTTGGGTATGATGAGATTACTAAAGAATTACTTTATTTAGATCCTCATTATCCACAATTGTCAGGAGATGATTATACCAGTTATCATACAATTAACTATAATAGATTGAAAATTGAAGAATTGGATCCATCTATGATGGTAGGTTTAATAATTGAAAATATTGATGATTACGAAAAGTTAAAAGAAGCCTGTTCTGGCAATAAGATTGTACATTTTCATGATTCGAGTAGTGATTTCAACACAGATATTGACTTGGATGATGATTTGGATGAAGAGATGGGTGAAGATGAAGTTGGTGATATCGCCAAACACCTGAATAAACCAGAGACTCTGTCTGAGTTAGATAAGAAAGATTTTGCAGGACAAAATGATTTTATTGAAGTTGAGCATAATATAGAATCGGAAGAACCTGTCAATATTGATAATAACAAAATAGATTCATCATATTCCATAATTGAGTAGCTTGGCATTTAATATACTTAATATATAGTTTGGTTATTGTAAGTTTGGTTGTTGTAAGTTTTATGGTTTTCTATTTAATTCTTTTCTCGCATTTTCGTTTTTTCAGTATGTCAGAAACACAAGTGATAGAAGATAGTTTGAAGATTTGTACGGTCTGTGCCGCCAATAACAACAGATCCATGGAGGCACACAAGCAGTTGAAAGATTCAGGATATGATATTAAGTCATTTGGTACAGGATCGACTGTTAGATTGCCAGGTCCATCTATTGATAAGCCTAATGTCTACGAATTTGGAACACCTTATGAAGAGATTTTACAAGATTTATTATCCCAAGATAACCGCAAGACATACGAGTCTAATGGTTTAATACATATGTTGACCCGTAATAAGAATGTCAAAAGAGCTCCTGAAAAATGGCATCATAACTCATACGCTGGGAAATTTGATTTAATATTCACTTGTGAAGAGCGTTGTTTCGATTCAGTATTAGATGATTTAATGATGAGATTGAACCACGAAAGGCCTGATAATGAAGTCAAGCAGTTGGTTCACATAATAAACATCGATATCAAGGATGATAACGAAAATGCCATCATTGGTGGTAATGGAATAGTAAAGTTAGCCAATATGATTCATGAATTTCGTAGAAACAGTAGAACAAAAGCCAAATCTGGTGAACTTGATGACCAATCTGATGTTATATTAGAAGATCAGATGATGAAAATATTGACTGAATGGCAAAAAGACCACAGCCACTTGCAAACAATTTATAGTGTAGCCTATTATTAATGTATTATAGAAATATTTGTTCTTTTTTCGCTTATTATTGTATTCCTTCTCTTTTTCAACTCTATGAATATTCAAATCTTGTATATTGGAACCGAATTGAGCCTTCATTATTTTTTTATTCAACTTCTGTTTTACTTTATCTACTTCATATCTGAGATGCGATGAGAAAATCACCAATGGATAAAAGATCAAAGATATTTAACACAAGGGCTATACGAACAGAATATACGTCGCCCCATTACACTGACGGTATCTTATCTATTCCAGAGTTTTTAAATTCACGTAAATTTGAAATTAACTCGTTTGAATTAAGTCAATTAAAGACCAAATATGCTTCATCTACTAGAGTATTTCAAAATTTACCTCGAACTTTAAGACGTAGAACAGCTTCCCATAATGTTAAAAGGATCCCTAAAAGACTAAGAAATAGGGCGTTAAGGGAAATGCAAGATACCAACATGGTTAAGAAGAAAAAGGTCACCGGTAGAGATATTTATAAATTAAAGATGTCTAAGAAGTTACTCAAATTAGCCACTAGAATAAAATTAATGAAAGATATACCAGAGATAAATGAAAAAGATGTCAAATCTAGATTAAATTCTTTAAATTCACAACTCATGAAACTAAGAACTGGTAAAAAACCGGTCTTAAACAATATAATGGGATCATACGATAATACTGGAATAAACGAATTGGCCATTAAGCCAAAAGGTAACTTGAAATACTTTAAACGTCAAAAAGAGTTTGTTTGGTTAACTACACATGTATGGCATGCAAAAAGATTTCATTTAATCAAACAATGGGGGTATCAAATTCCCTTGACCCCAACCCAAAAGTGTTACAAATCGGTCAATAGAAGTAATAAATCGGGTTCAACGATTATCGATACGTCTTATTATGATTGTGGTATATTTGATTTTGATCTTGATGTACTCAACAAAATTGCTAACATAAAAAAGACACACATCAGAGGTAACAAGTCCTTCTTTGGGTTACTTTATAGAGATGTTAAAGACGAATCTACTTTATTCGGAGAGGGTCTTCTATTTGTCAATCTGGAGCTTGGAAAAGTTTTGTTCAGGGTTCATCCTTCGATCTATGAGGATTTCTTCAACTACTTAAGGTCTTTCGAATTGAATATTCAAGATTGTAGATATTCGTTAGGCAGTATTGAATTAATTGGACCTAAAACCTTGAATTATCTTAACAAGATATTTCATAGTAACAATAAAGATTTTGAACAGTTATCGTTGTTTAACGATTCTCTTAATAATGGAACTGTTCTAGGATTTACTATAAAAGACCCCAGATTGTGGGCCAAACCAACCAACCCACCAGTGGATAAAACCGTTAATTATAATGATTTAGTCATCAAATTGGCTAATGGACTGATTAGTTCTGGTTTCAATGATTTGCTTACAACCGAAGGAAGAAACAATAGCTACAAAAACCAATTGAGTACCAAATTATTAAATAATCACCCTTCCCCAGAGGACACAGAAGATATACCTATATTTTTAACTAAATATTTGAATAAATGGTGTTTAATAGCACCATGGTATTGGATATTACCTATTTGGATTAAGCTAGTAAAAGTAAATGGTATTAATTTGGGAGGATTGAAACAAATCCAACAATATAATTTTGAACAGAATAATTTAAACTATCCTGAAGACTACCCATACTTGCATAAACCATGGGAGTTACAACAACTTGAAATAAAATTAAAGCTTATCAAGTATAGTAAATTACCTAAAAGCAAGCAAAACCAATTTATGTTTGAACATGGTCTCATTCCATTTGGTCCTGATTGGGAATTCTTATATCGTTTGAAGTCATTGAACATAAATAAGACACTCGAAAATGGAAAGAATTTTAGTCAATTCAATGGTGTCCAAAGAATCATTAATTCCAAAGACGATGTGATAGAATTCATCAATGAAACCAGAACAAACGAGAATTGCATTTCAATCTTACCTCAACCCAACAAGTTACATGTCAAGTTGATTAAATTCACATTTGATGGATTAGTTAAAGATGGAGCCAGAATTTATTCCAGTACCCCGATTGCTTTGAATAGTACTAACTCGGAGGTAGATATGTTTAATTTAATAGGCTTTGTTACAACAGGTAATTATAACCTCAATAAAGGCTATAGTACTGCTATAGGTTATATAACCAATGATTATACTGGTGATCGCGTCACCATACGAAACCCAGGCAGTCCCATTTGTCGTAATGTCAGTAAGATTTTATAAACAGAGTTAAAAATATAAAAAATTATAGTATTCCTCTTACAACTATCATAAATTGTTCACAATGTAATTATGAGATTCGGGTCGTATAAGACTATTGAGTTGCTATAGTTACTATCCAGTACCTAAATGATTTTAAGATTAAGGTTAATAACATATTCAAATGGTATTCTAATGTCATAAATGTTACTTTAAACCCCAATTATAATTGCAACATAACCATAGATATTAAGATCTTGGTATAAATTGGACATGTGCACTACCGCGGAAGTATAAAAAGACGACGAGTCGCAAATTAAAATCTTCATACTTACCTAGAGGTGTTAAAAAAGATCAAGAAGTTTTTTAACAATTAGCTTCTAATTGCATTGCACTACGCTATAGAAGTATAATTTCGACTATTTTAGTGTGAGCCTCATAATTTTTGGTTTCACTTTTAATGATTTATTTTTAATGATCATTATTTTTAGGTTGCAGACGAAGTTTGTAAGTTAAAAGTAGAATATTGTCAGGAGATAATATGATCAAATAAATGAAGTAAAGAATTGAAGGTGAAGTTAATGTACAATGGAGAGTTTAGGATATGAAGTATTGCCATAAATAAAAAAAATGTAGATAGAGACATGGAATTACTAAGAAAAACTTGGAATCTGAAGATGTGAGATGAGATGAAGATAGAAATTTAATAGGAGGATTGTGTAAAAGCGAGTGTGAAAGATTGTGTAACGTAGTGTAATGAGCAATAGTTTAATTAAGTGTGTACTACCACTAAAAACGCAAAATGGTATATCGAAATATTAAACTAGAGACATATCAACCAAACTAACTTAGAATAAAATGAAATAAATAGGAGTGGAAAAGCAGAGATGTATTTCTAGAAAGAGAAGCAAGCCAAGAGGAAGGTAAGAAAGTAGTATGGGCCGTAAGATGTTCCAGTACGGAGCTATATCTCGTCGTACGGAGTTACCTCGTAATTATATGTTCTATAGAGTTGACGAGAAGACATAATAGACGAAGGAGTTTAAGGGACATAGATTATTCAGGGCGGAACAAACAACCTGAAATTCATTGTGGAATTAAAGAACAAAGTAATTGTTTATTGTCAGATAATCAGGTTACTGCAAACAGCAATCGACATCTAGTATATGATAACTATATTGACAGTATAATAATATGATGACATAAGCCCAATTTCATAACTACAACTGTAACATTAGCAAGATAGAGTTTGTAGAATTTTAAGATATTAGTAATTACACTAGAATTAACTTTGTAGCAATACCAGCAAATGTATTCGGCAATACCCCAACTTAAAACCTTGAGATAGTTATCAAAACAATTTGCCTGACATACCAAAATGTCAAATAAAGCAACATTCGAAATTGCAACAATGCTGAATTTACTAAAACTTTGTAGCAAACCACTAGAAATGAACTAAAAAAGCTGTAAAACAATTAAAAAAACAACTAGAAAACAAATCAAATAAAAACATAATATCCAATAACTTTAACTAAAAAGGTAATCGTAAAACTAAAAATAACTTCGTAAAGAAAGAAAAATTATCTGAAAGAAAACAGTCACGACAACGCTACTAATAATCAATTAGTTACTATCGTATTTGTTAAGTAGCTAATTACTATTGAAAAGGCTATGATACTAGTTTACAACTAACTAGTTAAAAATAGTTGGGATTGTTATCATAATCTAAACTTTGAACTAGTAGTCTTACTTTTGCTATCTCTTGAGAGTAAATTCTATTATTGCGTAGTATTTGTCATCCTGTAAAAAATTAGATAATATTGCCTAAAGGGGCAAGGCCATTGCCAGAAACAACTTTGACTCTAGATGTCGCGGCATCGACCTATTAGGGGCACCGGAAACCTGGTGCCACTTAAAGCGAGGGGGCTCTCGGGCGAGTTTCTAGGGCCAATTCTCACCGCCAATCCCGGTACCATCGCGGCATAAAGATGCTTGTTAGCCTCACCGCTTCAACCAGCCAAAAGTACTCACCAGGGCAACAGGCCCGACATTCCTGTTTTTATTTCTCACCGAAACAAATGTCCGATTGCCTAATGCGGACAGACATGCAACATTTTCTAGTAGATGGAAAAATTATAAAAAGCCCACAAATCCCAAAAGGTAAACTTCTTTTTCTATACACTTTTTTATTAAGTTTATTATATTCATTCGCTATGCAATTCAAAACTGTTTTAGGTGCTGCCGCTTTAGCCTCCGTCGCTTCTGCTTCTAACGTTACTGTTACCACTGATGTTGTTGTTACTGACTTCACCACTTACTGTCCAGAACCAACTCACTTCGTTGTTAACAACAAAACCATCACTGTTACCGAAGCTACCACCATCACCATCACTGGTGAATGTACCATCCCAACCACTTACACCACCTCAGAAGCTTCTTCTTCTGTTGCTCCAGTTGTCGAAACCGCCTCTGGTGCTGGTAACAAAGTTGCTGTTGGTGCCGTTGCTGGTTTAGCTGCCGTTGCTGCTTTATTCTAAGTTATTAATATAATTTAATATATGTAATATCTTTATTTTTCTTCTCTATCTATTTATTTCTAACTTCCTTTTTATCTGCTCCACTGTTATTATTCGTGAAAGTTTGTTATTATTATGGTTTGTCCTGCAACGGTCAACTCCTACTTCTTTCTCCTTCTATGTCCTTTATTTCATATTATATATTTCTACTACTATTTAGACCATCAATCTTGCCTTTTGTTTCGACTATTCGACTATATGTTTAAATTCGAAGTCTCTTTCCTATTTTGTTGATTTCCCTTCTAATTTCCCTTTATCTGTTTCCTATTCTTCGCTTCTGTCCCATGTTCAGCCTCTCTACCGGTGCAACATTGCACCAAATTTCTTTGGAAGAGTTCATAATAATTAGAGAAACAAGTCAGTATTACTAGATAGTATCAATGATACTTATTCAACGATTGGCTACTGCTTGGCTTTCTTCTTTTATCTTTTTTTTTTTGCTATTCTTTTTATTCATTTAATTATATTAGTCACTTTCTGTGAATTCTACTAGAAATAAAAAATTCGTTCAAATTATCTTCAAATAATTTACATTCTTAACAAACGTTATAAAGTGGTCAATTATTACACAGCTAAGTTGTACACGGGACTAAAAGTTGTTGTGACTCGATAACTCATGTGTGGTATAGCTTTCAGAAAAACTTTTGATATCACTTGATTACTCATAGTGAATAATGTCAAATAGAGTTGCTGTTTACGATTTCTACTAAGTAAACAACAAAGGGGTCTAAGATATACAAGAAGTAATCCATTAGAAGTGGTGGCCCATCATATGGGGATTATAGGTTAGACAGATCCAACCATGTTCTAACTTCACTTCTATTGGTAGTACAAATATTTTATGTGTTTACCTATATTTATAGTTCTATTTTCATTTCCTACTAGAGCACAACTGAGTTCTATGCTTTTATATCTTCTACAATAAGTAACTAGTAGTCGAATAAGCTTGCAAAATGCCACTGTAAATCTAAACATGAATCACAACAGGCCCAGAGCTCAAACTATCCTGTCAAAAGCTTATCTAGGAATTCATGTAATTTTATAGAATTTCAATTTATTACTATTGTTATTCTATATACTTTATCTAGTCATCTAGTCATCTACTCATTGATATCATATCATATTATGTTATATTATATTATATTATATTATATTGAATTAAATTATTTATCTCTTGTTGTTTATATACCCTTGTTATACAACATTTGCTTGCCTTTCACTAAATACTCGTTTGATTCTATCACTTCCCAACATTAAATTACCCAAAGTATCCCTCATAACACCTTTGAAATTATCAATCAGTTCAAATTGATATCCCATACTTACTGATATAAACAATCCGATTATAATCAATAAAACTGGAACCCAGAAAAATATCAACATTTTATCATTCTCTACTGTTTTACGAGGATGGTTGATATATGAGATGATCATATCCTCTGAGCTATCTGAGTCTTCATCTTTGGTTATGGTTACTTGAGCTTGGTCTTGTCCTTGTCTTAGAACTTCAGTCTGTTTACTATCAGAATTCAACTGCCTCTCAATTTCAGTTTTTGGTCTTGATAATGGCCCAAATGGAAATAATTCATCATAATTTGGTAAATCATCATCAGAATTATTGAATGCATCTTTGACCTTTTGCCAAATTCCTTTATCTTCCGTCGGTTTGGTTTCTGTTTCTTTATCTTTATCTTCACCTTTGCGTTTATCTTCTTCTTTATCATCATTCTTGGTTTCAATATCATTACTAGATCCTTCAATGAGTTTATTGTCAACTTCTTCTAATTCATTTTGTTCGAATGCTTCTTTCTTTTCAAGTTTAGGTGAAAAATTATAAACATCATCAATTTCGCTGAATTCACTGTCAGCGAAATCTTCAAAATCATCTTCAATCATCTTACTTATGTGAACTTTTGGTTCAAACATAGAATTCAAAGAATCAATTGATCCAAATTTAGTTATCTTACCCTTTTGCAGAAGTGAAAGATCATGTGAATCTTCATTAAACATATCAATGACGTTCAAATCACAATATTCCAAAACTCTATCATCAATGTTACTACAAGTCTTGAACAAAGATATTAACTCGCTATGTCCATAAACTGCACTGTAAAACAATGCATTACATCCTTGGTTATCTTTATAGTCAACTTGACATCCATGATTAACTAAGAATTTAACTAAATGATTATAATTTTTAATAGTTGATAAATGAAGTAAAGTTTGACCTTCGTTATTAGTTAATTGCCAATTTGGAATGGTTGGGCAATTTGGTAAGTCAACCAATTTGAGAAACTTGATTAATGTGTCTTCCGTTGGTGATATATTCAACTGACTTACGATACCTTGTGCATTATTATACCATTCATCTATTTCATCATTATCTTTATTTAAATTATTTGTTTTTTCATTAGGGGAATTAATATTAGAATTAGCAGTTAAATTAGAATTATTTGGTGAGTTATTTGATCCACTATGAACAATTCTTTTAGCAATATTCTTAGCATCTTCTAGTTTTCCATTCATTTTCAAACCAACTATTTGCAAGGCTAACTCAATCAATTGTTTATCAGTATCATCAGTATACGTGAATACCTGTTGCTGACTACCTATATCATACCCATCAAAACTGACTAAAACTTGACCAGGTTGTGAAGCAGGAGGTAAATATGTAACGATTGTAGTATCTGACCAACAATGAGTTGCCAAAGCACTATTAGTACCAAATTTAACATTTAAATTTTGGCTGAAATTGAAACCTAAAAGTGTGATTTCAATTCCTCCCCTAATTGGCCCTTGAGCAGGAATAATACGAAGAATTGTTGGCAAACCAGTATTAGTCGGTACCATATTTTGCATATTCTCAGGAATTCTTGAAGTAGGCTTAGATATCAATCTGTTTATGCTGGTGTTGGTGTCACTATTACTTATGGGTGAAAATCCATTGATAGAACTACCATTAAACATGGGATTATTAACATTATGAGAATCATCAATAGACAATTTTTTACGTTTTAAGTTTCTTTCAAATTCATTAGTTGTCAAATCAGAAGAATCATCAATTGAATTAGGTGAAATTGGATGCTCTTCTGCAACAGGAGTCGATATGTTTGAGACCATGCTATTGTTACCAACAGTAGCACTATTATTGGTATTTTCATTGAAATTATTATTATTTGCCACAGTATTGGTATTATTACTATTATTTACAGCAGAAGTGGCATTAGAATTTGGTTTCTTACGATCCATAATCATGATATTGGAACTCAATTCTTTACCAATTATTTCGCCTTTATAATTTTTCAACACAAATAATAATTTGAAACCTTTATTTTCTTGATGATGTCTACAATAACAAATTAATCTAGCACTTAAGTCAATAGATTTACTTGTCATAATTCCAGTTGGGGGAGGAAAAGATAAAATTTCTTTACAGTTGAATATTATTGCCCTTTTAACCATATTTTCGTCTGACCAAGTATTTGGGTTATTTTTAACTGTACCGTTAGAATTATCAGGACTACCTGAACCCAAATTATTTAAATTTAAATTGGAATTTGAATTATCATCAGTTCCAACTCTTCTTCTCGATGCTCTCTTTTGTTCCCTCTTAATACACTTGGAACATATATTGCAACTCTTCTTTAAGTCTGAAGTCATAACAAAACAATCTAAAAATATCAAATTATTCAAAATAATTGGATTTAAATTATTGAAATCATCGTTAAGACAGAATTTATTTTTTGAAACTAAATCTTGAGGTATATGCAATAAGTTTTCCATAGGTGAAGGGGACAATGTTAAATTAATTTTAATTTGAGTTTCAACCCTTGAATAACCAGGTAAATTTGAGATGGACAATTTATAAGGTAATTTATTGATTACATCCTTGGAAAAATCTAAAGCTTCTGGAGGTGGGCTAATCGTTTCAGGAACATAAGTCATATTATATTTACCAAATTTAATTTTTGAAATTTCATCTCTTAAAAGATCATAATCATTGAACACTTGAGAATTAACGCTATTTGGAATAGGAGTCTGAATTGAATTTGATATTGGAGTTTGGCTATTGAACAAAAAATTTGAATTGTTTGCAGTATTCTTTTGTAAATTTGATTGACTTGAGCTTGAATGGTAATCAAAATCATTGTTAGTATCAAATTCTGTCTTAATAAAGTCATTTCTTTCAAAATCATTCTTGTCAAATTCTGTTTTAATGAAGTCATTTTTCATTTCAGTAGTATTTGGACTGATACTATCGTCAATATTATACAAGTTATAGTTGTAGTTTTCATTCAAACTTCCATTTAAAGGTTTTGGTTGGTCATGATTATCAAAATTTTCAAAAACTTCTTTATTGGGAGAATAATTATCGTAAACTCTTTGGTCCAAAAACTCATCCAAAATGTCTTCATTATTGAACAACTGGTTGTCCATATCATTCATGTATGACATCTTAATTACTAGAACGATGCTTTCGAGTCTCTGGATCTGTAATATTTAACTTTGTATAGCTTTTCTATACTATGTATATTACAATAGCTAATGCTCACTTAATGCAAAGCTGCCAAAAAACGGTTGCCAATATTCTAGTGGTTGAAAATTACTTCGTTATGTTGAAAACAAGTTGATTTTATATAGAACAGTATAAAATTAAAACAGTTCTGTACGGTTTTGTCTCGATTTTGATATCTATACACCTTGTAAGTTTATATAATTGTGATATATGTGTTACGTGGTGAATGATTTTCTCAATTTTTTTTTGTTGGGTTAAAAAGGGGAGATCACGCGACTTGTCACGCGAATCAAAGGTCATGGTATTTCAGTTCCACATAAGTTGATAATTAAGAGTAAGAGATCATAAGGCCAAGATTTATAAGATTCAATCATTAGATTTGAATCTTGCTATAGTATGGAATTGCATATGAAATCGACTTCACGTGAATTCGCCCAATTATACAACTGAGTTGCGTTGCAAACAGATGACAGACCTAAACAAGACTTTCAGCAATTTTTCGAGGTTGTTACGTCTCTAAGTCGCTAAACTTTTTTAGCACATATACAATAGATCTATAACAATTCTCTACTATAGGACTTAAATTCAGAATTCACAGTATTAAATCGTTTAATATTTCCACACTGTTTTTTTTCAACTTGAAAAAGTGAGAGTGAGAAAGTTCCCAGAAACGACAGAATGCCTAAAAACACATTATATGTTACAGGATTTAACAAAGAGTCTAAAGCTGCTGATTTGGCACCAGACTTTGAAAAGTATGTATGATAAATTCAGATGTTGTTTGAACCATGGATTACAGATGTACTGTAGTTCTTTTGGAGTTGGTGTGAATGTTGACGCTGGTCATGTCAATGTTGACACTGGTCAAGGTCTAGTTTTTAAGTTGTAGAACTTGAAATGCTGGTGGCTTCATTCTAGACTTGAATGGTCTTAAGAAATGATGACACCTAATATTTATTGACGCTTGCTAGCTTGATTAAAGCTGTTTGCTTACACCTGATGCTATATATTTGCTATACTATCTTGCAGGTTAAAACAGTACTTTTTGTGGAAATGCTGGTTGGTTTATTATATCGCTCTTTCGTTCTTGTCATCAATCCAGGAAAATCATAATGTGAATCCTATATTCTTATTACATTCCTTTTTGATTTCATGTTCATTTATTTCATTCCTTTTTTGTTTCCATGTCAATGATATTCAAACTTCAAATTCTTTGATTATTCATATTTTTTCATGTCCTTTGAACATTTCATTTTCATTTCATTTTTATCTCCTTTTTATCCTTTAGATTCATTTAATCAGACTTGTCTGATTCTATAACTTTATCCATCATTCATTTATCCTCTCCCTCTCCAATATAATATTCCATCCAATTCCATCCAATGTGTTCAAATAATATCAATTTTTCATTAAAAATTCAACTAACATAAATTAGATTCGGTGAATTAGTAAGATTAGATATTCCACCACCAAGAACTGACGATGGTGAAAAATACGCCTTCGTCGAATATAAAGATTTAGAAGATTGTGAAAAAGCAATGGAAGAATTAAATGGTAAGCCTTTACCTTACTCTCTTAAAGATGGATTAGTTGTGCAAATGGCTAGATCTGATCCTTATTCTGTAAGAAGAGCTAACTATAGAGGTGGATATAGTAGAGGTGGATACGGTAGAGGAGGATATGGAAGAGGTGGATATGGTTATGGTGGTCCTGAATATGGTGGATATAGAGGTTATGATCAAGGATATGACTATGACCAGGGCTATGGCTATGGTAGAGGTGGCTACGGTTATGGTAGAGGAGGTTACGAAGGTGGTAGAGGTGGATATGAAGGTAGAGGTGGATACGAAGGTGGTAGAGGAGGCTATGAAGGTGGCAGAGGTGGATACGAAGGTGGTAGAGGTGGATACGAAGGTGGTAGAGGTGGATACGAAGGTGGTAGAGGAGGTTACGAAGGCAGAGGAGGCTATGAAGGTGGCAGAGGTGGATACAGAGGTAGAGGAAGCTATGGTAGAGGAGGATATAGTAGAGGAGGATACGAAAGAGGTGGGTATGGTAGAGGAGGATACAGTACAAGAGGAAGAAGCTCCGAGCGAGATTCATATGAAGGAGAAGGTTCAAAGGATGGTGAATATGACAGAGGAAAATATTCAAGATCTCCATCGAGATCTCCAGCAAGAGACAGATCTAGATCTCCAGTAAGAGATTAATTGTATTATCACCAAAAACCAAAGTACAATTTGTACATTAATGTATAGATTATATATGAATATACCAACTTTTATAAAATTGATGACTTTAAAATCAAAGGACTATAATTCAAATGATGTTAAAAACCCAGATGTAGGTGTTCTGACACCACCGAGCCTCGAAGAAATAGCCACAGACGATGTTGAAGGTCTAGCTGTTGCTCTAATAGATGCTTCCCTGAATGTTAACATTATGCACGATATAACAAGATTATCAACATCAACAGACTTGGTGGAGTCAAGATTAAAGCCAGTTGACATATTAGTAGCATTTTGGTATGATTCAACTTTACCAATCTCGGAGTACCTTTTAGGGATAAGGTTTTGTTGTTTATAAGTTATCAGGTCGGAAAATGCTCCAAATGGAGGTAAATTGTTGGGTATATACTCTCTAAGATTGGTATATCCTATACCACCATAAAATTGAAAAGCCGCATCACTCAATAAAGGGTTTTTAGGATATGGGTATGGATTAGGATAATCTACTGGTTCTAGGTTGGTGATATCTTCTTGAGGAGCTTTTTTCTTGATTATCGAAGACAATTCAAAGCCCGGCTTTCTGTTAATCATATTATCACACAAGGATGGCTTGTCTTTATCAACAACAAGTAATTTTAGTGAAGGGTTATAATTCAAAGCATATGCACTTATTATAGATGTACCTAAAATTCTAAATCGGGTATTCTTATAATTAAAATCGGTGAAAGCTTTGAAGTTATGTTGGAATGCTATGAGTTTAAAAGAAGTACCATCTTCTAGCTTAAATACAAATTTATATCTTTTAATTTCTTGGTATCTCTTTATAGTAACCGAACAAAAGGTGAAAGTTTCAAATTCATCATTATCATCATCATCATCAATATTTGGAGGAAGAGGTATTTCTCTGTATTTATTGAATATTATAAATGGAGCATTCTTTCTGAAATTAGACATGTAAGGAACTGAAATTTTAAATATAGGTAGCCCCAACCCATCTGCTTTGTAACTGACAGGTATAATATGATTTCTGGTATCGATTATACCGTTTTCAGTCCTTTTTTCTTTATTCTTATCCTTTTCCTTTCTTATTTCATTGACAATTTTAAAATTTCCATCATATAAAGTGGTGGAACTTTTCCTATGTTTTTTATTTTGACTTCTTAGCTGCTTGAACAATTCGAAGCTTTCTATACTAGGGAAAAGATAAGTGTTGTGTTTAATAAATTCACCTGCAATTATCATTTCACGTTTCAAATTATAACTTGACATACTCTTTTCCATTATAGAGTTATCTTGAGACGAATCTATAGGCTCGTCCAAAATTGTAGGTAAATCATCTTCAGCATCCACTGTATCTGCAACAATTGACGCATGTCTTTGTTGAGAGGGTCCAAATGGTCCCAAATCATCACCATCATTTTCTTCATACTGTTGCAATCGAAGCCTACGTAAGACAAATGGTAAATAATGATCGAAATTGTCCATAAAAGTTTCTTGTAATTCCAACCGGTAGCTTCTTTCATCATGCAAGGTCTCAGTCTCTGATAAAGGAATCGAAGCAGTTGGTGACAACATATATTCATCAAGCTGCGGTCTGATATTACTATTCAAACTTTCTTCACCATCTTCCTCTTTAAATATTTCATTGTTTTCGTCATTTTCATTTCTAGAAGATTGGGACCCCGAGAAACTAAATGATCGTACTCCCATAGCATCCAGAGCTTCACTTCTTCCAGTGTCTGGAACACTGGATCTTCTTCTGAAAAGTTTCATCCCTATGCTTTTAGTTCGCGATTGCAAAATTTCTTATCAGTTAGCCTTGCAACAATTATATGTAAAGACATTGACTCCGGGAAATACTATGGAAAATAAGTGGTGGGTACTATCGGACTTCAAAGGGAAATCTTGAAGTACAGAAGTTTATTTCTTGGGTGTATTTATTTGCCCAAAGTTGCCGGAGACCGGAGGAGAGATGAGACGACAGTTATAGATGGGGGATAGCGATAAATAGCGGTACGTGAATAGTACTACACAGAGAAAATGAGACATAGAGACATAGACAGCGGTTATGTCAGCATGATTATTAACTCAAATGTGGAGAATAAGGTAGAACGATTATTATTCAATTTTGCTAGTCAGTTAAAGTCCATTAAAAGCCACTTATACTGAAGATTTAACAACCACTCACGTGAAATCTCAATTTTCAAACTATGGTTGAATTAAGGCGTTCAACAAGAAACAAAGGTAAAGCCAAAGCAGAAGAACCAATTGAGTTACCAATCAAAGCCAAAAAGCCCAAGAAGATGTCTGAACCAAAAACCCAACCAGTTAAAACAGAATCAGACGATATTGAACTCGAAGTTGGGGATAAAATCCCTGATTTAACTTTACTTGATGAAGATGAAAATGAAGTCAATCTAGTTGAAGCTGCCAAAAAGACCAAATATATAGTAATATTTGCCTACCCAAAAGCTTCAACTCCTGGATGTACTAGACAAGTTTGTGGATTCCAAGCAAATTTATCTAGCTTGACTGATTTAGATGCTACTATTTTTGGACTCAGTGCTGATTTACCAAAGGCACAAAAGAACTTCGTTGTTAAACAAGGTTTGAAATATCATTTATTAAGTGATCCTAAGAAGGAATTGATTGGTCCGTTGGGAGCTAAAAAATCACCATCAGGAATCAAAAGATCTCATTGGATTTTTGTGGATGGAGTATTGAAGATTAAAAAGATTCAAATTAGTCCTGAAGAAAGTTTTAATAGTGCTTTAGAAGATATTAAAGAATCAAAGTAAGTAAAGAAAAAGCCTTTTGAGTTAT
This sequence comes from Yamadazyma olivae, assembly GCA_030571975.1. Taxonomy (NCBI): domain Eukaryota; kingdom Fungi; phylum Ascomycota; class Pichiomycetes; order Serinales; family Debaryomycetaceae; genus Yamadazyma; species Yamadazyma olivae. The sequence goes on from JAJLZD010000002.1 coordinate 760,851, forward strand.
GTTTGAACTAAAATATATAAATATGTGTTTTTCTCTTAATGCCATTTAAGTAAAAATGTAGCTGATTGAAGACCTAGAGCAACAATTGCAAGAATTTTAGCGGCCCACCACCAATGTTGTACGGTAAATGAACAGTATGTGAATTCAAAATCCCAGTTATTTGAAGTGTAGTTGTAGGCACCACTAACTAACCCAGTTTGTCCATCAAAATCTCCCATCATCGACTTAACTACTATTTCTCTGATTGACTTTTTAGAGTCTGAACCGGTATTATTTTTGGATGCTACCCATTCACCATTTTCAAAGTTATACCAGGAATCACATCCATAATGATCATGACCTGTAAGAATAATACCACTTTGGTCACCATTTGGAAAGACTGTGTCTAAAACTTTTTGGGAAGTTTCATAAAGTAAGTGATTCTGGGATCTTAATTTTCCATTTTTATAAGGTTCTGGCTCATAGTCTTCATAAAAGATATGTTCAGGTCCATCTTTACAAAGTCCTTCTTTCTTATAGAATGGGATATGAGTCAATAATATTGTTGAACCGTTAAATTTAGGATTTTCAACTTCTTTTAAGTAATCTAAAAATTCCCAAGTATACTGAACAAATTCTTGTTGTAAAGCAGGTCCTTCCAAAGTTAAAGAATCAACGACAACAATTCTCCATTGTTCTTGTTCATTGAGGTTATAATTAATAACATAATTATTTTGGCCAAATAAAAGATGAAATCTTGCCATATGCTGCCAAGTAGCATCACCACTATAACCAATATCATGGTTACCAGTTAAATTAATAAATAAAGGTTCTTTAAAATTAGGAAACTTATTTTCTTGATAAACCCAGTCGTAGACATCGTTATAAACTCTTGAATCGAACCTATGCTTTGGATCCATGTTAACTTCATCATTGAGCCAACGTCTCCAGTCGTTATCTTCATGCTTTGAATGGACGTCAAGAACAGTTTGTTTATAGGGTGTATCTCTTGGAAATAATCTTTCAACAAATCTTAAGGTACGATTGTAAAATTCACTATCCAAGATCCATTGAGAAGAAAACAAGTCCCCCATTACTACCACATGACTTGGATCTAATCTGCTTTTCATGGTGGAGTAAATATGACCCAAATAATGATCATTACCATAGTTATCCAATCTTTTGATATAAGGAGTACTTTTCCAATTACCATTAATCTGAGGATCTCCAAAGGCCAACATATGGATATCCTTAATCTTTTCAGTATCATCATAACGGGTAGAATTGGTATTATCTGGCAATCTAATACTTGGGAAATTCAATAATATTCTATCCAAGATAAAATCAGGCAATCCATATAAGTATAAATTGGAGGCTAACAATTTAGGACTATCAGGAAATTGATGCCATTTACATTGTGAAGATTCATTTAGCAACTCTGGGTACATGTAGATAAATACATTAAGAACCAAGGCGGCTAAAAAAACCGTCATTCTAAAAATCTTGAACATGCCCATCGTGGATGAAGTTTCGCAACGATTCCAACTGTAAGATGTATCAAGAAAAAGGCAAATGGAAAAGAGGAAGGAGGAATAAAGAACAAACAAAGGAGATGATTTTTCACTTTTTAATATAAATAGCAACGGACGAACCAAATTAAACCAAATAAATCTTATTGTAGAAGAATTGAAGAGAATTGTTGGTCTAAATAGAGACGATCTTTAGTATTTGTAGCTGATGTAGTAAAGCTATAACTAAATGAAACACAACAACTACAGTATCCTAAGAAGAGATATACAGAAGAAAAGAAATCTAACAGTTTGTAGAATTAACCTATCTACCTCATTATAATGCTTCGTTTAAAGTATTATTTAATTTAGCAATCTTGGCAGAGATTGATAAATCAACAGTTTTATCACCAACTTCAACGATTAAACCTCCTAAAATATCTGGGTTAACAACATTGGCAATCTTTAAAGTTTGACCTTGAGAAATCATTGATGATTTTGAAATTGAAGTTTGTAATCTTTTTAAAAGTTTTGCATCCAAAGGTTTAGAAGAAGTGATTTTAGCTTCAATAATACCGTCATGGGCGTTCTTTAATAATTCAAATTTTTCAAAAATACCAGTGAATTCACCTAATCTGTTATTGTCACTTAAAACATTTAAGAAATTAACAATTGGTTTATCTAATTTTAAACTTGAAGCAATAGTGGAGATGACTACGGTTCTGTCTTCTTTGGTTAATGCAGGGTTGGTTAAGATTTCGTTGACTTTTGGATCAGTTTCAATCAAATCTTTGAGTTTATTTAAATGGGTGAATGTAGCATCAATTGATGAATCTTGAACTGAAGCGCTATATAAAGCATTGGCATAAGTACCATCAACACCAAACAATTGGATTGGTGGTTTGACTGACTTAGCAGCACTGGCCATAGAACGTACGAAACTTCTTCCAATCATTTTTATTATACCTATATTATCTTATTAATCAACCAACAATCAATATAACTATACTCTGTATGTTGAATTTTTCACTTCGGGTTATTCTCAGCGATTATTGGCTGGACAGAATTTACGCGTTGCGTGCGAGAGCTTAAGTAAATGTGGGACTGCGTAAAATTTTTCAACTGTTAGATATAATAGACTATATACTATAAGTTAAAGGAGAGTACAAGTGAGTGTACAACATCATAAAGGAATCGAGTCACAGGAAACCAAATTAAAAGAGGCAGGAAATACATAACCCTCGAAAACTGTGCCGAATTAAGTCCGATATCACAAGCTAAGTCAAACTCCATATTCTTGTTAACAAAATAGATTATTAGATTGATTTGATTTTAATCCTATTTTAAATAATTAAGGACTTAATCTTATTACCCAAATTAAGACTGTAGTATATTTATATTGCAATTTAATTCATAACAGTCCAAGTTTCGGCCGATTTTATCATGTTACCTTTCAGAAACTTGAGAATTGGTCTTGTTAGATTCCAATCTACTATACCAAAACCTTCTATTAATACAATCAAACATTCTTTACTTGATCATGAAGTTTCTGATTTAGAAAAGAAAGATGAAATATTCAAAATGCAACAAAAATTGGCTGCTTCAAAAGTCAAAATCAAAGATTATTCAAGAGGTGATGCTTTACCAGGTTCAAGGAATTTCAGAAAACCAATTCATGAACATTTACATAAAGGTGGTCCAATAAGAGAATTAACTGTTGCTAAGAAGAAAACTTCTGGTAGAAACAACACCGGTAAAATTACCATTAGAGGTAGAGGTGGGGGTCATAGAAGAAGAGTAAGATTAATTGATACTCATAGATTAGTTCCTGGTAAACAGACTGTTATAAGAATTGAATATGATCCAAATAGATCAGGTCATATCGCTTTATTGAAACATAACGTAACAGGTAATTTATCTTATATATTAGCTTCCTCAGGTTTAAGAGCTGGCGATGAAGTTGAGTCATTTAGAGCTGGTATCCCTGAAGATTTTATAAATGAAATGAAACAAACTAACGGTGGTGAAGTGGATGAAGCTTTATTGAATGCTAGAACCATTCAAAAGGGTAATTGTTTACCTTTAAAAATGTTGCCTGTTGGTAGTATTATCCATAATATTGGTTTACATCCTGGTGGAAGAGGTCAATTAGTTAGATCTGCTGGTTCTTTTGCCAGATTATTGTCTAAACACCCTGAAAAGAAACAGGTTGTTGTAAGATTGAGTTCAGGCGAACATCGTTATATACATATGGATTGTCATGCTACTTTAGGGATTGTTTCTAACCCTGAACATCAAGCGATTTCTTTAGGTAAAGCTGGTAGAAGTCGTCATTTAGGTTTCAGACCAATGACTAGAGGTGTAGCCATGAATGCTCATGACCATCCCCACGGTGGTGGTAGAGGTAAATCCAAATCTAATAAAGTTTCCCAATCTATGTGGGGTATCAAGAAATTTGCCAAAACTAGAAAATTCAAGCATGTCAACAAGTACAAAGTTAAAGACAGAAGGGAATAATGTAAATAAATTTTTCATGTATATATAATACAAATTTTAAGTTACTCTAATCTAAACATATTTGTGATAAAGGATTCTCTTCGTCAACCAAATGCTTGATAATATTACAATAGGCTATTTTTGAGTATAAAGCAAATAACCCTATATTACCTGTGAAATAAAATACTATTACAAGCAATAATAAGGTTATTATAACTATAACCAAACTAGCTCTTTCATGGTTCTGAAACCAGGGCCCTATAAAATATTTCCACACTGATAGTAAAACATTGGAATAGAATACTTGGGTAGGTGGTACAAATATAGAAGCTGCAGGCGAACATGGCCTGATTACTGGAGAATCATGAATTGGTAATAAAGGCTCTGTTTGGTGTGACTTTTTTAAAAGATTCTTTAAATAATTTTTGCTACAATTAAGGGCCGAAATATTTGTATCGGTAACACTATCATGTTCGAAATCTTGAGATCCGTAAGACAAATCAGTGGAGTAGTCATTTAAAAAGGAGGCTTCATTGGCCAATTCATCTAATTGGCTTTCTAAAGGTGAATTATTCATTATAAAATGGGAAAAAATGTTGGTTGCAAAAAGAGATCGAGAACACAAAAACGAATCATATATATTTTAGATTTTAACATTGACTTTTAAGCCTACAATGGAATATCTAGTTAAGAAAATAAATAAAGAGCCAATAAACATTAGTACACCAGTCAAAATGACAAACTTTGAATAGTTATCAACACTGCCGTCATCAATAATTGATGCACCAATGGGAATACCAATCAAATTTCCAATACTTAAACAGAAGTTTAAGATACCAAATCTTTCCCCAAATTCAGAAACAACGGTAATCTGAGCAACACACGCAGGGGTTAATCCCGATATCAGACCTTGGAAGAAACCACCTAAAACAGAAAAAGTGTATAATGCAGCTAAACTGTAACCAAAGGCATACCAAATAGCAAAGATACAAACAGTCAAACATGAAACCATCATGAAATGAACATTAAATTTACCCAAATAATCAGAACCCAATCCAGGAAGAACTCTTCCTAGGATACCTGTACTGTTCCATACTGTCAATAAAAGAAAACCTTGTGATTCCGTATATCCTTGAGCAACAGCGTAGGTTACAAAATAGGTTAAGACCAACACAAGACCCAATTCAACGCAAAAAGACCCAATGACTAAAAAAATGAATTTTTTATCATTATGTTTTTCTAAAATAGTAAGGAGTCTTTTAATATCAAAGTTTTTGGTTGATCTTTCAGGTTTCTGTCTTACAAATCTTTCCTTGACTAAAAAGCAAGATAAAAAAAGACAGAAAGTACAAACAAATGCTAAGATTCTTAATCCCCAGACAAAACCGTATTTCTGAAAAGTGAAGTTCAACAATAATGGAAAAGTCAAACCGCCCACAGAACCAGCACTAGTAGCAATACCAGTCATAAACCCTCTTTTTCTCAAAAACCAATGATTGATAGATCCCACCAAAGGAGTGAGACTTATACCATTTCCTATACCTAAAGCTAAGAAACTGAGTATAAACTGGTAAACCTGGGAACTACTTGCCGACCCCAAAAGACCTGCAAAAGTCAAAACTGTTGATACAATCAACAACATTCTAGCACCTTTATAATCAAAAATAAAGCCTGTAAATAAACCAATTGCATAGTAAATAGATAAATAGATGGAGAAAATCCATGAAACAGAAATGGGTTTCAAATCAGATAATTGATTAGTTGAAACATAAGATTGAATAGCACCAATAGCATTAACCAACCCCAATGACGTAAAAAGTCCGAAGAAAGACCCGAACACAACTAAATATGCTTGAATACCACCATCTGGATAGGTCCTATCATCCCTTTCATCGTATTCATTATTCTCTATTGTACTAGCACTGTCCATAGCATCGTTTTCTCTGCTCAGAGTGTTCATGTTTTCGAGTTCCATATTCATGACTCAGAAGTTGCAAACAAAAATATGTCAAGATTTCGCATCAAAAGATAAGAGAAGAAAAAAATAGAATAACCCAGGTATTATTAACTATACACAATAACATTAAATAACATTAAATATTTTAGATTCACACAAATTAATGGCTGAAGACCAATTTGTTCTTGCTGAAGACATCATAAGGAACAGAAGTGACATTATATTTGTTCTTTTTGGATCTGTCACCTCTAGTTGAGTATTTAGAAGTAGTATCCATCGAGTTTCTTCTTGAAAAGAATGAAAAACCTGAAGTGGATTCATTACTTTCTACAGTATTAATTGACCTTAAATCAGTAACACTGGCCATCTTACTTACTTTTTTATCAAAGTTACGTAATTGAGTGAATTGATCCAATGATTCTCTTTCACTTCTAGTTTTATCAACAGAAGTATTAGTTGAAGCAGTGGAAATCTTTGAGAAACCAGAATAATTATTACTTGAAAAACTTGCTCTTGAAGTACTTCCTCTTGAGCTGTTTGAACTCTTTGGTACTGATGAATTACTGGAATAAGTTGTTTCAAGTGGTGCTGAAATTGATCTGGCGCCATTAGTTTTGGTTTCAGGTCTACTAGTACTTCCAAATAACGATTTAAGTTTATCTCTGAATGACCTTTTGCCTTTAATTCTTCCAATAGTGCTATTAGAAGGTCTTATCGAAACAGTAGCTTCAGCGCAATGCATTGGGTCATAGCTATTATGTTTAGCCATTGATAAATTAGTAACAGATTTAGAATGTCTTTTCATTGGTTTTTGTGAAGAACTTGATGATTTATATGCTGATAAGTTTGAACAACTTGAAGTAAATTTTTGGTATTTTTCTTTTGAAACTTCAGTAATTGGCATGAACGAATTTACCAAATCATAACTTTGATCTTCTTCATCAGAAGAGCTTGCTTTTAATGTACCAGTAGAAGAATTTTTAGCTTTTGATAATGGTAAGTTAGAAGTTGAAGCAGACATAGCAGCGGGTATAGTTGGTGGTTTAACAAAAACATTTTCTGGTCTGTTAAAGCCTAAAGTATCAATTTCTTTCTTCAAAATGAAACTTGATCTCATGAAACCTAAAGAAGCTCTTTGTCTCAGTTCAATAGCTTGTTGCATTTTGAAGTCGGGTTCAATTGAACTTATTGAAGTGGTTCTTGAATTAAACTTGTTAGATTGAGCTGAAAATACTCTACTTGAAGCAGTATCATAATCTGATTTAAACTCATTCGAAGACATCATTCTCAAGTCGTTCTTGTTATAAGAAACAGACATTGGTTCAGTTGCTTCAGTACCTTCAGTACCATCACTACCTCTTGAGTGATAAGAATGTAATGACAAAGAATTGTCGTGGCTGGTTGGCTCACTATGATCACTGTTGTAAATTGAAGAAGAATTGTCATTGATGTCAATATCATCACTACTACTTTCAACAATTGGGTTTAAAGTAACATCCAATTCAGTTGGTTTTTCATCAATATAAAGAGTGTCATTAGCATCATTTTCTTCAAATTCTTCCTTGAAGTAAGGATTAATTGGTCTATCATTATCTTTTGGAGGTACAGGAGGTTTAGATTCTCTTAATCTGAAATCAGCATTGAAATCTTGGGATTTTGACTTTCTTTTAGATTTTCTAGGATCGAAAGCTTCAGATTTAATTTCTTCTTCTTCGTCAGAATCATAGATTACCTTTGGTTTAATATTATTAAATTTGGTAGATTTGTTTTGAACCAAAGGTGGTAAGGTGACAGGTTCCGGAGAAGATCTTGGAGAAGAAGTGGCAGCAGGTTGTTGCATTCTTCTTGGAGATCTTGGAGTAATAACAGGATCAATATCAACGACACTGGAATCGTTTCTTCTGAAACCTCTATACTTGTCATTAGTTTGAATATTGATTTGAATAGAAGGCTGTCTAGTTAAATCAATTGGTCTTTCACCAATATATTCAGCTAATTCATCGATGTTGTCCAATTGTTTATCATCAAGTTCATCAACCTGTTGAAGAACTGGAGGAATAACAGGAGTTGGAGGAGAAGCAGCCTTGTTAATATTCAAAGCAGCTACTTCTTCAATTGAGTTGGAATCTTCCATTGAAGAGCAGTCAGAATCATCTGCAAAAGTCAAAACATGATTAGCAAAATAGATATAAATTTGAACCCATAACTTTTCTTGATAATCATTGAATAAACCTCTACCTAACCATTGTCTGAAAGTTTGAATTAAAGCAGTACCCATTGGTTCTAAATAGTCAATTTGGTTGACAATTTCACTGTTTTCTCTCAAGAATGACAACAAGAATTGGTTTAATCTTTCAACGTTGTCTAAATAAATGATTAAGTAATTAAGAACATCATTGAAAAACATAGAATGTTCTCTAATAATTAAGTCATTATTTAAGGTGGATTTTACTTCTGAGTTAGCAACCAATAAATTTGAAAATAATCTAGTGATAAATTGGTCCTTGTGGTATTTGTTATTAACCTGAAGACTGTTCCAGCAGCTTCTGACTGATTGTAATTCGTCAGCTGATAATTTGATAGTCATTTTTACTATATGATACTATAATCCTTTAGCACTATAACAATATACTGTTTACAATGCCATTTGGCTGCAATTTAAATAAATCTTTTGTTTTGGTTATCTAATTAGTTTACCCAATCGGGAAGTTAAAGAATTACCCGATTGGGAAATAAATGTGCATATACCAACGTCAAATTACTGAAAGCAGTTAAGTAATTAATACTGCAAAAGGAAGATATTAAGGTTGGATTAAATAATTGCCTAATATCGACAACTATTTTGTGGAGATTTAGCATGTCTATACTGTATTGAGACTATCTGGATTTGAGTAGAGTTAGAGTTAGAGTTTTCCAATTATAGATATGCTGCTCTCCTCTGCAGGGGAATACTCACTTTGAGTCCTAGCTAATAGAGTTGTGATAACGAGTGGAATGGGCTGGAAGCTTATGAAAGATAAGAGGGCCGTTACTTGTTATTTGCTATTTGGTAATTGTCATTTAATATTTGTTAGTCAGTTCGAAATATTGCTTTTCTGTATAGGTTTGATGTTCCCTATTAGAATATCTTATAATCGCACGATACTAACCCTGAAATATAACATACCAATATGTTTAGTTGATATAAACAGCTACTCATCATATTAAACTCTAATTCGCTTTTGACTATTTCACATAGTTTAATATGTACTGTTTCCTATTTCAGTTTGTTCAAATTCATATTCGTGTCATAAAATCACTTCTTTACCCTGCATATGTCGATAGTGCATGTGCAACCCAACATTCTACCCCTTCATCGTAGTCATCGTTGCATATTAGAACCAGATCAGTTCAGATTCATCTTTGTTCTTATTTCTAAGATAACGATTATATTATTTTATAGATTCAAAGAGTAAGTTAATCATAATTCATTAATATAATACACTAAAATTGTACTTTGTTATCTTTAAACTCATCAGTTGATGATGGTACGGGAGTAGCTGATCTATTTACTTCATCTGAATTGATCCAATCCTCTGCTTTTTTCAATTGATCATTGAATACATTAGTCAATCTAGAGATCATTTCTAATGATTCTTTGGCAAGTAAAAAAATTCTGTCATTGGCTTGTTGAGAGGTCAAATTGTTATTACCACTTGCCGTATGTTGAACTTGACTTGGTAACTTCAAAATGATATCTCTGATTGTAGATTTTAATTCAATAGATTCATTGGATTCCTCATTGTCTCCATCGCTTGTTAATGTACTAGTTTTAAAATTGGAAATTACATGTATAATCTTTTTAACAGTTGTAATTATTTCAGTATTGGTTTTCTGAACTTCGGTATTAGTTTGTGTTTCAGCGTTTGGTACATTTGTATTTGATACTGCTGCATTTTGAACAGGGATGTTGTGAACTTCTGCACTTTGAAATTCTGGAGATTGAATTTCAGTTGGTGTTGGGGTTTGAACAATAGTTTTAACATTCACATTATCATCAAATTTCTCTTCATTCTTTTCATCAGTGCTTTGATTGTTTGTATCTGTTGGTGATTGTGGATCTGAGCCAACATTTTTCCTCTCTTCTCTTTCGACTATTTTTTGTTGAAGATTTTTCACTTGATTGTTGATTTGGTCATTGGCAAGTCTTAAGATATGTAAACAAAACTGTAATCTCTTTTTAGTTTCAGTTTTATCAGAACAGACTTTTCTCTTTTTCTTTTTTCTTTTTGGGTCAGTAAGTCTTTTCATATGTCTATTGTTAAGATTGTCTTCAATTTTAGCCACCATAGGAATGGCTGCTCTTTCAACTATACCAGCAGCATAATTGAAATGAGGATAGTTACGTTTGGAGTCTTCATAATACTTAAAAGCATTAGTAACCAAAGGATGTTTGTAAACTTGGGTTACTTTATTAACTAAAGGATGTTGTCTTTCTTCAATAGTCAAGTTGGATAAAGGCGTAGTGGGAGGAGGAGTACCATTTAAGCGAGTCAATGCTTCAGCAGCAACCAAGTCCTCATTAAGTGTAGGTGTACTCTTTCCACTATCATCCTCATAAGGAGGTGGAGGAAGTTGTTGCTCCTGCTCTTCCATATCTTCGTAGGCCGATAATCTACGTTTATACTCTGACATATTCAATAACTTTCTCTGAAACAGCTATACCGTCTAAATTAATATAACACAACTACTATTCACAGAAAAATCAATAAATGTCTTCTTTTATATCTCTTAAATTGTAATATTCACGGTCTAAATAATCACAATATCAATAGTACACAACAATCTGTTCTATCTTATATGGCTTCCTCCTCGTCGCATGTGAAGAGTTTTCATGGCTGCAACTGGTAAGCACACGTAATTATAATTCATAGAATAGCACACACCCGTACACCATAGAAGCATCAGAAATTGTTGAATTTGCTACAAGAAAATAGAAGTTGACGATTTTATTAAAAGAAATCATGGGCCAGTAGATATATACGCATCAGGCCCGTTAGAATGAGCTTCTTCTTCAAACTTCCGAATTCCAATCCATCCTCTAGATGGGACGAAGATTCTTTTAAACGGTTTGTTATTGGCATCTACTGTTTTAATATCTTTATATTGAATCTTTTCTTTGTTCTTAAGATATTCTTTGAGCTTTTGTCTTCCTTCTTCTGTTGTAACATCGAAATTGGCCTTTGAGACATGGCTTTTTGGTTTTTCATCTGCACTCAAATTTACATTCACATTTTTAGGATTCCAAAGATTCTCATCAGCAAAGTTTCTTAACTTGGAAGAGCTTTTAATTGCGGATGCTGTTGGTAAATCAAATGGAGTACTCTCTTGTGCTATATCATATCTTCTTCTTCCATTAGGTTGTAATAACATGAACTTTTTCTTATTTTTAACAAAATATTCAATTTTAAAATGATTAAACTCATCATTTAGAAAATTCAATGTGTCTATCATACTTTCTATCAGCTTTCTAATATCACCTCCTTTATTCAATCTTGCTTGAACATTCTTAATATCTGCATTGACATCAATTTGTAAATCTTTAAATTCCCTACTTATCGATGTGTTTCTACTAACTATCGAGTTCATTAATTCGTTTAATTTTATTATATCACTTGTATTGGTATTTATATCGTTACTTTTAACTAAATAATTGACAATAAAATGAATACCAATGATAATTTGAATGATTAAGCTGATCAATATACACACTTTTTGCAATTTATTTTGATTATAATTAGTTTTGTCAATAAGATCTGACTGATGGTAACATTTTTGTATACTCAACAATAAACTTATATCATTTTGCTCTGAAATCATATTTAAGCATTCTGTCCAATGATTCAGAGCAATATCATTTTTGAAAACTATCTCTTTAAGCAAATTTGGTTTATTATCTTTGTAACAATTATTACCATCGAAGAGATCAGTACATTCAATAATTCTATTGAAAATGTTAGATTCATTTAAGTCATTGGATATGGGATTGGAAGGAGTAGTGGAAAACTGAAATAACATGGTTCCAATAGCCATCAAGCCTACAATTATTACAGGGTTAATTTGGAGTTGATTCATGTTTGTGGCTGCAAAATGTGAGAGTTCGTATTTATAAATTGAGAAGACATTTGGACAATAACGAGAGCGTCAAATCATTGAAATGAAAGTTTTTGCCAGTGACTAAACACATAGATACTTCAATTTTGGATCAATAAAGTACGGAGTTAATAACAAAACCAAAAAAACAATATTAAACTTTGTTAGCCGACAACAGGATTAATTCTAATTATGTTAGATGCTGATAACTTAGATAACTAAGGTAGATAACAGTCGAAACAGATAACAGATTAAACAGATAACAGATAACACAAAAAATAAGATAAGATAAAAAATATCAAGATACCATTATCAACTCATTAAAGAATATTGATGAAACCGATAGAATAAAACCGATAGAGCAGAAACTGTAGAATGGACATCAAAGTCCAATTGCTCATATGTTAAATTAGTTGAGCAGCTTAGATTATTTAGATAATGATAAGCACAGTAGCTTATCCACAAATTAAATCGTAGCAAATATACGAATAGTGGCATTCACTTATCTTTATATTATCAACTTGCCAAGATGGTCGTGTCTCGGTTTATTCTAATAGTTTGTGTTTCACATTTGCCTAATATGTTAAAAATTTCCCGATCAATGGAACTGTTGCATGAACGAGGTGGAAAGAGTAATGGAATTTGATGCACCAATAGTAAAACGGCCAAAGCCTACGATGGCTTAAAGCAAGATTAAGTTTACGATTTGAAAACTAGGTCCAAGATATAGTCAATTTGCAATTAGAAATGGATAAAAAGATAGACCGGATTATGAGCACGAACTAATTATATATTATACTTTTTGTTGATAATCTATTTGAATTGAACTATGTGAATTACGTGCGGATGTTCCATCAATTACTTCAATCATTCCAGATGCTGAATTCTTCTCAAGGTTGTCTGCAATGTCTCTCAATCTTTTGGCATAAGTAACAAAGAATTCATCATAGTCGTTGTTGAATTCATCTAAAGTTTCAGCCATTTCATATAAATCCATACCCATTTCTTCACCTTCTGGACTAGCTCTAAGTTTCAAACCTGGGATATGATCCACAATTAAACAGATGAGGAAAGTGAAAACTGCAGTCCATGCTGTAATTGAAAGCCATGCTGCAATTTGAATACCTAATTGACGGTAATTACCATTAATCCAACCTCCTGGAATTTCAGAATATCCATCTAACGATGCAACAGTACTAGAAGCAAAAATACCGGTCAAAGTACCTCCAATTATCCCTGCAATACCATGAATTGGCCATGCTCTTGAAGAGTCATCCACATAACGTTCAGAAACAATTAATAATAGTTTAGTACCAACAGCACAAATGATACTAGTGACAGCTGCTGCCCATGGCCAATAATAACCACAAGATGGAGTGATATTAACTAAACCAACAATAATACCTTCCCAAGCTGCAACCATTGAATATTTACCATAAATTAATTTATCAGTTAAGACATAGAATACACAACCAAAACTGGATGCAATCATAGTGTTAGCAAAGATATAAGCAGTTCTAGTATTAACAGCTAATAAAGTACCTGGGTTGAAAGATAACCAACCAAAGTTAATTAAAATAACACCAACAGTACCACAGAACATTGAATGAGGTTTCATGTGAGCTGCCTTACCAAAACCCTTCTTATTTTGACCTCTTGGACCCAAGTATAATGAATATACCAAGGAAGCGACACCAGAACTGATATGAACTGGACCTCCACCAGCAAAATCCAATTCACCAAAACTCAATAACCAACCGTTAGCACCCCAAACCCAATAAGCTTGAGGACAATAGACTACGAGTGCAAAAATTACACCAATAACAAGACTTGGTAAAACCCTACCTCTTTCACCCATTGAACCAATGAAAATTTGAATAGTTGCAACTGGGAAATAAGTATTAAAACAAAAGTTCGCCAAGGAAGGAATAGTACCTTCTTCAAAGAAAGGTTTAGCTTCATCTTGATATAACGCAGCATGAGCCAAATTTCCAATCATAACAGATGATGAGGTTGGAGAATTAGCTAAAGTATAACCAATTAAATACCATAATATAGTAATAACAGTTGTTGTCATAAAACTCTGAAACATGACTTGAACTACATTTTTCCTTTGTAAAACACCAGCATAATACAATCCAATACCAGGAGTAATTAAAAACACTGACATTGCACAAATTAAAATATATGCTATTTCAGCAGTATCAAACGTAGCTGTTTGATCTTCTAAGTTAATTCTTCTTTCTAATAGTCTAAATTCCTTCATTGTATGACAATATCAATATAGAATCAATATGATTTTAAACCCAAATAAATACAATATATAAGTTGGGCATTGTGCCGTATAAATAGTTGATAAGTTATGGTTTATAGTTTGTTCATTTCTTGGTTTTGTCTTATCAGTGAGCGCTGCACTACTCGCTTTATCGAAATTGCAGCAATACCCAAAAGCCTGCAATTGATAAGGAAACTATTACCTGATTGAGCACTATTAAAATAGTTTTCACGCGGTAATATACTATGCAGATGTATTAGGAAGTTCCAATAAGAAGTCGTCTTGAACCAGCAGCCGAGGGGTCGGCTTAAGGATGGGCTTAAAGTTGTTATTTGTGAAGGTGATAAGAGCTTCGAAGCGACAAGCTTGTTAAACTAGTTTATAGTTGATAGAGATCATACATATTCTTGGTGTTTATATTTGTTGACAGATGTCTGTATACTAAAGTCTATCAATTGCGTATTAGGTATCACGCTAAGAAGCTAATTTATCACGCTAAGAAGCCAATTTCATCAATCTAAGCGGAATTATATATATTGGTGTTAACCTCTAATTTATAGTTCTAATTGAAACTTTAATTTCTATAAAACTTTCTGGAAGCTCCTTATTCTGAAACGTAAAGCAACAAACCCCCAAAAAGGTAAGTCGCTAAAAACAAGTGAATTATATGTAAATGATTATAGTTTTATAATCTCTGGATGATTTTTGTTACCATTGCTTATGTAAGCATCTTAGCGGATCTGTTAGATAGGCCAATGTGTGCCCCAACAATATTGCTATTATAGACATAGACTATTACGTAACTTCTTATATTAATCTAACATTAATTTAGGTATCTATCTATATTTTTGAAATATCATTATTTTGGTTTTCTCTGATAAGATTCATTAATGATTGTAACTCAAAGTCTCCACTGAGGTAACCACCATCTTCTGATCTTTTTTCATATAATGGTCCAATTTTGTATCCTAAGACATTGGTGACCAATGTACTTAAGATTTTGGACGATTGCCCAATGGCACCTGGGTAAAGCAAATTGGTAAGTCTAGCAGTTCTTGAACACCCTTTCACAACATCTTCTCCATTGAATCTTCTTTTGATCCAAGCTAAAGCAGCACCACTACCTTCAATGACTTCCAAGATATGTCCGGTAGTGTTGGAAACAGCAAATTCAAAGGAATCAATTCCTTTATCACAATAATATTCATAAACTCTTTGGGCATCCTTAAATGGAACAATTTCATCTCTAATTCCATGGAATACAAACATAGGAATTTCTGGCATCAAATCTTTTGTTTTATTAACCCCTAAAGTATTTTCAGCAAGAAGACTTGTAACAAGTGGGTCTTTGAAAAATTCCCATCCACTTTTAAAATATCTGTCTGGTCCTTCAAAGAATTGATCGTATGCTAAATCAAGCGCAACATTTACAATACACTTTTCATATCCAATATCGAAATCCTTGGTCTTATTTTCTTGGAGTTCCTCTTTAAAGAAAGGTATAAGTTCTTCATATTGATTACTCAATCCAGCCATTCCTGCTGCTGTCAATCCAGCAAAGAGACCACCTTCAACAGCTTCAACAGTAGCACTAATATTAGTTACCCAACCACCCATTGCGACACCTTTCAAATTTGGAGTTAAGTCTTTGGCATATGTAGGTGCCATTGCGGCTGCCCACCCACTAGGAATTGTTCCACCAGAGTAACCCCAGAAAATGACTTCAGCACTTGGATCAATACCTGTAACATTACTTGACTTCAATGCTCCTCTAAGGGTGTTAATGGTGGAATAACCCGCATTTGGACCAGCCGTGAATGCTGCAATACTACCTTCGTAATCAGGAGATACAACATAGTAACCTTCATCCAAAGCAGTTTGAATTAAAAACATTTCAAGTTGACCCACAACCGTACCAAAACCACCACCACCTAAGAATGAATAAGATGGAGAACAATTAATATTGGAAGCATCTTCAGCAACCTGATAAGAAACTAATCTGGAACTATTGGCATTGTAAGGTTCAAAAATAGTTGAAGTTACTGCTGTAGCGTTTCCCAAAGCATCTTCAGATCTTACTAACATTTGCCAACTGTTGGCAATATTTACCGGAAAATAAACACTTCTGATTCTATTAGGAGTCTTTCTTATTTTTAAGATAGTTCCCAATTCAACGTCTTCAAGGTTCGAAGGTATGGAATAGAAATCATCATCGCTTGGTGCAACAACACTTATAGGCGACCCAAAAATAAGTCCCAAGAACAAAAAGAAAATCAACTTCATCTTTAGCAAATATTTAATGGAAGATAATAAAGGAACTTTACCAAGGGATTATATAGTCATTTGAATCTCTATCATCATTTAATACAAATTTCCTCTTTGGTACTTAACTCCTGAAATTTAGTTGCAAAAAATTAAACTTATGCACATACTTTATAAAATTGCCTAATTAGGCAAAAACTCTTACTTGGTCAGAAAACAAGAACCTTAGTTAAGCAATAATTATATGATGTTTACCGGAAGCAGTAACAATTATGGGGTTAGGATATGCCCAGAAGAATGTGAATTTTCCTCATGTGGATTGACAGGCTATAGACCTCGCTTGGATATGAGATTCATGAGCTGCCGAAATGAAACTTGCATATTTCTTGCCGGCACAAATTCGAGACTAAAAAGTACGGGAAGAGTCTTGATAACCCAATTGGCAAGCCAAGTTGTCAACAGTTAGTATGTAAAAAGTGTACACAGTGCAATATCCAAGGGGAAGATATTAAATACATATATTCAACTCGTCAAATAAAACGTCATTAAGCCTTTTTCAATCTCATGCTAAAACCTTTTTTTTTTCAATTAGGTTCAGACAGACAGCCTTACGGGGCCATGTTTTTCGGATGAGTAAACTCAATTCTACTTCATATTTACCGATTCTCCTTTTGAGGTGTGAAATAGTCTCGTATATACTAGAGGAGCTTATTGGGTTAGATGCCCAGTGAAAATTAAAATTAGACAGTATATGATAACTTGCCGAAAGTCCTAATATCCACAGTGGCCACTAGTAAAAATGATATCACTGTGTATTAGATTTCTATAATATATGATAGTTTCATGCTACTTTGGATTGTGTGTTACTGTTTGCTCGTGTTATATCTTAGTATTGGGCCATTGAGAGGTACTAAAATCATCACTTCTGATGATTGGGAATAAATATATGGAGAAAAGTAACATGATGTGAAACATGTAAACAAATATCTTCAAAAGAGAAAGAGTTATTGTTTTTCGTCAACATATTCTCCACAACTGTTATAAATAGGAAACAATTACTAAAATTCAAGAGTTTCTTAGAAATCATAACAATTGCAATATTATGAAAGGCTAACAAAAACCCACTTTCTATAAAAATATCCAAAAATAGAAAACCATCCAAAAGTATAAAACTATCCAAAAACTGCTAAATGTATGATGGACCCGAGTAATAGGGTGGAGTGTGATGATACCTTGATAGAGTATGTTAAGGCAGGAGCAACAATGGAATTTGAAAATAAATGAAAGCTAGGTAATGGTAACTCAAGAGTAGCGACATCAGAGTATACACCGGAGACTCTGAGAGGTACGGCAGACATAATACACCTTGATAAACTGAAATTGTCTTATTTTAGTACTATCTGATTCTTTTATCCGTTATTTGCACTTCGAGATCTCTGCAGCTCTTATGCATACTCCTACAGTTATATTTAAACTGCCAATTATAATTCTACAGGTCTTCATTCTCGTTATAAAAGAATCACATAGTTTAGATTTAGACATTCTATTGATCATAGTATAATTTTGTCTTTCGTTCTGTTGATGAGAGGAAAGGACACTTGGAGTATATTAATTCTATTTCGAATGAAGATACCAAACCATTTGCTCAGGATCCGTTCACACATTGCAAAATATTGCCTGCAATACCATCACGCTTTTGCAAACAAGCCTCTCCTTCAGCACAGTCTCCATGAGACGAACATGGTTCCCCAACACAGGCACTATAGCTACTGAAAATAGATAAAGTAGTTAGTAAAATTAGGTAGAACTTCATTTCTAAAATGTTTTGAAGTGGAAGTAGTACGAAAATTACTTACCTTTATATCACTGAAAATAGGGATTGGATGAAAACGACAGAACAAGGGAGCAGGATGACATATGAGCGGTTAAAACCTTGATAAGACAATAAGGTTGCTTAATGAGCTTAAAACAATATAAATTAAAATTCATTTGAAAGTTAATTGTCCGCAGTATAGCAAATGGAGTAACTATATGAACTAAAGACTCTTGAAGAATTCAAATCGAGATAATGGTTGAAGAAGCAACTGCCTTGGAACAATAATATATGTGAGCGATAATATGATGTATTATACATATTAGTATTGCAATCATTGGGATTATCAAATATTCTACCCTGGTTCCAGATTGCAATAAGACATGAGAGTATCACGTCAGTCTCACTTGTCCTTATTTTCTATCTAACGTATTTGAAGTCTGTAGCCAACATAATCATTTAAACGTCTAAAAAGAGACTCAAACATGGGGGAGATTTTGATAGAGCGCAAAATTGCTTTCCAGTTAGTGTACAACGCGCCGCCTAAAGAAGCCGGCTGCAAATTTGATTCCACAACTTTAAAATATGTATTAACGATACAGCTGAAAAAAGTTGTCCAGCAAGTACTTGCTAACGTCATGTTACCAGGCTCTGCCATTTCTATTCACACCCAAGCGATATTCATAGAGTAGAACGAGAAAGTATAAGAGATATCCCACTCACGAAGATGCGTTGTTCATTCTGACAACACTGTACTCAAATACCAATTAGTCTCCAAATATAATGAATTGGGATCATGGAAGATCAAAAGTTAAAAGTTGCCTTATTTGTTCAGAGACATTCGTTGAATACTGTGCAAGAATACTGTATAAGGTTAGACAGGAAATGGATGCGAAGTCAGAGATTTTAGATAAGGAAAGCCTATATGGAAAGCGAAAAAGAGAGTCCATGGGACCAAGCTATTCCCTGACGGAGAGCAGTAAATTTCATCAGCATACGAACTTACAAAGATAATAATACTGTCGTGCTCTCTCGACAATATGTCTCTGTTGCAGTACTTTAATGGTTCTACAACCCAACGCAAATTTAATTTAAACTTTTGGCGACAAGTTACTTATCTGTTTACATTGTAAAGTCTGGCAATTATGGATTTAGTTTTTAATATAAAAAGACCATCATTCCCTTTATCTCTTAACAACTATTATACAATGTTATTCTTTAAAGTACTTTTCTTATTCCTTATTTCAATGGTTATGTCTATGCCAACTGAACAAGATAATAACTTGGGTTTCGTCCAATTGAACCAATTTGGATCTATGGTTTATGGTATCAAAAGACTGTTGACTGGCCTCGAAACCACCACCGATTACAATCTTGTTAACGGCCAATATGTGAAAAGAGATGATCCAAATATGTGTTGCACCCATTCCAAGCGCTCTTTACTCGGTAAAAGATGCAAACATGGCGGTCCTTGTGACTTCGGGAAGAAATAGAGCTTCCATGTTTGAAAGTTTCAGGAACATTCCACTTTTATTCTTGTAATTGTCCATAGTTTTTGTAGTTCTTTAGTGTTTTATAGCAATAGATAAAAGATCTTGTTAGCGTGAAAACTCAGTGCGAAATTTGTTGATAATAATAGAGAAGAACAAGACGTTAAAAGCGAAAACAATGAGCCAACAGCTGATATTGAGCGCGAAGCAGAAGGCCGAGCTTCACAAGGCGATATTTCAGTACATGGAGCCTTTGTTGAAAGAGCAAGAAACGCCGAGCGATGAGGTATTGGTGAAGTTGATGGAGGTATTACAAGTCGATCATAATGCTGTTAACGATATAATACCCAGTTATTTGGAGAAGAAATGGTCAACTGTGCTCAGGTTGCAGAAGAGAATATTAGATCTTGAAACAGATCTTGAAAGCATGAGATCCAACATGGAAGAACAGCCGGAAATAGTAAACGCCAAAGGGAAAATAAACTGGTTACCAAACACCGTCAAACAAACATTCAAGGTCCAGTCGAATCAGCAAGTCAACACAGTGTCATTGCACCCTTTTCTACCCATAATAGCATGTGGATGTTCTGATGGAAGCATAGTGGTATGGAATATGGCTGTTGACGATACAATTCCCGAAAAAATCATTAGAGCCCATACAAGAGCCGTGAATAAGATAGTTTGGTCTGAGCACCCAATTGATATATCGGGTAATAACAATCCAGAGTATCTATTTGCATCTTGTTCTTCGGATTTATCCATTAAAATCTGGAATGCCTCAAGTTATAAACAAATAAGATCATTAATGGGCCATGAACATACGGTATCTTCGTTATGTTTTTCTTCATCTAATCCCAAATTATTATACTCGGTATCGAGAGATAAAACGATTAAAATTTGGGATATAATAAATTCCAACTGCATCAAAAGTTTCATAGGTCACAGTGATTGGGTCAGAAACTTGGATATAATCCACCTACGTAATTCCACGTATGGAGATTTCATTTTATCTTGTTCCAATGATCAATCCATAAGATTATCCCATGCAGAATCAGGCACTGGGTTATCTTTACTAGTTGGCCATGGTCACGTGGTTGAAGATATCAAATTTTTGCCTTTACATTCTAATATATTCATTGACAAATTTATAGAGAAAAATGACCAAAGATTCCAAAATATTCCATCTACTTTAATGTCTGAAAAGGTATATTCCGAGTCATTAGGATTCAAATATTGTGTTTCTGCAGGCCGTGATAATACAATCAAGCTTTGGCTATTACCACCACCTTCCATTCAACCACACAGAGCCCCATTACCTTCAAAAATGAACAATTCCCAAGGGTGGTTAGTTGATAATTTGTTGGGTCATACCTCCTGGGTCAAGTCCCTTTCTATTCATCCGAATGGTAGGTTCATTTTCAGTTCTAGTGACGATAAGACCATTAAGATTTGGGACTTGGACACCTTAGTTACTGAAGGGAAAGTGAAATGTATAAAATCATTGTCCGGTCATGAAGGATTTGTTAACTCCATTAATTTTGCCAGTTTTGAAGTAGACGATAAAATACCTTCCATTGATGACAGAGACAAGTTTAACGCATATATAGAAACGAAAATGAGGTGTCTATTTGTAAGCGGAGGTGTAGATAGTGCTGTAAAATTATGGAAATGATTTCATGTGTATTATATCATGTAAATATAGACTCAAACATCAGTAACAATTAGTTCTTTTGGAGCTCTTTGAGCCCATTCAGTCCAACTTCCGTCATAAACTCTTACAGGGATGGGAGACTCAATGATAGACTCAATGGCCACTCTTAAAATAACAGCCGTGACACCAGTTCCACACAGAACAATAATACCAGTTTTGCCATCGATGGGTTTGGTCAAATCTAAACCAAATTCCGTTTCAAAGAGTTGTATCATTTCTTCCTTAGACTTGAAGTTTCCATTTGAATTTAAGACCTTGGTGAAAGGTAAATTCAAGGCAGATGGAATATGGCCAGAAGGCAACCCTGGTCTAGGTTCAGGCGATGCACCTGTAAATCTGTCGTTTGATCTGGCATCAAATGAAATGTAGTTCTCAGCAAACTTTCCAGACGATACTAAATCAACCAATTCTTCATAATCTATGACCTGTTGGGCAACATTAGTTTCAAATGCACTTTTTTCAACAATCTCATATGTCAAGGACTCAGGTGCCACTTTAGGTTTTATATCTTCAAGTTCCTCTACTGCAATTTCATTTCCTTCCTTCAAATAGTCTTTGTAATGATCCAACAAGTAAACCTTTTCGTGGCCAGCAAGAGCCAAGTTCCAAGCAGCTCTAGGACTCGAAAAAATCCCTGATTTGTCGTAGAAAACCAAACTATCTGACTTATTCAAGCCCATGTTGTTCAATGACTTCCTTAATATCTCATAATCAGCTAGCATATGAGGATAAGGGGAACTTGGAGCACAAACAGCATCTAAATCAAAGAAACCTGCTCCAGGAACTCTTCCCTCTTTTAAATATTCTTCTTTCCCGTTTTTAGGGACGTTGGGCATATACCACGTAGCATCAACAGGAACAATTCTTGTTCCTCCAGTGGTCTTCAACAACTGTTTGAAACCCCCGACACCTATAACTTTTACTTTCATATGATAACTTCTGTCAATGGTTTAGAAATAGACTATTTTAAATAGTATCTCTTAAATTAATACGGTAAAACTCTTTGCACTGTTAAAACCTAACCCCGTTATTACCTAACACCGTTAAAGCACTAATTTTGTGATTTCGCTATTAATTTCGTGAGATTTTTTGCAACAATGAAGAGTACGCTGATAAATCTATATTTCCATCAGAGGCAAACTCAAATACGGGTTGTATATGGTTGCTAGTGGCTACAAACACTAGTTACAGACACTAGCTACAAATATATGATAGATATCGTTAGTTTTTAGAGTCTTGGTTTTCAACAGTGACATTCAAAGCATCACCGAAACGAGACGTATCAGCTTTCATAAACTCACGTAAGGCCATGGTGGCGTATGAACTCACTCCTAATTGCAATTTCAAAACTACTGCCATTTTATCACCCTCGTCATCAGAAGGAACAATTCTTTCAAGTTCTTTGCCTTCTTGTTTAGCCTTTAAGATTTCCAAGTCTGTTCTTACCAAGGGGATACCATCCTCTTTATATTTGACAAGTTGATATTCCACATTACCGGGCTTACTCATCAAGTTTCTGTATGATCCTGCCAATGAGAATTCTCTGACCCTTCTGGCCATTTTAAAAGGATCGAGTCCATCTTTGCCCATTTCCTCGACATAAACTTGCTTCAACTTCTCGTTAGTAGGGTACACAATATCGAAACCAGGCATTGGTAAGACAATATCATATATGGAGTATTTACCAGTTTCAATATCGGCTTGAGTCAAAGGTCTGGCTCTTACAAACTTGTCGGCAACTGAATCTTCTTCGAAAACTTCACCATCTTCCATTTCCTTGACGGGGTCTTCCCTTTCAGCCAAGATCAAGTCACCTTCGACTACTTCTAAGCCGAACAATTCTATTCTTCTGGAGGCCACTTGATTCCAGATGTATGACTGATAGGCATGTGCATACATTATTCTTAAGTTTCTTGGAATAGACATAATACTTTTGAAATAGGATTGAACGCCATAGTCTTCATCGTCAGTCAATTGTTCACTGGATAAAGTCTTCAATATCGAAGTTTCAGCAACACAACGACGGGGCATTTTCTTCAATGCTAATGATGGGTTTGAAGTTTCAGCCCACACACTTCTAGCTTCTTCTGATCCTGGGTCTACGATGTCTTGTTCTGCTAATAATAATTGCACGAACCCCTTCCAATCTTCATTAAGTAACTTAATTCCTAAACTATGAGTGGAAACTGAAAAGGTACCAAATCTTTGCATCCCGTAGTAATTGATAAAACCTTTATCTTTTAAAGTTTCGAAACCGGTTTTTATGATTTGTTCTAAATTATCTTCAGGATTAACAGCTTGAATATTCCTTATAGTGATTAAAAACTCATTACCTTTCAAAGTCCCCAACCCAAGATTTTCATCTTCGTAGGAGAACCCTCCCAAGACAACACTTTTCAAACCTTTGTTCAAGGAAGAAACTCTCACGACTTTTCCTTTAAAGATAGCAAATTTCTGACAAGTGACACCTCTTCTATCCTTTGTACCTGCGTACCTGATGTTCTTGGAGGGTATACGTAAGAATTTAGCAATGGTTCCTGCTACTTCCATAGTTTCTCTAT
Source organism: Yamadazyma olivae (assembly GCA_030571975.1). Taxonomy (NCBI): domain Eukaryota; kingdom Fungi; phylum Ascomycota; class Pichiomycetes; order Serinales; family Debaryomycetaceae; genus Yamadazyma; species Yamadazyma olivae. The sequence goes on from JAJLZD010000002.1 coordinate 785,035, forward strand.
TCTCTTTATAGACCACAAAATGTAAATAGTTTTTAAATGCACCCAAACCATAGTTCACTACACCATTTTCATCCACATGGTTGATACTTTCTTGAGGATACCTACCTCTTGAAGTGGAAGGATTCTTGGAAATGGTGATTCTGAACGTGTTTTCTGGAGAAGTGACTGTTTCTAATTTCCCTTGGAAAGCTTCACGCAACAATTGATGCAATTTACCACGGACTGATTTATCATTGAACGTAGTTTCGGTTTCGGTGTTCCCACCAGTACTAAATAAGTTTTCAATGTTACTTAATTCAGTTTCAGTGATCAATTCAAGTAATTTCGAACGGTTTTCTTCCGACAATTCATACTTTGGAGCGTTTTCCAACTGCAATCTTCTTTCCTCCTTGATAGCTTCGACTTCTTCTGCAGTTTTGTCTTGTAATTCTTCCCTTTCCTTTTGTCTTCTTTCCATTTTCTTTTCCTTTCTTGATTTTCCAACATTTATACCTTCATCCAACAAGTGTACCACGTTACCTTTCATGTCGATTTCATTGACCATAAAATCAGAATAACGTTGTTTCAACAACCCAAAGAAACCTGAGCTCTTTGTATCATGGATAAACTTGGTAATTCCTACATCTGTTTCTTTAATAGACATCGAGGCTCTTTCACTGCTACTGAGTTTAGCTCTTTTGGAAGCCTCATTGCTGCTTTCCTCTGCAATTCTCTTGGTACTTTGATCTGTCATTCTGAAAACACTATTCTTCTTTTCTATCCTTGTAATCACTCTTCTGCTTACCTCAAATAGTCAGTTTTTCAATATTTTCATCAACTATAACTGTAATTTTTCGCTCATCTCATCTCTCTTAACTATGAAGAATTATGGAGATTTCAGTTTTAGTTCAATTGTCGGCACAAAAACAAGTTGTATCAGAAGAATAACCACAAACATTCACAAACCATAAGAAACCACACAAGGGACAGCTTGTACCTCTAAATTTCAACGAGCAAGTGGAAAGCGGAGGGAATCATGACACAAATTCACTGAATGAACACAAATACACCCTACAAATTTCTTTAATATTTGTATTGCTTGACCTTTATTGATTTTGCTAACCAGTTTGCTAGAATATTATGTTAAGAAGAATTAACAATGCCTACAATGAAAGTGAGTCACTCAAACATGAGCCAAACCTGTACCGAAGACAGCTGTCATATAGAGAACTGAGGGACCAAAACCTATATATCCACAATTCCTATGGCCTCAAAAGGCTTGCAAAAGCCAGTGCCCGTTTTTTCAATCCCTGGAACGAATCTCCAGCGTTTGTTGATACGAAATTAGCTTTTGTTGATGAATACGAACAGAAGCAGTCATTTTTCGATGCTTTCAGGCGTTCCAGACCAACAACAGGTAACCAAGAAGATGCCATTAGACCTCTAGAAATTAAGCACAATGATAAAAGTGAATTCACCAGCAATTTGTCTTTAAAGAAACAGAATCTCTTGAATTCCAGCCTTGCAAACTTCAAGACCCTAAGTATAAGAGATCTTAAGCTGAGAAGAATCATTGTAGCCACTGGTTTCCAAAAGCCTGCAACTCCTGGTGGGTTTCTTTCAAAGGTGTGTGGTGGGCCCTTAGAGAGAGTTGTGTTTTACGATGGCAAAGATGTGTCTTTTGAACTTCATTTTGTATTCCCTAAAGATGCACAAAGGTTCTTTGATTATGGACAAACAGGGTTGTTTGTCTACAACGGACAAAGAATTCAAATCGAATGGGCAGACCAAATGAACACCGAGAACTATAATGTGGTCCATCCTTCTATTTCCAAGTCGTTAATGAACCAGATCTACAATGGTGCAAGAAGATCCTTATTGTTCATTGAAGAGGGACCTCATAAGCATAAAGACAAGAAGGGCCATTACCCAGATCCATCACAAAACTATTCGCCCGACTTCAACATTAAAGCCAAGATCGAGGAGCTTAAAACCTTTGCTAGTGTCCTTGACTATAATCCTGTGATTTCCAGGAAGCTTTCATTTTGTGTTCAATTTGATGATATTAGATCAGCTATTAATGTGAAGAAGCAGTGTGAAACTAAGGGTACCAAGTTGAATAATACCTACAAGAAGTGGAATGTCTATTTCAGTAAGGATATCACAGACAAACCATGTATCAAAGCATAGTTTGCCTCGGGCTCTTCTTCTCTAAAGCTCATACATTATAATTACAAAAAAAAATACATAATCATTGTCTCTATATTATGAAATTAGTCGAACCACCATTCTTGTTACCTATACGAAACTCTTTAAACTCGCTGTTTTCTTTATTAGATCTATCATCAAGCTTTTCGGGAGTATTTACAGCATCGGAGTCAACCAATCTACGTAATTTCGAAGTCTTTGTCAAACTCTTGATGAAATGGTCTTTGTCTTTGATCACTTCTTTCAAGTGCATGATTTCTTCTTCTTGATCTTTTAAAACTGCTTCCATCTGTCTTTCATTGAGCCCATGAATATGTTTCAAACTACCTTTAGCTGAGTTTTCTTGAAGAGCGGTTTTCAACTGACTTTCCAAATGTGAGATATATGATCTGTACTCATCCATTTCAAAATTCACTCTTTTATAAAATTCCTCTAAGTTTGCTATCATAATTTGGGAAGAATTATTGTCAACGTTACCACCCAAAAGATCATTCAAGGTGTCATTCTTTAAGATAATAGTCTCTGTTTTCTGCAAGTCGGTAAGCCTTGTAAGGTGTTCTAATTTCTCGTTTAAAATCTTATTTTCAGCTTCCAACTGTTCATTCATTGAGTTTTGGGATTTACTGAAGATGTCATCAACTTGCATATTATTATTATTGGACAGATCCTTTGATTTCAATACCAAGATTTCATTCTTTTGGGCTTCAACAACACGTCTTAATTCTTCAATTACTTTCAATGAATCTCCATCCCCGAGTAAAGACAGTTTTGTTTTTTGAACATTAACTATTATATCTTTAGCTCTCGCTGCAAACCGTAAAGTATTATAGGTCTCGGAAACAAATTGGTTGTCAGCAAACTTGTTATTGATACCAGCTGAACCCATATGGATTGTACACAATATCAGCACCAAGGAAGACCCTGATAAAGCCGGCTGTAATAATCTTGTTAGTTTGGAATCTCTATAAGGAATATGGTCATTTAAGGTGCCATTATTGGAGGAAATAGACAATTTATTTATAACTGTCGATAAGGCCAATAAAGACTTATTGATGAATGAACCTTCTTTTCTACGTTCAACACTCGAAGTTGCTTTTTCGGAACCAGCCAAATCACACAAGGAAAGTGTACAATGTTGTTCAGTACTTGAATTTATATCAACCGTATTTAATTTGATTTGTAAAATAGCATGAGATCTGGAAGATCTAGCATTGAAGTCAGTTTCACTAGTTTTTCTATTATTATCACCTTTATTAATATATTGTAGAATTTGTTGTCTAGAAGTAATAGTTGGGTTGCTTATACCTATAATTTTAGTCCCATACACTGGATCATCTCTAATTTTCAAATCTGAAGATATTGGAGGACCAGAAGCTAACAAATCAATGATCCTTTCATTATAAATTTCCAAATAAGTAATAGAAACAGTATACTGTTTTTCAGCCATGTCATTTTCGATTTTATCAAAAATATCATCAATGGCCAACTTCACAAACCCAGGATCCGAATCGTCACCTCTCATCGAAAACGTTTTACCTGAACCTGTCATTCCATAAGCGAAAATGGTACTGTTATAGCCTTCATTCAAAAACTTCTGTACTAAAGCAGAACCCGATTTTTGATAAACATGTCTGTTGGTCACCGTGGGATCAGGTCTGAAAACATTGTCGAAGGAAAACTCGGAGGTATCAGTGTTGTTGATGATAGTATTACTGGACTCGTCAATAAACCATTGACTACCTTGAGCATGGTCGACAGTATAGGGATTAGGTCTGATTGAAACCGCAATAGACCCTGTATAAGGATCCTGTTTGACAAAAGACGGAGTAGTAGGTCTACTTCTTCCACTCATAGCAGAAGAAGGCCTCGAATAACCATTCGAAGAATATGACATTCTAGGAGACGAAGGTCTGTTGGCTCTAGCGGATGGCGGCCTTCTTAAGTCTGTTAAGCTTACGCGAGCTTTGCTGGTCTGGTTTTGGGGTGTGCTAAGCGATGATGTGCTGGAATTCACACTTGTTCCACCGTTTCCATTTACACTACTGTTGCTGTTATTGTTGGAACCATAGCTTCCCATGGACAGTCTGGATCGGACGGGCGTCTTTAAATATGACATCTCGTTTATCAATCGTCTAAATAAACAATCAACAAGTGCGCATTTGCTGCAAAAAAGTAGACGATAACAGCAAAGCGAATAAAACAAACGGAGGCAATTGAGAGATAAATAGAGTGTTTTGGCAGGAAACCACTACTGATTTTACAAAATATCGGTATATTAATGTACATGTTAAAATTTTCAGGAAGTTTTGGAGCTTTTGGTCGATTTTTTTGACTTTTTTGCTTTCTTGGTGACTTTGTTTTTGGATTCTTCCTTTTTCCTTTTGTTTATTAATCTTTTTTCCCCGAATCCTTCTTTATCCATTTCCATAAGACTTTCACGTTTGGCTTCTGTTGTGACTTTTAAGAAATCGTTTACGATATTATCATCCTTGACATCTTCGAGAAGTTGTAATTTGTCGTTGATTCTTTCTTCAATTGCCAACACTCTAGTGATATCGTTTTCGGTCACAAATGAGATAGAATCACCTTTTTTACCAGCTCTTGCGGTTCTACCAACCCTATGAACAAAATCATCTGGGTCTGCTGGCATATCATAGTTTATCACATACTCAACATTAGGAATATCCAACCCTCTGGATGCAACATCAGTTGCTATCAAGATTTTGGCTGCACCTGCTTTAAATCTATGGATTGAATTGACTCTTTCTGATTGGGGCATCTCCGAATGCAATGAAGTGACTCTAAATTCGAGTTTCCTTAACATTCTTCTTAACAATTCAGCGCTTCTAGTACGATTTACGAAAATAATACCTATTTTCCCGTCATATTTCTCTAATTTTAATACTTGATGTAAGTACGATTCTTTGACATACGATGGAATGAATATGTAATGTAATGCTAGCGTGGAAGGTATGATAAATTTGTCAAAACTCTCAACTTCATGAATAAATACTTTATCGTTATTATCTTTTAATGCTCTAACAGCATCAGTCACGGTTGCTGTAAATAACAAACTTTGTCTCTTTTTAGGATCAGGCAATACTTCAAATATCCTTTCGAGATCTTTTCCAAAACTGTTACTTAATAGCCTATCAGCTTCATCTAAGACCAAATATTTAACTCTTCTTAACCCATTGATAGTGTCTTCTCCACTGTTTATGATATGATCAGCTAGTCTTCCTGGGGTAGCAATTATGAAATGAGGTTTCTTCTGAATGTTAATAGCTTGCTGAATCATATCTTCACCTCCAACTATAACACTAACTCTGATATTCATGGATGCTCCTAATGCTGTAAATTGCTCTGCTATTTGCAACGCCAACTCTCTTGTAGGGGTCAAAATAAGACCAAAAATCCCAAATGGGTCTTCCGACCATTTGTTTAACATTGGTAATCCAAAGGCAATAGTTTTACCGCTACCTGTCTTAGCACCTCCAATACAATCTTTCCCTTTCAAAATCTCGGGTATACAAGCTTTTTGAATCGAAGTTGGCTCATATATCTTCATTGAGTTTAATGTCTCACACAACCATTTGGAGACTCCTAACTCTTCGAATCCCATCTTTTATATCTGCTTCAATTTGTTAGCTCTTCTATAAGATCAAATTTTTTTGGTGATGCTCTTCGCATTCTTTTTCAGTATAGTTAACATGATAAAACCAGTTTTCAGAAAACTTGCTGCTCGAAGATTCCACGCGAACTTCCGCCTAAGAAATGATTCGTGGTTAGATGACATCGAGCCGATGGTAGAGAAGCCCAAGTTGCCGACCGATTCATGTATTGTTAGAAGCTACGATGAAGTTAAAGAGCTTGTCCACGAACTAGAACCAAAGATGGTTGAACTTGATGAACAGAACAAGTTTACTTACAGAGAAATGGGCCAAGATTCAGCAGGGTTTCATAGCATTTTGGTCAAGTTGACAGACTATTTTTTTGGTAACAATTACCAAACTGTGAACGCAATTAGAGGTGAGAAAAGCATAGCTAGAGCTCAACGAATTGAACAAAAGACCTTCCAGGACTTGAAAATGGTAAGGGTAAGGAGTGGGAATGGAGGTAATGGAGCAGTATCCTTTTTCAGAGATGCTAATCGTCCCACTGGTCCTCCAGATGGTGGTGACGGGGGAAATGGAGGTAACGTATATCTAAAGGTGGTGGATAACATCAATTCCTTACATAGGATCAGAAGAACCTATGTCGCAAAAGGTGGACAACCTGGAAGAGGATCACAACTTGATGGGAAGAAGGGTGACGATGTTTTGATCGAGGTCCCCGTTGGTACAACCGTAAGATGGGTGCCTGATCCATATATTTTGAGAGACAAGTTCAAAGAAACAAATAAAGATAATGTATGGTTGGATATCATCAATGACCCACAGACAAATCAAATACAATTCTTTAGAAATTCCTATGGTACAGGAGAAGGCTGGATTTTCTCTGAAAATGACGAAGAATACTATAGGGAAAGAGATTATTTCAATGATTTAAACAAGACCGTTGAAGACTATGACACCGAAATCATAAACCAAGAGCTATTTGAAGATAAATTCCCTGTTTTGGGAATTGATTTGAACGAAGCTACTAGGGAACCCATCTTACTTCTTAGAGGTGGGAAAGGAGGTATGGGTAATATGAATTTTTTGACCAAAGATGTGAGGAATCCAAGATTTTGCAAAAGAGGTAGAGATGGTATCACAGAATCATTCTTGCTAGAACTTAAGCTTATAGCTGATTTGGGACTTGTTGGTTTACCGAATGCAGGGAAATCGACTTTGTTGAATGCTATTTCAAGAGCTAGACCAAGAATCGGCCATTGGGAGTTTACAACCCTTCAACCCACTATTGGTACCATTTTCACCACAATAGACAGAGATCCTTTCACGGTAGCCGATATCCCTGGGATCATCAAAGGTGCATCTCAAAATAAAGGTATGGGTCTTGATTTCTTAAGACATATTGAAAGATGTAAAGGTTTGGTATTTGTTGTATCCTTAGAGAATGACCCTAAAAACGATATTTCAGTATTGATAAATGAACTAGGAGAGCCTATGTTGAAGAATAAAAAGAAGTTGATTATAGCAACCAAAGCAGACTTGAACAACAACGGCGAGAAGTATCAGGAATTCCAAAACTTCGTCAAAGAAAACTTGAATGGGAGCGACGAATGGAAAGTATTACCCATCTGTGCCACCAAGAACCAAAACATTGAGGCTGCTATACAATTAATGAGTCAAATAGCCCTTGAACATTGAAGACAGCCATTCTTCAAAAACCAACTTGTATATACTTGTATATAGTACAGAACATTACATATATAGAAGAGTACTTCTATCAGAAATAAAGAAAGCATAGGATCAAGTCATTTATTCATAACTATGAAGATTTTGCAGCATATTCTAATAAGTCAACGACTCTAGTAGAATAACCGTATTCATTATCGTACCAGGAAACCAATTTAACAAAAGTTGGGGTCAATAAGATACCTGCACCAGCATCGAAAACAGAAGAGTAGCTTGAAGTAAGGAAATCACTTGAAACCACGCTTTCGTCAGTGTAACCCAAGACACCTTTTAATGGACCTTCAGAAGCCTTTTTGACAACAGCACAGATCTCTTCGTAAGAGGTAGGCTTGGCCAAGTTGACAGTCAAGTCAACTACCGAAACATCAGTGGTTGGGACTCTGAAAGCCATACCAGTCAATTTTCCATTCAACTCTGGAACAACTTTCCCAACTGCTTTAGCCGCACCAGTGGAAGAAGGAATAATATTATCCGAAGCAGTTCTTCCACCTCTCCAGTCTTTATGGGAAGGACCATCAACAGTCTTTTGGGTGGCAGTCATTGAATGCACGGTGGTCATCAAACCTTGTTCAATACCAAAGTTGTCATTGATAACTTTAGCCAATGGGGCTAAACAATTGGTGGTACATGAAGCATTTGAGATGATTTTCAAATCAGGAGTGTATTTTTCCTCATTAACACCAACAACAAACATAGGAGCATCAGCAGAAGGAGCTGTGATTAAAACCTTTTTAGCACCGGCATCAATATGTTTTTGGGCACCGGCTAATTTAGTGAAGATACCAGTAGATTCAATGACAAAATCAACGTTAAGTTTACCCCATGGAATGTCAACAGGGTCTCTCTCTTGGAAGACCTGGATTGATTTATCACCGATAATCAAAGTTTGGCCATCTGCTTTGACCTCACCTTGGAATCTACCATGAGTGGAGTCATACTTAAGCATATATGCAGCATAGTCTGGAGCAATGAATGGGTCGTTGACAGCTACAACCTCAATGTCGGGTCTTTCCAAGGCAATTCTCAACACTAATCTTCCGATTCTACCAAATCCATTAATACCGATTCTAACCATTATCTATAATTTATTTACTTGCTTTTATTGTATTCCGAATATAATTCTTTGAATATCTGATGAACTTACTCGTTATTTACTGCTTATTTATACCTCAGCCTATTGCCTGTCCACTTTTTGCAACCATCTGATGTTTTCGCAGATCAGTTGATGCTGCAAAAACATAATTGGTGGAACAAAGTTAGATGTTCCGTTAGAGCATAAGGAGACGTTTGCGAACGTGTTGGGAAAATAATATACAGTAAATAATAGGGAGTAAGGAGACATTGGTAGTGTAGCTGGTAGCAAGGAACCCAAGGGAATGTATGGCTGATAAATCACACGACTTTAGAGTTAGAAGACCTACAGGGTAAAAGACCTACAGGGTAAAGACCCACAGGGTCGAATAGAGATAGAATAAACAGTAATACAGGATCGATCTGGTAGAGTATAACTTTAGTAGAGTATATTAATCTCGGGTTCTATTAGGTACCCATCTTCTATACAACACTTCCGTTACCTTATACAGCTTTAGTAGCTGATAAACCTTTTCCTCATTAATATCATTACATATTTCGTTAAACTCATTAGCATCAGGTGTATCTACATATACGAGAACCAAACTTTTTCGAACACTACCAATCACTCTGGAAATCGTCTGCAATTGCCTCCAGTCTTTATCTCCTGTCATTATCAAGATCCCGTATTCGGCATGAGAGAATGGTGGCCCTTTCTTATATAGAATGTAATCACAGCCAAATTTTATCCCATTCCTTACACACCATCCCATAGACCTGAAATGATGATAAACAACATATTCTATTATAAATCTGTTATCTGGTGTTGGTGAGGTTTTGCAACATTGATGAAATAGTTCAGAAATTGACATTGGTAAGTCAATTATATCTAAACTGAATTTCAAAAAGAATGTTTCTGTATCAGATAATTGTAAATACTCAAGATTCTTCAATTGGCCATCTTTGATGATCAATTGGTCCTCAATTCTCATGTCTTCAATAGCAATTGTCGTTTCTCTTTCTTTCTTGATTTTCAATTTGTTATTCTTTCTAAACCTATTAAGAACAAGCTTGATTTCCTCCAACTCCTTTAATTCCGGTTGGGAAATGTTATTTTTACGAACCTTTAATTCAAGTTCCTGTTGTCTAGCTCTCTCATTTTTGAATTTTACCCTCTCCTCTCTTCTGAACTTTGTAATCTCTTCATTACTAAGTTCAAAAGGTTCACCATTATTCAAATTTAACCTTCTTTTGGTACCAATTTCCCATGTTGGTTCCGATCTGGATAAATTCCCTTTACCAAAGAATCCATGATCCCATAAATGTGCCATATTCTTGTAGTTTTTCACTTTGAATATCCCATTTTCAAAATCTACGGAAATCTGGGGGTTACTAGGTAAGGGCCTTAAGTAGATTGACAAATACTTAATACCAAAGTAGAGCCACGAAATGGGGTTATGAGGATATACAGCGGGAAGCAGCCCATACACAGCTGTAGAAAGCGTGATTGGAAGTGGTGCAACAAAAACTTTTTTATGTTTTTTACCCATCTGAATGTTAGTATACATTATATCAGATACCGTTGTAGTCTATTAAGTGCTTACACTGAATAATCTTCAAGACACTAAATCATAAATCATCATGCTATCTTGTACTTTATTAGCTTGGTAGTAGAGAATAGAACTCTCTACTTTAAATGCCTATACAAGCATTAGCTATAATACATACTTTCAACCATCTCTAATTTTATTGAGAAAAATTTTTCAGCTTTATAGGTGATGATGTCCGGGTAGTTGTCTGGTAAAAAGATGGTATGAAAATAGCGTTGGGACAAGATATAAAGGACATAGAGAGTTTGGAAGTATGGAATGGGCCTAGAGTGCTTTCAGAGCTTTTAGGCAATAGACAAATCAATAAAGTGACAGAAGGAGTTGCAACAAAAATATTTCAAATTGTAATGTCAAGGACTCCACTATGGAATTCATGTTGTTGTATCAACAACTACTTGTACCATTGTAATTTGACCTAAAGATATGGATTACTATATATTCTATATTACTATATCGCTATATCGCTATTTTTGTTACCTCGCTCATAAAATTGAGAATCTCATGAACCAGTTTTACTGTCAGAGGTGTGAAAACCCCATAAAGCTTCATGACTCGTTGCTTAATATGAACACCGTACAGGTGAATCTACTTAAGAACCAAAGTAGTAGAAGATTGGGTGAAGAAGAGGAAGAATTCGAAGAAGATAACATAGATCCAGCACAGTTTATTTCTCATGATAAGCTTGAGCTTTATGATGCCATTAAGGACCAAGACCCAATTATCTATCGAGACGACATGAAAGGCCATAAAGACCAACATGTTTCGATATCTACGTCGATGACATCGAATTCTTTCGTCATGGTATCAGAGGACTTCGAAGGGGAAATCGATGACACTACTCATCATAATACTGATGGTGCTCATCATAATACTGATGGTGCTGACATTAAAGATATCACTACTCCAGCTAATCCTACAGGCGAAGAAAATGTAATATCCAACCGATTAAAGACTTTGAGTAAAGTATTTGATATTCTTTCCCAAAATAATGAAATCGACCACCCTTTATGTCAGGATTGTTCAAATTTGGTCATTGACAATTACAAATTCAAGTTTGATCAAAGCCAAAAGGAGAAAGACTACTATATAAATTTTCTTAAAAAACTCCGAGATAATGAAAAGGATCAATCCGATGAAAAATTGACAAAGACAGTTGAAGAATTCAACAAATTGAAACTTCAACACGACAATCAAATAGAAGAACTTCAACAATTAGAAGCCACCAAATTAAAGTTAGAAAAGCAACTCAAAGAACTCAAACAAGAGTTTGAAGAGTCTAAGAAGACCGAATTGAATGATATTCTAGGTTTAAGAAACGAATTGGTTTTGGATTTAGGTAACAATGAAAATAAATTAAATCAGATTAAAAACCAGTACCAAATAAACTTGAATTACTTGGACAACCTAAGGAACTTCAACATTTATACCCAGTTTTTCAAAATCACTTTTGAGGACATCAAATATGGGAAAATAAATGGGTTCAGATTAGGTTATAAGATTCCATTTAATGAGATTAACAATGCTTTGGGACAGATAGTCTTGTTACTCTTATTTCTTATAAGAAGATTGAACTTTAAACTAAATAATTACACATTAGTTCCTTTAGGTTCCAAATCCCAAATCATCAAGGTAAATGAAACCACTGAATCTTCAAGTGTTTTGAATTTATATTCAACCAACGAGTTTTCCATAGGAAAGCTTTTCAATTTCAACAAATTCGACGTGTCGATGATTGCATTGCTCGACATTGTAAGTCAAACTCAACTACAGATATTGAAGTTGGATCTGGAACTTGAGTTGCCATATAAGATATCTAAGAAAAAGGACTCCATTGGAGGAAAGAGCATACGGTTCACTTCCAATGCAGAATGGTCAGATGGGTGCCGGTTTCTCTTGACTAATTTGAATTGGATGTTGGCGTATACTTCCGTACACACGAATGCTAGCACCATTTAGCCTAATAATATATACTGTATGCCAGTAGCTATATTGGCACTGACTGGCACTGGATATGCTATGTTTACAATACTATCTACACTATCTATCTTCTTTACTCTCCGTTTTTCACCTATACAATTCTGCTCTGTTTTCTCTGTTCCTTTTCTGTGTTCCTTTCTCTGCTCCTATTTCTCCGTTCCTATTTCTCCCTTGATTATGTTACAAAAGCGATAAATCATTTTTTGCAGCAATGGGAATATTGTCTGAATTCTTAAATACATCTAGAGCCGGGCTGGCAGACAGCGATAAGGAAGAGAAAGCAGAGGGTGTCATATCACTCATCAAACGATGTGATGATGGTTCTTTCCCGGGAACTACAGGGGATCTAAGAAGTGTTGGCGGTGATACTCGTTATCAAGATAATAAATTCTATATAGGGAAAGAGTATGACCATGACATTGTTACAGGGGCCAGTAGACTTCAGAATTTCACTCCCAAAGTATTGTTTCATGATAAGAACCAGTTTTTGAAGAGAGGAACGTCGGAAGATGTTAGAGGTAGTACGCTATTACCACCAATCCAGTTTACCAAAGAAAAGAATATAGTTAGCTTGACTCCAGTGCCTGAAGATTCACATAAAGATTATTCAGGAATGCTTCTGAAGGGAGGAACCCCTTTGATTCTAAAAAGTTCCCCTTTGAAGCCTTTATCTATCAACACCTTCAAACCACGAAATATTCTCAAGCATGAATATACACCTCCAATCATATCAAGTGATTCTGGAGTTGAATTGAGCAGTTTAGAGAGTACAGAGAAAGTCGGGAATTCCAATGTTAAGGAGGGAAGTGATGATTGTGCTAGTAATATCACGAGTCCTGGCCAAAAGGGCCTCGAACAAACTGAAGCAAACAATTCATCCAACTGTGAAACAAAAGTTGAAGGCGAAGAACTGTTCATTTCACAGCCCAAACTAAAGAAAAAGCACAGATCAAGGACAGGCTGCTGGACTTGTAGAGTCAGACATAAAGCGTGTCCCGAAGAGCGTCCAATTTGTACACAATGCACGAGATTAAATCTTGTATGTGAATATTCCGGTACCAGGCCCTCATATATGGTAGATTTAACGTTGAAGAAGGAAAAATTGGCTCAGATTAGACTTATTACTGATGTGATTAAGAAACAAAGCATTCGAAATAGGAGATCTGTATCCAAATCCGTTAAACCATCAACGCCAAAAACTGGCTAGTTGTTCTATAAAGTTGTTCCGATGTTTCTACATAATTTGAAGCTAACTGTCTTGTGACTATTGTGCCTGAATTTGCTCTGAAACAATAATGAGGTGTAAGGAACAATAATTCGAGTTCGTGTCAAATCAACAAATCGCTCGAAAAGTTTCATCAAACAAAATTCAGGCACAATCCTTTGAAGAAACAAACAAGAGAACATAAAACTCAAGATGAACAAGTTTCAGGTCTTGTTGTTCGGTTTGATGAGCATCATAGCTCAAGTGAATGGGTTCTATTTACCAGGTGTTGCTCCTACCAATTACAAACAAGGTGACAATATACCTTTATTGGTTAATCATTTAACACCATCTTTACATCATGTAATTAAAGATTCAGAAACTTACGTCTATTCCTATGACTATTACTATCCTAAGTTTCATTTTTGTACACCAGAAGGTGGTCCACAGAAACAACTGGAGAGTTTAGGTTCAATTATCTTCGGTGATAGAATCTTCAATTCTCCATTTGATATCAAAATGTTGGAAGAAAAGCAATGTGTTAAGTTGTGTCAATCAACATATTCCCAAACTGATTCCGTATTTGTGAACAGAAATATCAGAGCCGGTTACAGTTATAATTGGATCATCGATGGTTTGCCAGTTGCTCATTATCTCCAAGAAAGAAGAACAAAAAGTCAATTTTTGGGCTTGGGTTTTGGAATCGGTGAAATCGACGAAGCTAATCTTGCTCATTTATATAATCATTTTGAAATCAAGATCGAATATCATAAAAGAAATGACAATAACTTAAGAGTTGTGGGTGTTACTGTTGCAGCATCATCCCTCGATAGAACTGGTTTACCTAATGATGCTAAGGATTCTGAGTTCTGTAATCCTGATTTAAAAGCAATTACTTTAAGCAAAAACGAAGAAAGCAAAGTAGACTTTACCTACTCGGTTACTTTCACTGAAAGTACCACTGCTTGGGCAACTAGATGGGATAAATATTTACATGTTTATGATCCAAAAATTCAATGGTTTTCTTTGATCAACTTCTCATTGATTGTTATCATCTTAGGTATCATCATTGCTCACATCTTATTAAGAACCTTGAAAAATGATATTATCAAATATAATGAAATCAATTTAGATGATGATATCAGCGATGAAAGTGGTTGGAAATTGATTCATGGTGATGTGTTTAGATCTCCAAAGAATAAATTACTCTTATCAGTGTTAATCGGTAGTGGTATACAAATTTTCTTGATGCTTATTGTAACCATTATATTTGCGTTATTTGGTATTTTATCTCCTTCTAATAGAGGTGCTTTGTCTACTTTTATGTTCATTTTGTATATTTTCTTCAGTGTGGTTTCATCCTTTGTATCAAGCTACTTATATAGATTGTTTGGTGGAGAAAATTGGAAGTTGAATATGATTTTGACACCATTGTTAGTTCCAGGTTCATTATTCTTAGTATTTGTGTTGTTGAATTTCTTTTTAATTTATGTTCAATCATCAGGTGCCATTCCCTTAGGTACTATGATTGCAATTGTTGTCATTTGGTTCTTGATTTCCATTCCATTGTCAGTAGTTGGATCTATAGTGTCTTTCAAGAGACCAATGTTGAGTATTCCTGTAAAAGTGAATCAAATTCCAAGACAAATTCCTAGCCAACCTTGGTACTTGAGATCATTCTCTTTGATGTTAATTTCAGGTATATTCCCATTCGGTTCTATTGCTGTTGAAATGTATTTCATCTACACTTCATTATGGTTCAATAGAATCTTTTACATGTTTGGGTTCTTGTTTTTCTGTTTCCTTCTAATGATTATGACTACTTCCTTGATTTCAGTTTTGATGATTTATTATTTATTATGTTCTGAAAACTATAAATGGCATTGGAAGTCTGTTTTCATCGGAGGTGGTTGTTCAATTTATGTATTCTTACATTCATTGTTCTTAATTGGAGGTCAGAATTTAGCTAACTTCACCTCAATTATGTTGTATATTGGATATTCATTGGTGATTTCCTCATTTGTTTTCATTTGTTGTGGATCAATTGGTTTTATAAGTTGTTTTTTCTTCATTACCAAAATTTACTCTCAAATCAAAATCGATTAATTGTAGAAAATAGTTAAAAATTATAGAAGTTAGTATAAATACATTCATTAACCCATTACTATACAAATTCTATTTACAACCAACCATCGATATCTTCCTTTTCCGTGAAAGGAATGATAACTTTGAAAAAGTCAAACTTCCAATTGATCAAATTCCCGTTAATAACATTACCTGGCAAGTTGTTGAATACCAAATTATAATTGATTAGTTTCGTCTTCAATATCTGTAAATTATTGGAACTTAACAAAAGGTAGTTCAAATTATTGATCAAATTATTGTAACACAAGTTCAAATCGGAATTGATCTTGACTAATCGATTGAAAATATCGATATTAACATAATTGATCAATGAATCAATAATTATCTTACATAGTTTGATCAATTTGAAACTTTGGCTGACAATAATGTTCAAGATAGGTGATAAATTTTCAAATTTGTTCGTTAAATTCATAATATAATTGGAAAAATTCAATAATGAAACGGAAAGGTTCTTGATCAATCTGGTTAATTTTAAAATATAATCGTTTAAAATCTCAAAAAATTCGTCATTCAAGTTATTATTGTTAAGCAAGTTATTAATTTCCATCAAGAAATTCAATAACTCTATTTTATCCTTGATTGTAATGTTGAAATGATCATAAATGCTATTGTTGTTGGTGTTATTTACCGCAAATTTGTGATTGAACTCTTTTCTAAATATCCTACTATCCCTAAACTCGATCAACTTGTTTAATGTTTCAATATTTTGAAAACTATGATTGTTTACAGGGATCAAGTAGTGCATATGTTTAAACTCTTCTAACTTTGGGGTGATTTTCTGAATGCCAAAACTTAGGCTGTAGTAATTATCGATAATTAATAAACAATAAAATAACTTGGGCAAAAACAACTTTATATTGTCATAATACAAGTCATTGATCTCTTTACTCAATAGTAAGCTGTTGAAGTTTTCTAACAATTTGAAATCGTTGAATATACTCAAAGTCAAGGAAATTCCCAACGAGTAAATATTACCGTTGAGCAATATAGCATAGTTGTTGAGAACCAAAGATGAAAAAAATAGTATCAAGAAATTGTCATTCAACTTGATATTGAAGTTGTTGAAAGGATATATGGAAATAATTCTTTGGATCAATTGAATAGAATCATTTAAATTTAAAATCTCATAGTTTAAAAGATTCGTCAAAGATTTGTTGAAGATTTCCAAGATCATTATATCATTCTTGAAAAATTGGATAATTTGACTAATGTAATTTTCATTGAACGTTAATATAGGAAAGTTGGTATGGAATTTCTTGTAGTATATTTTCAAATTGTTTTCGATGGTAGCAATTAGGTTGGAACTTTCTGGTGTACCTGCAGAGTTGATGGATGGAATAGGTAAATTCGGTATCGGAGGTAATTGAGTTGAGCCCGTCCCAGCCATTCCATGAGGGTTTTGTGACTGAATTGGAGTTGTTGGCTGTGCTTGTACAGGAGTTCCTGACTGTACTAAAACGGGCGTATGGAAACCAGCTTGTGAAGGCACTTGTTGAATGGCAGCTTGTGCTTGTGGAGGAGTTTGGTTATGATTATTATGAATGTTGACTTTCTTTATTCTGCCATTTAAGCTTGATAAAGAGCTGATAGAATTACGTGGACTTAGACTATTAGAAGATCTTCTTGAGTTTTTAAAGGAAGAAGCCGAATAATAATCATCATCCGAGTCACTAATAATCGAATTTTGATCTGAAGTAATCTTTAAACTTGGCAACCTAGTTCTTGAGCCATTTGTTGAATTCGAGGATACTGAATCTATCGAAGATCTTCTTGACATTTCATAATTATTATATGGCATTTCATAAGGAACTTTCCAGAAAGGACCTTGGATCTTGGGACTGTTGGAGTCTGAATTTGGGGAATTGGGGTTAAGTGAAGGTAATACTTTATTATAATTTTGGTTTATTGGAGGTAATATTATAGGAACACCTTGTTGTTGAGATGGTTGTTGCTGTTGGTTGACTTGTGGGGTCTGTTGAGGTTGTTGGAGTTCCTTCTTGATTTCTAATTTCTCTTCTAAGTCCCTTATATATCCCTTCGAAGGACCTCTCTTCAAAGGCGTTCTGGAAAAAGTACATTCTTCTTGATTCTTGATACAATTATCACACTTTTTGGTGATTTTGCTTAATTGGGCACTGTAATCAGCATTGCACTTCACTTTTTTTCTTCTGCAACAATCACAAGCCCTAGAAATCTTTGATCGTTTTTTGTTCTTTTTGTCGTCGTTGATCATATTCTTCAAGCTGACTTCAGTCATTTTATTTAGCCGCTATGTGATTTGGCTTCGTAAAGATGTAGTAGTAGGACTCTGGTAGGACTCTAGTAAGACTCTAGTAAGACTCTAGAAAATTCTGCTTTGTTTATGCCTTGAATAACCAGATTGGCAAAGATAATTAAATTAATATTTGAATTTGAACTTGACTTGGATGCTATTATGTTCTCCAGTTCTCCAGTTCTCACTATGGGGTCAATCCCGGGGACTCTATTGGTCTATAAGTAATCTAAGAAACGGGTGGTGTGGTGTTATGATGATTAAAGATTTAATAACCTGATAATGATAATACCCGAATATCAATATAAATAGTAGTAGTATTCAATTTGTATAATTGCAATTGGCAAACAGTCACTTTTTTGAAAATTTTCCAATGAGATTTTAAACGGAAAAACTGTTGCTCCACAAATCATACATTATTCTACGGCTACGGCTGTTAGTTTTAAATTTATTATTAGTTCCGTTGTTATTCAATAGAGGTCAAGAGTAATTTGAAATAATCTTACAAGTTTCTTATTGTTTGCTCTTTGTTACAAGACATTTATCTGTTTGTTTAATCCAAAGGCTACCTTATACATCGGTACAATGGATTAAATTAGCAATATCTATGAAACACCTCTGTTGGTCCTTTATTATCCATAGGCTGAAAAAATTCCATGATAATATGCATCTCTATTACTTTATGCTTCATAGACAATGTAACATTAAATGGTACATGTTACAGGATAAATCAATCAGACGAGTAAAGTGGGAAAAGCAGTTCCATAAAAAGTGGGGGATTGAAATATTCTTCCGTAAATATTACTGGGGATGTCGGAATTATTGGGGAAGGAATACTTACCATTTTGAGGTTCCGCATGTGATATTGTGTCACGTGATATGACATGTGATCACTTTTTCTGGTGGCTTTTTATAGGTTATAGGTGAATATTGTATTTATATTTCTATTTCATTTCTATATTTACATGTCTCTACTTAGTTTCTACTTATACGGTTCTAGTTTGTTCCTACACGTCTATTACCATCTATAAGCTCACAAGTATCCGGGGAAATCGAACTAATTGGCCGATACTAAGATGTCGCAACTAGCTGTCAATGGAAGAGTCCCAGAACTGAAAATTCAGTATTATTGAACTCCAGACTTCATTTGGCGAATTCTTATTGAATAAATTACCGATTTCAGTCGTTTCATTCTCGCTTGAAAAATTGTTTAGAATCTCATTGATTAAACTCTCGTCTTCTCCTTTTTCCATTGAGATATCAATTGTTTCTAGATTTACATTCATATCCCTGTTCGGTTCATTGCCCTCATCGTTTGTATTTATATGTTCGCCATCCAATTTATCAATAAGCCCGTAGTTTTCTACCTTCATTGTCGTCTGATCTCGTACGTTCTGCAACAATTTATCCAACTCTTTCAACCGTAAATCATTTTCTCTAGCTGTGAAGTTTCCAGCTGTTTTCATGTATCCATTGATTTCCCTTCCAATTTCAATCTGTGTAAATTTATACCCTGATAAACTGCTCATGATCAAAATCAATAGAGATGAAAAACAATACTGGGCATCCCAAAACCCAAATGTTGAAAACCAACCATTTTTCTTCAAATGAATCAATATGTCTATTGTGGTTTTAGCTGCAACTGTACATTTCTGTACCATGCTATTAGTTAATGAGTTTTGCTCTATAATTCCCTTGAATATAGACAATACTAGTGGTCTGGTGGTTATTATAACTGCTTGGTTTAATCTCAAATATAAATTAGCTGAAGCTCTATCAGTCGATACAAACAATGATTTCTTTATCCTCTCGGGGAATTCTCTCTGATAATTATCCAATTCATTCAAACATTCAACTATGCTTTTTAAATTTATCGGATTTGTTCTATAAATTTTCTTAATAATATGACGTAGTATAATACTTAGTTTGACATTCAACGTCAATAGTTCAGGATCGAATTTGTCATTTAATCTAACAAAATTCTTATTTGGTAAGTCTATTTCGGTATCTTCAATCAGTATGTGGATAGGGTGGCCTAGTTTTGCTGACCATATACTATCCATTACGAAACATGTCCACCAAACTCTCTTTCTCTTCTCTTTGTCAAACTTTGAAATACTTGAATTCTCTATATTCTTGTGCAACCCCATCAATATCGATGTTCTAATGGCCAAGCCATAAAATGCAAAAGCGGAATTGATTCTATTCAAACCTTGTTGGTAGAAGGCAAATAACAACAATGTTTGAATCAACTCTAAGTTTGGGGTTTCAACATAGTTCTTATACAACTGCATTGCAGGAGTGAAGAATCTCATACCAGGAACACCTCCATCGGGGGATTCATTCAAATACTGTTCTCCAACAGCAAGTACCATTAACAAATAACAACACCAGACAGGGTCCCTATCTAAGTACGATTCATAAATATCATCTAGCTTTTTAAAAATATCATCAGAATCTATAAAATAATACTCATGGCCCAAAAATCCAATCACCTTTTTTATCAAAAATATAGAATAGTCCTTTTCTGGTAACATCAAAACACCCAGGTATGATTTGTCACTTAAAGTGTCTTTTAAGAAGAACCTCAAGTTCGTATTGGGAAGTTCAGATTGGGATTTGTGAGTGAAACGGAACAAAAACGAGTTAAGAGAACTATCAAAAGTTTGGCAAGCTGCGGAGCCAAAATAGGTTTCTTCTCCAGATTCTTTATCAAATGGATCAATAAACTTTTCTTCGATTTTAATATTATCGATCTGATTCCTTTTATTCAACTCTGACTCCAAATACTTGATTCTATTCTGCATTTTCTGAAACTGTGAGTCAAGCAAAACAATCTTTTTCTCTCTCATAGGATATTCACAATCCCTATTGGAGCTTTTGCAGCTCTTACAGCTAGGATGATCTACAGGTTAGTTAACCCAAAAAAAAGCTCATGACTCAACAGAAACAGATCTCCAAAATGAGCCTTTACATAAGCGGGAAATCAGTAAACATACCTTTAGAGCACTTCATTTTTTGACTCCGGCATCTTAAACATGCCATATGTGTTCTTCCGATTGTCTTTACACTCAAAGGCGTAATGTCAAGTTCCTCTTCCATACTTATCATCCTTGAAAATAAAATGCGACTTATATTTGCAGCCTCACGAAGAAGAAATGGTTCGGGTGGTAAACTGGGCAGCGGTGGCCTTTCTGTCGAAATCGAAGTGCGGTAACTATTATTAGGGTGTTGATATATATATCTATGACGAGAAATAGAGATGAAACAGTCTATGTAAAGGCTATGCAAAGATTGGATCCAACTCCCCTATTGGTCCGCTTAATGAACTGGGGTCTCTTTTGATGTATTGACCAAATTTTGAGCCAATTACCCCACCATTATCCTTATCAAAACAAATCTGGCCTCTTAAAATTGTATATCTTGGCCAGTTGGTGAATTTCATTCCTTCGTATGGAGTGTAGTCAATGCTATGATTCAACATGTCGTTGTTCAAAGTAAACGGTTGCAACTTATTCTTCGGATACCAGATAGTCAAGTCAGCATCATAACCAATACCAATAGTTCCTTTGTTTGAAAGTCCATATAACTTAGCTGGGTTGGTGGAAGTCAACTCAACAAACTTTTGTGGTGTGATTCTGGATGTTTCTACCCCATAGCAAAATAACAAGGGCAATCTGGTTTCGATTCCAGGTAAACCATTTGGAACTTGTTTGTAGTGAGGAATGCCATTGATTAAACCAGCCTTTTTACCTTTGGGGTCGTCGTATCTAGAAGGGGCGTGGTCGCTACTGAAAACTGTGACGGTGCCATTAATAATGCTTGACCATATCGCATCTAATTCTTTGTGGTCTTGCCTTAAAGGTGGTGAACAAATATATTTTGCACCCTCAAATTCGTCATTATTATCTAAATGATGATGGCAAGAATGTTTCAAGTAATCAGCTGTCAAAAATAAATATTGGGGGCAAGTTTCTGAATAAATGGGAATGTTGTTTGTTTGTGCATTTCTAACATGGTCCATTGCTGTCTTTGAAGACATATGAACTATTAATATAGGTACATCTATCATCTTTGCCAATGCAATAACCCTATAACTTGCTTCTTCTTCGGCAACCAATGGCCTAGAAATGGAGTGATAATATGGGTCCGTCAACTTCTTCCTCAGTAAATTGTCATTGATAAAGTCAATTATGTCGGAATTTTCTGCATGTATCATAGTAGTAACGCCTAATTTCCTATTAGCTAGCAATATGTTCAATAATTGGCTGTCAGTTAACTTATATCTAGGATAAGTTGTGTAAACTTTGACAGATGTAATACCTTCGTCCTTTATTATATCTGGAAATTCGTCGTTCAACATTTCATCACTAGGTTCAGATATAATCAAATGAAACCCATAATCGCAGTAGCTTCCTCCCTTCTTCCCGGCTCTTTCGTGGTAGTCTTTGACCACTTTTTTCAAGTCGAATTCTTTCTTTGGCTGAATGGCAAATGGCAAAATGGTGGTTGTTCCACCTCCAATTGCAGATTTGGATCCTGATTCAAAATCGTCGCCTGTAGGGGCATTATCTTGATCCAAGTGGACATGAGAATCAATTCCTCCTGGGGTTATATAGCTCCCTTCGCAGTCGATTTCCTGCTTCCCTTCGATTTTACTAGTTGTCATGGTCTCAATCTTCCCACCATTGATACCGATGTAAACAGAAGGAGGCAAGATATCCGAGGCAGTAACTACTCGTCCATTGTAAATCACCAAGTCATAAACCATCTTGCTAATTGACTTGTGTGTTTCTTGTAGTGAATTTCTGTGATTTAACTTTTTTATATAAAAATGTCTCTTATCGAATAGTTGCAAAATTCCGTGCATCTTCAGGAAAAAGTGCATGAGAAATCCTGATAAGCATTGACAGTTTGATAGCATTGGTTTAAAATAGGGAAATACAAGAGTATATAATCAGAGACAAGGATACAATTGTAATGTCTCTGAACATTGAAGAGATGGTGAGTCTAAGATTAGAAGATCTTCCTTATGCTAGGAGTGAATTCAGTAAAGATATTCCAAAAGAAAAGATGGTGAAGGTATTGCTCATCAACCCCAATTCTACCGAATCCATGACTTTAAATGCATTAAAAATGGTGGAATCGTGTCTTCCAGTTGACACTGTTGTTTTTGGATACACAGCTCCTCCTGGGAAAGGACCTACTACAGTCGAAGGCCATTTGGACGCGGTTTTGTCCTCTGCTTCAGCTTTTAAAGATGTGTATGACTTGGTAGAACACGTAGACGCCTGTTTGGTGGCTTGCTTTTCAGATCACCCTTTAACCAACTGTTTGAGAGAGGAGTTCAATATTCCTGTTTGTGGAATATTCGAAGCAGGAGTTTACTCTGCTAGACTACTTGGTGGGAGATTTGGGATAGTTGCAACAGTTTACAGATCTGAAATAAGACATTTTGACTATGTTAAAAACCTTGGAATTGACGGCTATTGTGCCGGTGTTTTGTCAACCGGGTTAAAAGTATCTGAGTTGGAATCCAAGCCAAGGTCTCTAGTATTAGATTCCATGAGGAAAGTTGCAAAAACCTTGGTACATGAAAAGAACGCAGATACTTTGATCTTAGGATGCTGTGGGATGTCTGATATGAAATTGGCAGTAGAAGAGTCTGTCAGACATGATAATGTGGTCGTCATAGATGGTGTAGTGGCAGGAATCAACATCTTGAGTGGTTTAGTACGGAGCGGTCTTAAAACCTCTAAAAGAGGACTTTTTTCCAGCTCGAAAGATGCAAGACTTTCCCGTGGTCAAAATTTTCTCTAATGTGTAGGATTTTATATAAATTGGCACTTTTCTGACATTTCCACTATCAAACCTTCCGCTATCAAAAAGTCTCATTATCGAAAAAAGAACCGTTTTAAGATCCAAGATGACTATAGATAAACCTAGAATTCTTTATATTCCTTGTGAGACAGAAGCTCATGATGAAGAGTCTTGGAAATTAGTTAATGAGAAGTTTGATATTGTTAATTATGATTTCAATACCATTGAAGAGTACATGGATGAATTGAAAAAACCAAATCATGGAAAAATTGGAAAAATCGAAGCAGTATTCCGTCCAACTTGGTTGAAGGCATCTCCTTACGTTCATCATTATATTTTTAGAGACGAAGCAGTCAGGCTTTTACCCGATTCCGTAAAGATATGTGTGCAGTCTGGTCATGGATATGATATTGTTGATGTTGACTACTTAACATCCAGAAACATTATTTTTTGCAACTCCCCTAACACTGGTTCCAGAGCCACTGCTGATATAGGTACATTATTGGTGATAAACAGTTTTAGATATGGCTCTTTTGCCGAACATTGTGTAAGGTCCGGTAACTACTATGACTCACAGCAATTAGCATTGATATCTGATGATCCAAATGGTCATACGTTAGGGATTATTGGTTTGGGAGATATTGGGAAAATCGTGGCTAAAAATTGTCAAGCATTAGGTATGAAAACAATTTATCATAATAGGTCAAGAAAGTTAGCTATTGAAAACGAATTTCCTCCAAACTCCTTAGAATTTGTTGCAGATTTTGAAGAATTTTTGTCAAAAACAGACTGTTTGATGGTTTTATGTCCCTACACCAAGGAAACGAGACATTTGGTCAATTCTGAAACATTCAAGAAAATGAAATCAAAAGTCCGTTTGGTAAACATTGCAAGGGGCCCAATAGTTCAGGAACTGGCTGTTATTGACGCTTTTGAATCGGGCCAATTGGTTGGGGCTGGTTTCGATGTTCATGAGTTTGAACCTAAAATACATGAAAAGTTACTAAGCAATTGGAAAGTCACTCTTTTGCCTCATTTGGGTATAGTAAGTCAAGCATCATGGAGAAATTTTGAGAGGTGTTGTGTCAATAATTTGATGGACTACTTTTATGGAAATGGAATACCAAAAACTGCCGTCAATCTTGAAAAAATAGGTACTGAAAGTAGTCATAGAAATAATACATAGAAATAATACATAAAAATAATACATAAAAATAATACTTAGAAATAATACTTAGAAATAATACCGCAATAGAGCTTTGTAGTCTTGTACATTATTATAGAAAATGTAAAGTTAAATAGGAATTGCACCCTTCTGCTTGACCAATCTATCGTATAACTCAGGACGTCTATGTCTGGAAAAGTCAAACATCTTTTGTTTACCACTAATGGTCTCATCCAAATCAATGTCTGCATACAAGATTTCATCATCTTCTGTTTTAGCTTGGGCAATAACCAATCCATTTGGATCTACGATCAAAGAACCACCGATTAACTCCTGGCCATCTTCGACCCCACATTTGGCCACAGACACCGCAAAACAGGAGTTGCAGTAAGCATTAGATTTCGTAGATAAGTCACTATGATACATTCTTACTTCCTTGTTTTCAACCTTGTTAAACAAAGCAGTACCATCGGCTGTGGTATTGTAACCACTGATACATAACTCCATACCTTGTAAAGCATAGCATCTCCAGGCTTCAGGCCATCTTCTATCATTGCAGATCAACATACCCATTATACCATCTATCCATTCCGAGTTAGGTCTGAAAGCTGGGAACCCAAGATCACCATACTCGAAGTATCTTTTCTCTAATTGTTGCCATTTGATACCCTCTGTAGGTTCAACATAACCAGGTAAATGAGCTTTTCTATATTTCTGAACAATTTGTCCTTTATTGTCGACAAGAATTGAAGTGTTGAAACGATGGCCATCATCGGTTAATTCAGCATAACCTAATACAAACCCACAATCTCTTGCAGCGGCAGCTTCAAATAAAGGTTTGACAATCCCTTTGGTGATGTCTCCTTTTTCAAAATAAGAGTCTACTTCAGCTTGGTCTTCAATCAACCAACGCGGAAAGAAACTGGTTAAACACAATTCTGGAAAGATGGCTAATTTGGCACCGTTATCAGCTGCTTCGTTAAGTAAGTTGCATAATCTATCTACTGTCTCTTCTCGGGGAGTGGCTTTCTGGATTGGTCCTAATTGAACCCCTGCTAACTTGAACTGTCTGATTCCCATTCTATATGTGTGTATAATCTCTGTGTTGTGATCTCTTTTAGTATATTTATATTATATCGATGTTATATTTATATTATAGCATAACGGTAAACTCTATCATGATCTCCTGCTTATCAGCTGCATGTCGCACAGGCCATTTACATAGTTTATACCGATTCATGTCGCGGAAATCTTACTTCGATGTATACTCCTGGTCTTTATTAGCGTGTGGGTGTATAACCCCAACACAAAATGTGAAACGGGGAATAAGATAAAATACTTTGCCGATAATGGAATTGTGTATCTGAGTATTTTATGTGCATACACCACTTGACTTCGATTCTTATGTTGATAAGCTGCGAATTTCACCATTTAGCATGTAAATGTTTTTGTAACCTAGATTTCTGGGGTATATTTAAAGAAATAGTGTAATAGGGCAAAAAGATAATAAGGTAATATATTTGATCTATATATTTGTTTAGAGTTTGGGACTAATGGGTAATTTTTCAACTAGCTTCAACACTTCCTGACCCATACCATAAGATAACTCGTATCCCATACCTCCGGCGCCATAAGCATGGATTACATGTCCTTCCTTGAAAGATTCGGCCTCCACCCTTGATCCACCTTCACGAGCAGGTCTAAAACCAACATTAATGTTCCTTATATCAATTTTACCATTGATGAACAATTCAGGATAGAGCTTTCTAGCTCTTTCAATTAAGCTTTGTGTGTCTTCTTGTTTTGGAGTGGATTGCAAATCGTTTATCTGTTTAGTTCCTCCTAGTATAATCCCGCCGTCTAATGGCCTAGGAATAACAAAAGTCCATAACCCCTCCTTTGATTGATGTGTAATGGTTTTATCGAAATACAGGCAACTTTGAGGAGCCCTAACCAACAATGTTTGGCCCCTGATAGGAAAACTTTTGGGATCATATCCTCCGTGATATTGTAAACCTTGGCCAGAAGCATTGATTACAGTCATTTTTGGAAATTTTTCAAAAACTTGCTTCAAGGAATCGAACTTCTCACGTACAAACACAACCCCATATTTGAAGATCAATTTATTCTGCAAATACCTAAGATAATGGGGCGAGTTTAAGACCCATGTAGTATATTTTGTACCCAATACTGTTCCTTCGGGAAGTTGACTCTTTTCAAGTACTTCAAAGTCCGATATCCCTTCCTTGTAACCGTATGCGATATCTCTATAAAAAGTATCGGGAGCTTCAAAATACTCAATACCATCAACAAATTTAACAGAGCTATGGGGCTCTTCAATACACAATTTCTTGAAATACTCTTGGGTTACTCTAGTCATCATCATCTCTCTCTTTTCGCTGGCTGATTTGCTTGGAAATGGTCTAAAATGAGCGCCCGCCCAAGGAGAAGTGTACTCTGAAACCAACTCATCAGTAGGCAAGTTTCTGCCTACCACCGTAACTTTGTATCCCTTTTCGCTTAATACCAATGCACTGCTGAGTCCTATAACTCCTGCTCCTACAACTAAGATCTCTGTCATTCCTTCAGCTGGTAATTTAATTGAATCTTTTTTTGCTACCAAAGGTGCTCTTATATGTTGCGATTTCGGACAGTTTTCACAGTAAGCCATTTTGCAGCTAAATTCCGTTGACTCATTTATCAGCTCATTATGAAGCCGATTTACCAGCAAAACGAAACTGTTGTTATCATAAATAGCGATAAGGAGAGGATATGCCAATAGAGGTGGGAAAAATAGTACAGTCACCATATGTCATTAAATAGCTATTTAGCCTATAAGCCTATAAATTATAATAAATAATTACCATTCTTGGGTTTTTAAACCAAAGACAGATTTTTTAGCTCCCTTGATAGGTTTCACTAATTTTGAGCCACCTTCTAAGAAGGAATAGATATCTTTTCTTAATTCTTCGTATTTGGTAATGAAATCTTCCTTTTGTAAAGTCAATCCAATATCATCTAAACCATTTACCAAACAGTGTTTTCTGAATTCCTCAATTTCAAAATGGTCAATCAAAACTTCATCAGTTTCACCATTTCTGATTTGTTGGTTTGGTAAATCAACCGTTAATTTTTTACCTGCTGTTGCAACTGGATACAATTTGCTCAAGATATCTTCTTGTGGGATTCTAATTGGTAATAATCCATTCTTACATGAGTTGTTGTAAAAAATATCACCAAATGATGGGGCAATCATACATTTGATACCAAAATCTTTCAAAGCCCAAGGTGCGTGTTCTCTTGAAGAACCACATCCAAAATTGTCACCAGTGACTAATAAAATGTCTGCTGCACGATATGGCTCAACATTCAATACGAAATCAGTTTCAACGTCCTTACCAGTTTTAGGGTCTTTGACAAATCTTGATTCGTAAAACAAACCTTTCTTTAAACCTGTACGTTTAATGGTTTTCAAGAATTGTTTTGGAATAATAGCATCAGTATCAACATTAGCTTTGTCTAATGGAGCGGTAATACCAGTCAAAACTGTGAATTTATCCATACCAGCAGCTTCACCACCCTTATGCTTCTTGGTTTCTGGCTCTTTTGGAATATCATTGAGTCTTTCATCTACTGCTTCTTTGCTGTTTTCCATTGGCTGTTTCTCATGTTCGTAAACAGCGTCTTGTAATTCTTTATCTTCTTCTTGTTGGATGATAATGGAAGGCTCGTCTTGATTAATGTAATCAAATTCTCTGATATCAGTGAAATGACCTTTAATGGCGGCGGCGGCGGCCATTGCTGGTGACATTAAATGAGTTCTTGATAAAGCACCTTGACGACCTTCGAAATTTCTATTAGAGGTCGAAGCACATCTTTCTTCTGGGTCTAAGATATCAGGATTCATACCAAGACACATAGAACAACCAGCTTCTCTCCATTTGAAACCAGCTTGTTCAAAGATTTTATCCAAACCTTCTTTTTCGGCTTGAGTTTTAATCAAACCAGAACCTGGAACTACCAAAACTTCTTTCACATTGTCGGCTTTTTTATGGCCCTTGGCAACTTTAGCAGCGGCTCTTAAATCTTCAATTCTTGAATTAGTACAAGAACCAATAAAGGCTTTGTCGATTTTAATCTCTTGAAATGGGGTATTTGGAGTTAAACCTTGGTATTTCAAAGCTCTTTCCATACCTGATTTTTTGATTGGGTCATCTACTTTAGAAGGATCTGGAACAGAAGCAGTGATTGGTAAGGCGTCTTGAGGAGAGTTACCCCATGTAATGGTTGGAACAATGTCAGAAGCCTTGATCTTAATATCATAATCAAAATGGGCACCTTCATCGGAGTGCAAGGATTTCCAGTAGGTAACTGCTTTCTCCCATTCAGCACCAGTTGGTGCCAAAGGTCTACCTTTGATGTAGCTGAAGGTTGTTTCATCTGGTTTGATCATACCAGCTCTGGCACCACCTTCAATAGCCATATTACAGATGGACATTCTTGCTTCCATTGATAAGTTTTCGATGGCCTTACCAGCAAATTCGATAACACAACCAGTACCACCAGCAGTACCAATTACACCTATAACATGCAAAACCAAATCCTTTGAAGTAATACCTTCAGATAAATCACCTTCAATTTCAATTCTCATATTCTTAGACTTGGCTTGAATAATGGTCTGAGTAGCCAAAACATGTTCAACTTCTGAAGTACCAATACCAAAGGCTAATGAACCAAAAGCCCCATGGGTTGAAGTATGAGAATCACCACAAACAACGGTGGTACCTGGTAAAGTGAATCCTTGTTCAGGTCCCACAATATGAACAATACCTTGTCTCTCGTCATCCATACCAAAGTATGTGACACCAAAATCTTTAACATTCTGTTCCAAAGTTTGAACTTGTAATTTGGAATCTTCTTGTTCTATGAAAGTTTCGATATCCTTGAAGTTGGTTCTTGGGGTAGTTGGAATATTATGATCCACTGTGGCTAAAGTACAATCAGTTCTTCTGACTTTTCTACCGGCATTTTTTAAACCTTCAAAGGCTTGAGGGGATGTAACTTCATGGACCAAGTGTCTATCGATATACAATAAATATGATCCTGACTCATCCTTGTGAACTATATGGTTTTGAAAAACCTTATCATAAAGCGTCTTTGGAGCTTTAGTCATCTTGTTAATAATGCTATGTATGAGAAACTATAATTAGAACGATGTAACGATACTTTTCGAAACCAATACTACTAATCTGTTTTTCAATATGGATCAATATAATTATCTTTATCAATATATATATTTTATTGCTTCGACGATGAAAAATTTGCCGGTGACGGGCCTGCGACGGCGGCGGCACAGGAGCCTTATTAGCCAATGACACCGGCTATTTTAGTCATGGACATACGGGTAGATATATAGAAGGTCAGGTGTTATTCATTCCAACGACTTTTGGTTCTGTGAGTACATCTTTCTGAAAGGGATCGCTATTCAATTATATGGGGTGTATACTCTGAAATAATAGTTGTATATGAGTCACGTGATGTTTTATTAGGTAATCGTAAATCCTGTTAGTATATGTCTCTTGTCGTGTTTTCTCACTTGCGACTTTGTAAACTTTAGAACAGCGCTTCTTAGTTGTAGATCAACTTTGACTAATTATAAGGATATATAACAACTGGATTATTCTTTCTAGTTTGTGGTTTCAAGAGCCTCTTAAATTTTGTCAACTTGTGCTGGTAGTTTTTTCGAACTGCAATTGCCACCTTTTTCTTGGATTTTGTGCTATATTAGATATTATCGGTCTGATTAGTTTTCGTCTTGTTGAATATTATTAATCGATGCTACCTCCTGGAAGTAGAGGAACAAAGATAAAGCCTCCTAGGAAATCAATCAACTCGGTATTGACTTCCAATAACCAACCATTTGATTTCGATAAATCTTGGGAAGTGTTAGCCAATGCTATAGTTCAGATTCAAAGTAAGAATGTTTCAAACTTATCTTATGAACAGTTATATAGGAAAGCTTATACTTTGGTTCTACACAAATTTGGTGGGAAATTGTATGACAATGTGAAAACTTTGATTCAAAACCATTTGCTATCCAAAAGAAATCATCTATTGTCAATCTTAAATGAAAAAGGTAATTTACAAAATTTCGAAGAATTCTTTTTGAAATCTATTTTAAATGAATGGAATGAACATTTGCAATCGATGAAATTCATTTCTGATGTTTTAATGTATTTGAATAGAGTTTATGTCAAAGAACAAAACAAACTACTAATATATGATTTGGGTATCCAATTATTTAAAGATTACATTATTAAGTTCAATGACAATGAATTGGGAAATAGTTTGATTGAAATATTGATTAATGAAATTACCAAAAATAGAAAAGGCGAAATTATTTCCACCAAGATGTATATAAATAAAGTCATAGAAATGTTTGAATTATTGCATGAAAACAACAATCTAACCGACTTAAATGTGGTAGAAAACTATTACCAAAAGTTCTTCGAACCAATTTTCTTAACGAATTCCCAAGATTTTCTTAATAATTTAGCCATAGAGTTCTTAAATTTTGATAATAGTTACAAATATTTGATTGAAACTAATCAGTTTTTGATAGATGAAATCAATAGGGTTAATTTGTATTTGCCTTCAAATACAATTCCCAAATTGATTGATCTAATGAATAATATTTTGATCAAAAACCAATTGGATAATATCATTAGTTTACAAAATGATGGTTTACAGCATTGGGTTCAATCTGTAAAGGATAATATCTTATCGAATTTGATATTGAATAATAAAATGTCTGTCAATAATGATCAATTGAACTACTTGAAAATTTTGTATACCCTAAATTATAAAATCGATAGTAATTGTGAGCTATTGAAAATTAGATTGAAAGAATTAATAATTAAAGAAGGTAGACAATTTCCTTCGCTAATCAAAAATCTTCTAAATTCAACAGAATCAGATAAATCTTCTAACAAAAAACTGCAAATTAACATCAATAGTCCCACTTTTGCAAATAAATGGATCGAGTCTGTTTTGAATTTCAAAAGTCATTTTTCACTAATAGTAAAAGAATCATTTAATCATGATTATTCAATGGAACAATATATCACAACCGCTATTAAAGATTTCATAAATGTACCTAACAAATTTAAAAAACTTAATGACCATGATTCGATCATTGTTAACCCAAGTGAATCCTTGTCGATTTATATGGATTATAATATTAAACAGTTCTTAAAACCAAACTCGACCAATATTAAAAATTCTGGTAATGAATCTACTAAAAACAAAAAAGGCAATAGCGACTCTGTTACCTTGGTAGACGAATTTCTTGATAAATCAATTCAGTTTTTAAGGTTCATTAACGACAAAGACGCATTCGAAGCACATTATAAGAACCATTTTGCTAAACGATTTTTAAATGCAAAGGGCTTTAATTCAGTAAGTTCACACTTGGGAGTTGATATTGAAGAATTAATAATTTCTAAATTGTCAGAGGAATTAGGTACAACTTCATTGGACAGTATAATTAAAATGAATTTAGATATCAAACTGTCAAGAGATATAACCTCCGATTGGAAAAAACAGTTATTGGAAACTAATGACAAGTCAATAATTGAAATGGATTTGAAGATTTGTAATGTTTCTTACTGGCCAAATTCAATGACAAAAGATTATAAAAAACTTTCAGGTAAAGAAAGCAATGACGAAAATATTAACTTTATATGGCCAAGATACCTTAAGCATACAATTACTCAATTTGAACATTTTTGGACTGATGGTAAAAAGAATGATAATAAATCATTATATTGGAGCCCTAAATTTGGTTCAATGGATTTAAGAATAACGTATCCCACCAAAACTTATGAAATTAATCTTTCAACATACGCAGGTATTATCATGTTACTCTTTGGACCATCAACTAAAAATTCCTTAGAAGATTCCGATTATATACTGCCATTCACAGACAAAAGAACATTGACCTATAATGAAATCAAAGAACTAACAGGAATACCAGAACCAGACTTGAAGCGTCATTTACAATCAATTGCAGTAGCACCAAGACTGAGACTATTAATCAAAACTCCTATGACCAAGGATGTGAATGAAACGGATGTATTTGAACTAAATGATAAATTCAAATCACCATCAGTTAAAGTCAAAGTGTTGACTGTGTCGGCATCTTCAAGCTCTAAAACGACCAGAAAAAGTAACCATGAAGAAGAAATGGAAGAAATTGAATCCAATATTTCTGAAGGTAGAAAACATGAGGTTAATGCTGCTATTGTAAGGATCTTAAAGTCTAGACAATCCATTATACATAGAGAGTTGGTTTCAGAGATCATTAAACAATTACAATCCAGATTTATCCCTAGTAATCTTCTCATAAAGAAGCAGCTCGAAGACTTGATTGATAAAGAATACCTCAAAAGAGACGATGATAACAGAAATTTGTTTCATTATATTGCATAACTATCTATATATAAATATATATATCCACATATACATTTCATAGTACTTTTTCATAAAATGCTTTTTGCTTATGTAATCTTACCTTCGCGATAACTTTTCACCTTCGAATATCTGGTTATAAAACAAAATCAAAATGTCAGCCAACGATATATTAGATGTGTTGAACATTCAGAGAGAGACGTCAGGTCAGCCAATGAAAAAGAAATCTAAGATGTCCTTAGAAAGCTCTGGTTCTTCTCGTCAAACTGGGATGGCTAGAGAGTTGTATAATCTTTTGGGACCTAACACTCCCCCAGTAAACATTGCCAATTCCAATAACACTGTTGGAATCAAAGATAGATGGAAGACCAAAGCTACTCCTTGGACAAAAAAAGGTTTCAAACCAAAACAAGGTGATGATTCGAGTGATCAGCTTGAATTGTTCCACTGGGTTCGTGGTTCAAAGGAGTTATTGGAACAAGAATCAAACGCCAGTCAACCATATTTCTTCAAGAAATTCAATACTAATGTAGATATACCTGAATTGGTAGATGAAAAGACTTACGACAAGTACATGATAGAGATTAAAGAAAATATTAAAGTCGAAAGAAAGCTTCAAAAACAAAAGGAAAAACAATTAGCAAAAGAAAAACTTGCTAAAGAAAAGAAGGAAAAGGAAAAACTCGAAAGAGAAAAGCAAAAGAAGGAAAAGAAGGATGAAAAACCTGATAAAGTTTCAAGCGAGGAGGTAGAAGAAAAATACAAAAAGAACAAAAGAAAGCTTGACGACGACGACGATGACGACGATGATGATGAATCCAAAGACGAAAATGACATGGACCTCGATGATAATGAGGATCCTGGTGATGAAGATGATGATGAAATTGAAGAAAGTGATGAATGGTCATATGAAGAAACTGCGTACTTATTTGACTTGTGTAAAGCATTCGAATTAAAATGGCATATCATCTACGACAGATATAATTATTCCACGTCACGTACGCAAGAAGATTTAAAGGAGCAGTTCTACAGAATTGCCAAATGTATTTATGCAGATGATTCCAATAGTAATCCTAGCTTAATTGAAGCTCTCAAATTTTCTAAAGCAAAGGAAATCGAAAGAAAACAATATTTAGAAAAATTATTGAAAAGAACACCTGCTGAAATCGCAGAAGAGGAGTCGTTGGTTATTGAGGCCCGTCGTTTTGAATTGGCTGCTAAGAAGATGCTTGCTGAAAGATCAAATTTATTAACCTTACTTGACTATCCTCAAACTTCTCAATCCGTTACCCAATACCAATCGTCTCAAGGAATCGCTAATTTATATAATAACTTGATGATTATGGATAAAAACCAAAAGAGAAGGCAATTGCAAAATCAACTGAATACAAGTGGAGAGCCACCGATCCCTCCTCCGATTCCAGCTGCTGCATCATCATCTGTCCGTAAGGAACGTAGTTTCCAGACTCATTTACAACAATACTTGACAGGTTTGTTGAAACAAAATCAAACTCAACAACCTAAACACGAAGTTTCTCCAATTCAAAAATTGTTAATGAAACGTCTTTCTCTCAAAGATGAAGAGGCGTATGGACTTCATTATCATAGCAACGATAAATTAACTCCTGGTGTGGTACTTCGTTCATCCCAAAGGCTACCAGGTTTGCAACAAAGACAGTCCGTGTTGAAATCAGTTAACACAGTTTTAGAAGAATTAGATATCTCGACTGCAGCTGGAACATCTTGGAAACCCGTAATGCCTACTAGAAAAACCATGGCTAAGTATGACGAACTATTGAGGGCAACTGTAACACTTTTAGATATTAAAAGGGGAAGAGATAAATTAGAATCAGAAATTCAATTGATAAGAAGCCAAAAAGGTTTGGAATAGACGTCTCTTCAAAAAAATTTCATGTATAATATGTGTATTAATAAATGCAATGTGAACTATTCAATAGATGTTCAGAACTCGAATTCAAGAATCCCTGCAGAGGATGTTTCTTGATTCAGGTGAAGGATCTGTTGTAGCTGTTGGTATTTCTGTTCGGTGTTGTACTTCTCTAACTCTGGAGCAGTTAATTTATCATTCATCAACTGAGACAACTCTTTGAAGTTATTTGAAATATCATAGAAAGTATACTGTGAAAATGGCCGTGTCAATTCTGCAACTTTTTGAAACGTAGGATATGAATATTCCATTAGTTGTTTATTGATAATTTGAGATATAATGTCCTGATCTTTGAATCCATCGAATATAGTAAAAGCCTTGAGCAAAATATTACACGTTTGGACAACAGATTTCAATTGATAATTTGTTAGCACATCACTAAATCTGGTTACTGACCTTGAATTAAAGACCGCTGTTATATCTGTCAACATTAATAGAAATCTACCAAAATCTCTATCATTTATATCTATTCTGCAACATTCCAATTCACACAACACATAATCTATCAATATTGATAGCAACATCCACAATTCAGGTTGGTTCTGAATAATACCTTTAAGATATATACACACCAAATGATAAACTGAATTAAATGAACTATATGTGTACAGTCTCAATATTTCGCTTGTATCTTTTTTGTATGTAATACTAGTTAGTATTTCTTTATGCAAGAATGATAACTGCTCAAGTTGTGGCAAACTTTTCCACTTCAATTGAATTGTCGAAATCGGTGTGATACCCAACTTGTTGGCCAACTCTTGGTATGTCTCGGATACACTTACAAGCTCTGAGCTGTGAACTTGAAGAAACTGTACCATTTTTTTACAGTAGTCTACAAATCTGGTGGATAAAAAGCACTTGTCATACTCCTCATTCAAAGAGTCTACAAACCTTTCAATTATATCCTGCTTGATCTCTTTCAGCATCAGAGTTGTGTGCATTAAGTTAGATATCATGATGTGAATGATTTGGACCTTGTTTGTGATTAATTCCACCTCTGAGATATTCCTACTAAGAAATTGATTTTTGAAATCAGTAACAAAGCAATTCTGTCTTCTAAGAATGTTAATAGTTTG
Source organism: Yamadazyma olivae (assembly GCA_030571975.1). Taxonomy (NCBI): domain Eukaryota; kingdom Fungi; phylum Ascomycota; class Pichiomycetes; order Serinales; family Debaryomycetaceae; genus Yamadazyma; species Yamadazyma olivae. The sequence continues at coordinate 821,339 of JAJLZD010000002.1, forward strand.
AACAACATATTTTGACGTGTTCAATTTTGCCATTTGTTTTATTAACGTTTCTATAATCATATTTCTATGTTGAGATAGTCTATCAAACTCCAATACTTGACAAAATACAAATAAAACAAATGTTTCTCTCAGATATGCGTTTCCCATGTAAGGATAATCTTGTAGCAATACCTTGTTCCAATTACTTTCCCTAATTTTATTGAGACTGATCCAAATTTTGATAGAATCTTCTACTACTTTCGTTAGTTTTATTTCTTTTATTCGACTGACCATTGGAAACCGTCCCATCTGAAAATTTATGAAACTCGTGGTCTGGTTTATAACCTTATCGATCAAAGATATATCTATATCACTGGAATCAACGAGTGTGAAGTTTTTGGTTGCCAACTGTAACATATCAATAATCTTGATGGAAACATCATCATAAAATGTCTTGAGATCTAATGAGCTAATGATCATCAAAAACTTCATGGATAATTGGGGTTTGGTTGAAGGAAAGTCTAATTGGAAAGTTCTCTTCATACAAACGTTGAGCTGAATAAGATTTTTAGAAATACCTGGGATATCCAAGTACAACTGAGCAAGTTTGTTTAACAAGATACAAAAGCTATCGATAGGGATCTGTGGTTTGATTTTATTAGAAATTGCTTCGCAGTAGGTTCCAAGTAGCCTGGTTAATATCAGATAAATCAGTATATCATTAGAATTGATCACCAGTTTGATCAAATTATTAACGATGTTCGATTGATCAAGCTCTGAAATTTGAGCAAGAAGATTCACAAAATTAAACCTGTTTATAAAAGAAGATTGATGGCTTTTGTCTTTATGATATTTAAAATTGCTCGAAATTAACAATTTAGTTACCAACCTCTTCATTGAGTTTACACTGTTCAAAGATGATGAATAACGGTATAAAAAGTGCATAAAATTTTCGAAAAAAGTGGTTGTGGGAATATCATGTACTGTTTGAATTTTAGAAAGTACACTTGTGTTGGAAGGTTCGTCTTCAAAATTGAAAAATCTATTTCTTGTAATAGTAGAATAGAATTTTGTAACCATCTTTTCTTCAATTGGCCATGATTTCCTTTGATTGAGCAACAAACAGACATCCAAAAAGTCTCTATGGAATCTGCTGGAAACCAATTCTTTCGAAAGATCGTATAGTTTATAAAAGCATCTCCAGTCATATCTGTTAGGCTCGATTTTGCTTGCAATAAAAAATAATCCATCCAAAAAAGAACCGAGATTTTCAGGTGATGAATCTTCGATGGAGATTTCTAATGTCTTCCAGAATAGCTCGTTGTCGTAACTTATCAATTGGAATAAAAAAGTATAAAGCTCTTCTGTTTCAAGCAGGATCTCATCTTCCAACTCTTTATGCAACTCTCCGAAAAAAATACCCCAATAATGACCACAAAAAGCTATAAACTCTCCCTCATGTTCCTTATTTGCAACAGAATTGATACGGATAACAAGTTTTAGCCATATGAAATTCAAACATATCAAATAAGGTAGTAATTTAATATACAGGTCATTGTTGTTCTTTCTTACTGTATTCAAACATATCCTTAAATATTTCCACTCATTGTCTTTTGGGTGTTCTTGTAAAGTTAAATGCCAAAATATCAAAATCTTCAAAGACTCCGCAATATCAGATATAAGAATACCTTCACAATTATCATTCAAAAGTCTTGCGATTCTTAATAGTAAAGCCTGTGAATTACTGATTGACTCATGCTTATTTACCATATCAAACGAAAATACATTACCGTTTAAGCGAGAAATCAAAGGAGTTTTAATATTGAATTGCAAGTGGCCCTCTTCAAGAGATCTGATTTTCAGTATGTCTAAATCTAAAAACGGACACCTCTTCTCGTTCATATTTTGATACTGTGATGTCAAATTATTATATCTGTTGAAGTTGACAAACTTTTTGTTGCTTTCTACCTCAAACACTGTGGTAGATAAAGTGGGGTCTCTTCTTAAATAAAAGTTAGTTAGATCAGGCTGGAAATGATATTGGTCATCTTTTGTGTTCTTCTTGTCCTTATTCTTCTCTTTAATTTTGCCATTGTCGGTTTTTTTGTGGAGTATTTCAACCTCTTTGGGAGATCTGTCCACTATTAATGTTTGCCTCTTATCTTCATCTTCAAGAGGTCTGGCTATATGGTCATTATGAAGGCCAAAATTTTTCTTCTTGGGAGTGGATTTCTTTTTTATCCCATTTCTGTCAAACACTTTTCTCTTCAAATGTTTTTTTGTGCTTTTATCTCGCCTTCTGGTCACGGTTGCTCTTCTGTGTCTACTATTGGTTGAGTAACCAGATTTTATTAAGTCTGGATTGATTTCTTTCTCTTCATGAAAACTTCTGAGCTTGAAAGCTGAAGTTGTATTTGAAATATGCTGGTCATCATTCGTATGCAAGTAATCGTCAATTCTATATGCATCGTGGTCCACAGATTCATAAAGCTCTGTGCTAAAATCTGATTCTGACATAGAATCTGATAAGTAATCATTATATTTGTAATCAAAAAGAGAACTTTCAGTTGCTGCTGAATCAATAGTTCGATCAAAACTTCGCTCATTATAAGGAGTGTAATGATCACTTGAATAGGGTTCATCTTGGACAATCTCAGCGTACAAATTTCTCTCGTCCATAAAATGGGATTGGCCAGTTTTGAGTTTCTTTACTGCTAGTCCTTTTCTCTTCTCTGGTAATCTCCGTTTTTGTTTATGCCGCATAGCTTTCTTCTTGCTATTGTAAATTTCCAATCGCCTGGCGGACTCTGGTAGTACACCCTTTAAAATCGACCGCTCTTTTCGGTACCTTCCACCGACTCTTACCATTGTTTCAGAATCTGAACTATCTGAATTCAGGCCAGTATCCTGGCTACTTTGATTGGTTATTTCTATAATTGAGCCGGTTGAGGCTCTCAGAAATTCGTTATCATTATCATTATCATTATCATTATCATTACCATTACCATCGCCAATTTTGACTTCATTGTCATCGTCTGTTTCTGATATGTATCCTGCTTTATGTTTAGTATTTATCAAGGACTCCTCTGATTCATATTCCTCGTCTGTGTTATTGACATTAACATTTACCAGAGGGTCGATATCAGCCATGTATTGGGACAGATCATTGGTGTTGTGGGGGTTGTTATTGGGATTTTTATTGGGATGTGAATGACCAAGAAATCTATAAAAGCTTTTAGACTTGTATCTATCTTCATTTGGGTATTTGTGTTTCTTCCTCAAGTACTGTTGATTGAGCAATTTCAACATAGTTTGAAGGTCTTGGTTCTCTTCATATACTTCATTCAAGTATTCTACACTCGCCAACCCCAACCAATGGGCCTGGTCTGTCAAATATGGATGTGTACTAGCAAAATTTCTCTTTCTTAACCCTCTTCTCAGGTTACCAACTGTCATAGGCACCAAAGACAGTAAAGCAGTCTCTATATCTCTAGAATCGCCAATTTCCGTATTCTCTAAGGCAGTTGAACTTAGATATTCAACTCCATCATGATGGGAGGTTTCATCAATTCCTCTGCTATTTTCTTCTTCTTCTTCTTTTTCTTCATCGTTTACTAGTCTTCTATATCTTGATCTACCTATCTTGTCTAACACAGAATGCTTGATATCTTCGCTTAAATTATTTAACAACTCCTCGAACACGTCTCTTCGCACATCTGTTACATCTATTGTATCATCTTCTTCGGAATCTGATATATGTTCTCCAATATTTCTTATCATATCTTTAAAGCCATTGATTTATATTTAAAACAAACACAGTTATTAGATTCGTGTTTTGAGAATTGTCATATGTTTGGTCACATGTTTTGTGATGTATCTATTCGCACAAAAATTTTTAAAATTTTTGGAACAGCATTTTAGTATTGAAGAGTTGGAAAGAAAGAACTGATATGGACAATAGACGGGTGTATAAGAAGCAATCAATTTCCAAAAATAAAGATAAGAATATTCTTTCAAAGGTGAAGAATTTTTTTGCAACTTCGCTATGGAACAAACCTGAAAATGATAGAGCAATCGCAGGGCCTGAAACTGAGACTAGCAAGTATATTGAAACTCCAAGCAGCCATAAACATGTCACTGATTTGGGACAAGTCAGAATTCTGACACCTGAAACAAGTATGCTTTTGGATGGTGCTGTCTCCACCCCTAGAAATAAAAACAGGAAAGAAGAAGAAGAAGGGATCAAGACTCCAAATGTATTGTTATCTGAGTTTTTTCAGCAAAAGGGTAATCAACCTTTGACTACAGTGGAATATGAAGGTGTCATATCATTATTATCTCAATCCAACAAAAAGCCAAATGAATTTATAATGCCTGGAACTTTTTCGAATAGTCCGATAAAACAAAATCCTGATACCACCGATATTGGACCACAAAGCAATAAGTCCATGTTTATTGAAGCCACCCCAATCAATCAAAAGTCTTTGAGAAATACTGACCAAAGTATATCGTCAAGTCCAAAGATTTTCGCTACTCCTGAGTATAAGCCGGTGTATCATAGTATTACTAGCTCTTCAAAGAAGAAGAGTGTTCCTTCAATAAAAAGAGTGTATCAATTTTCTGGCTTACCTTCTCCATATAGAACCAGAATTAAGGCCCCTATCATGACTCCAAATAAAAGATTAAAGGCAAATACCCTGAATCTTTCATTTGAAAAATCTGTTGTTCCATCTCATAAACCAATGAATAAAGCTGCTACTACATTGTTGTCTGTTTTGGATGATTCAAAAAAGAGTAATGGGTATCTTCAGCAATTCTCCAATCCTTATATTGGATCCTCGGCTGCTAAAAAACATCATAATTTGACTGCCGATGTAATCAATTCCACCATAATGTTTGACAAGTCTGTAGACATTCCAGTGTCATCAAATAATAGTTCAGTTACTACCCCAGCTGGTGAAAGTGGCTCCTTAAACCCTGAACCACAACCATTACCACTTGCTACGCAAACTACATCTCAATTACAAGAGACTGTTACATCTTCTCAAACTGAACCAGTACCAAATAAAGAGGAAGGAGTATCAAAACCAGCTATCTCCTTTTTTTCGAATCCAGTTGAAAACATCAAACCAGTAAATTCTGTTATTTCCAAAAATACTGATTCTAATTCCAATAACTTTGCAGTCGGTGATTTTAATTTCGGGTCGCAAGGTGTTAAACCAACCTACCCTTCTCTCCCTACATCCAAACCAACGGAAACCAAGTCTACATTCACATTGAATTCATCAATTACTAATGATACAGAAAGCTCGGGTTCTGCTACTGCTTCTGATTCAAAAGAGGATGCCAAAGATAAGGAAAAAGCACAAGAAACTATCTCCTCTAAGTTTGAATCAAAACCAAACCTGGAACCACAACAGTTATTTCAGTTCAAACCTTCGTTGGGAACTACTAGCTTTTTACCAACAACCAAAGACGACTCTGCTGATATCAGTGTTGAAAAAAAACCTATAATATCATTGGAAGCTGCTCTGCATTCTAACTCCAAGACCAACCCAAATACAGAATTCAAGTTTCCTGAGTTAAACACCCAGAAAGTCAACTTGGACAGATCCAAAGTCGAAAACTTCAAGCATCTATTCACTTTTAATTTATAGCATAATGTACTAATAATATTTCTGTATATTCTTGATTCTATACGACCAAAAATGCGACGTTACGATCTATCGATTTTCAATAAAGAAGGAAGAAAGAAGAACGATAAAAAAGAATGCCAGAATTTAACAGTGTGCTTCTTGTAGGTGGAGCTGGGTTTTTGGGACTCCATTTAGTTGAACAATTTTCTAAACATTGCCCTGAAACAAAAATTCATGTATTTGACATTCGTCCAATTCCAGATCTGATTTCAAGTTACTTTACATTTGATACCAGCGAAATCACCTTCCACCAAGGTGACTTGACCTCCGAAGAAGATGTAGCAAACGCTATTACAGCATCTGAGTGTGATGTTATTGTACATTCAGCCTCTCCTGTTCATGGCCAATCTGAAAAGCTTTACTACAAGGTTAACGTTGATGGTACTTTGAACTTGATTGATGTTGCTAAAAAATTAAAAGTCAAAGCTTTGGTATACACTTCTTCTGCAGGTGTTGTATTCAATGGAGATGACGTTATCAATGGTAATGAAACTTGGCCCTATCCAAAGGTTCATATGGATGCGTATAACCAAACTAAGGAGATCGCTGAAACTGCCGTTATGAAAGCTAACGATCCAAATGGTTTGTTAACTGTTTGTTTGAGACCTGCTGGTATTTTCGGACCAGGTGATCGTCAATTAGTTCCTGGCTTAAGGGATGTTGCAAAAGCTGGCCAATTCAAATTTCAAGTTGGTGATAATAATAATCTTTTTGATTGGACATTTGTAGGTAACGTTGCTGATGCTCATGTATTGGCAGCTAAAAAAATCTTGGACAAATCGAAGGCAAGTAAATTGGCTGGTGAAACGTTTTTTATTACTAACGATGAGCCTGCTTACTTCTGGTCTTTGGCACGTATGGTCTGGAAAGCTGATGGGTATATCGCATCCAAAAATATTGTAATCAACAGAACATTAGGTTTGGTCATCGGATTTATAAGTCAAAACATTGCTAAGTTTACTGGAAAAGAAGGCTTAACTGTGTTTAGGGTTAAGATATCTAGTGCTAGTCGTTATCATGATATCTCAAAGGCTAAAGAGATTTTAGATTATAAACCTGCTGTTAGTCTTGTAGATGGTATTAGATACACCATTGATTGGATGGACGAGAGTAAATAATTTTAATAGAATACCACCCTGTATATTTGAATAAATGTACCTTAAAAGACTCATGAATTCATACATATTATTAAAAGAGTCAACCCCCCTAAAATGATTGATACGGAGATACCTTTGGTGGGTTCTGAATTACTTTTTCTGTGGCTGGTTGAGTTGGTAATATTTGTCGGAACTGAGACTACTGGTGTCTCTTCACTTGTCAGTTTTTGTTCCTCCTGTAAGAACTCTTCCTCATCTTCGTCTTGGTTTGTATAAGGCTCTTCTCTCTCAATAGGGTATTTAGAAGATAGTCTTGATTTGACTATTACTGCGTTTTTGTCCTCATGAATCTCTTCGCCTCCATTGTCGTTTGAAAGTTTTACACTTGTGACTCTAGCTGGCAAGTTGTCATTCTTTTTGAAAGGTAAAGAACAAGCGTTGATATCATTCAAATCTTTACAATCATCATACAAAACGGTCAAAAAGTTGTTTGAAGGATTTCCGGGACATAAATTGTAACACTCCTGGTTCATCATTTGTAATGCACAGCATTCACAGGCTAAATCATTGGATTTGCAATCATCTAGTTTACTCAAGACATCGTTACAACAATTTGAAAGTTTGATCAAGTCAGGAGCTGAACAGCCTTTATATGGTCTTGGATGTGGGTTTACGTATGTTCCATACTCTGCAATTCTACCAAATACTGACGTAAAGAATATGATTCCAATTAAATACTGGAATTTCAACATTATTATTAAAATCGCTTTGTGATTTTGCAGCCCTCAACACAAAGCTATTAATCAGAATCGGTTCTTTGATTTCTTTTTTTATTATATAACATGAAAAGAGTGCAGTAAATGAAGCTAAGAGTTTAACATAAAATTACCTGTTAAAATAACTATCATCTGTATACTGAAATATAAAAGTCTGTAACAAATTTATTGAAGGTGAAATTCATGAAATATATGCAACCAAAGACATTCTGCCGGATCAATTTCACAATTTATCTTAATTATCTGTACCTAAGTCTGGACCAAATTGTTTTCATACAGTATTGGATTATATAATCTTTTTATTCTATATCAAGTTTATGTCGTTCGACCTCCTTGAAATTTGACTTTTAGACGTGGCAGTGAATCCGAAAAAAATATCGTGTTTCTAGAGATACAACTAGAAGACTATATCTCGCCAACGCTTGGTACATTCCTCTGGAAAGCCGTCGTTTGGATTATTTTCAAACTTTTGTATTTACTTATTTGGGCTCAGTCGTGTCTTTTCGGCTACAGCCACTGACTTAACCTCCTATCGTCTACTATAAATAATATCGGTTTTCACCATCGACTGCATATATCATATACACGGTACCTTAACTTTTTATTCATTAGCCTTAAAATAGCAACAGAAATGTGACATTTTAGCCTAATTCGGAATCGGTTGCAACTCTTTCCTTTTTTGATATTGAAAGCCCTTGCACCCAAAATTTTGATCTCTGACCTTTTACCAAATATCTCATAGTTTAAAAGATAATTGTCGTTGAATTTATGTAAACATTTTATAGCCTACTTTAAGCAATAAACTTTAGCGTTGTTAGATCAAAAATGCCGAAAAATTCGTGTTTCTTATTAAACCAAAATAAAAATTTTTGACTATATATATATTTCAAGATCCATAATTGGAATTAGATATTTTCTTAAACTGTCAAAAATTCCTTCTTTTCTTAGACTATTATTCTTGTCACTGTCTTGTATAAAGATTTATCTAAGATTATATAAAAATGTTTAAGAACTTTTATTCATTCGCTTTCCTTTTCGTATTCAGTTTACTTAAACTTACCTTGTGTGATACTCCAGAAGTAGAAGTTATCGGAAACAAGTTCTATTATGCTGAAAATGGAACCCAGTTTTTGATCAGAGGTATTGCTTATCAACAAAATCCTGCCAATGGTTCAGCTGGCTCAACAGAGATTAATGATCCATTGGCTGATGCAAGTGCTTGTAAAAGAGATGTGAAGTATTTTCAAGAATCTAATACCAATGCTTTAAGAGTTTACGCAGTTAACACTTCCTTGGACCATGACGATTGTATGAAAACATTTGCTGATGCCGGTATTTACATTATTGCAGACTTATCTCAACCTGATGAATCAATCAATAGAAATTCTCCAGAATGGAACCTTGATTTATTCCAAAGATACAAAGATGTTGTCGATATGTTTTCCAACTACACTAATGTCTTAGGTTTCTTTGCTGGAAATGAAGTTAGCAACAACAAAAGTAATACAGATGCTTCTGCTTTTGTTAAAGCGGCTGTAAGAGATACCAAAAAATATATTTCTGATAAAAACTATAGAAAAATTCCTGTTGGCTATTCATCCAATGATGATGAAGATATTAGAACAGCTATTGCCGACTATTTCGCTTGTGGTGACTTGGATGAAAGAGCTGACTTCTTTGGTATCAACATGTACGAGTGGTGTGGAGATGCCACCTTTAAGAGTTCAGGTTATGAAGCAAGAACTGATGATTACAAAAATTTGACTATCCCGATATTTTTCTCAGAATATGGATGTAATGCTGATAGACCAAGAAAGTTTACTGAAATTGGTACTATTTTTGGTGATGAAATGACAGATGTATGGTCAGGTGGTATTGTTTACATGTATTTTGAAGAGGAAAATGAATATGGATTGGTTTCTGTTGATGGCAGCAGTGTAAGCACCTTAAAAGACTTTTCCTATTATTCATCTGAAATGAATAACATCTCTCCATCATTAGCCCAAGCTTCTAGTGCAGAATCAACAGAAACACTCGAGTGCCCAACATCTGCCCCAACTTGGAAGGCCTCAAGTAAATTACCTCCTACTCCCGATGAAGATGTATGCGACTGTATGGCATCGACATTACAATGTGTTGTAGCAGACAAAGTTGATCTTGAAGACTATGGTGACTTATATGGAATTGTCTGTGCTGATATTGATTGTAGCGGAATTAGTAGTGATGGATCTAATGGGACTTATGGTGACTATTCATTCTGCTCTGATAAAGACAAATTATCCTATGTTTTAAATCAGTACTACAAAGAAAATGGTGAATCATCATCAGATTGTAATTTCAGTGGTTCTGCTTCACTCAACAAGAGTGCCAAGACCGATACCACTTGTGCTGCTGCTTCAAGTGGCTCGAGTGGCTCGGGATCTTCTGGTTCAAGCTCTGGTTCAAGCTCAAGCTCGTCAAGCACTTCAGGATCAGACTCCTCTAGTTCAAAAGATTCTTCGGCTGTTGCTATTGGACTGTGGTCTGTAGGACAGTTAATTGGATTGACCACTTTATGTACTTGTTTCATTGGTGGGGCTTCAATAATCTTATTTGATTAGGTTAAATTCTTCAGAATATAAATTCGATTGTTTATTGACTCTATTTAATTCGTTATCATAAATATTTCATTAAGTAATTTCTGGTCCATTACTGATGCTCTCTTCTGTTTAATATACTTGGAACGAGCTGACAACCTCGTTGCAATTGGCTTGTGTTCGGAGGCGGATGTCTGAATTGAAGCTTCCTTTTTTGTTTCTTTCTTCTCTTTCTTCTCTTTCTTCTCTTTCTTCTCTTTCTTCTCTTTCTTCTCTTTCTTCTCTTTCTTCTCTTTCTTTTCTTTCTTCTCTTTCTTTTCTTTCTTCTCTTTCTTCTCTTTTTTCTCTTTTTTCTCTTTCTTCTCTTTCTTCTCTTTCTTTATTTTCTTTTCTCTCTTTTCCAAATCTTTAGCAGAGGGGTCATGTTCTCTTTTTCTCTTCAAAGATTTGTTGGACTTTTCGTATTCCAGCTCTGGTTCAGAATCTGACTCTATTAATTTCTTAGCATCAGCATCCCAGGTGCTTCTCAAAACATCACCTTTAACAAATTGAATGCCTAATTTTCCGTTGATAATTTTATCTTTCCTTTTTCTTTCTAACTCTTTATCTATCTGAGATTCTCTCCCATTTAATCTTCCTAAAAGCCTTTGAAATGCATCCAATCCATGAGTGTCAACATCTTCCAAGGTGTCTTTACTTTTCTTCTTTAGTTTGGCACCTAACCCAAGATTATCATCCTTTATTGATACCTTGACATGCGATGTGATAGCATGATCAACTAAACCTAAACCTTTACCTGGTTTCCATCCCAACTTCTCAAGATACTGGTGACCAAAACGGGAAGTATCATTTGACCAGTTTGTATTTCTTGGATCCAATCCAAATCTTTGTTTCGTTTTAGTACCTGCAAGACCCATTAATGTAAAAGATGAGATGAGATAAATTTTTATTTCAAAGAGAAATCTTTGACGACAATGTCGTTAAATCCGTTAAACATTATAATTTACAAATTAGAGCTAGCCTATAATAGTAAACCACTGATCTTTGACCCAATAGTCATCGTAGTTACCTTTAGTCAAATAACCCGATCCCTCAAGCCAGTCGAGAACAGAAAAAAGATCTGAATAGGTCAATACTGCTTTAAACTTTGAATGAATATCATTAACTTGAATACCAGGATAGAACAAGACATGCCATATTATTGACACCACAATTTTAGTCCAGAGATCAGTATCAATACTTGCATCTGACCTTAACCAAATATGAGATGCTATCTTACCAGTAGGAACAGCAACATGTTTGAATGAATGCAATGACGTTTTGCCAGTGATTATAATATCACAAGCCAAGTGTGATTTATCTATTAATCTAGATTCATAGCTCTTGAATTTATAAGGCTTGTCAACATGAATAGGTGAAACTTCATATATAGAAGCTAGATTCAACAAGGTCATCATATGACTATCATTTACACCTTGAGATATTATAATACCTGATGGCTTTTCAAAAAAATCTACCAAATTATCAAAAAACCTTGCAGACTCATGAAACTGTTTAACCAATTGATCAGAGCACAAAGTTGAATTAAGTTTATCTGTTAGCCTAAACAGCTTATCGTTTAACGAGGCCTCCTTCTCTTTAATCATGGCTTCTATCATTTCTTTAACTTTAGCTGCTTCATTCCCGTTGAATACTTTTTCTAAAATTTGTTTTGAAAAATTCTGTTCATTGGCAAGAGCTCTCAAAGTTGTTCTTATTCTATCTTCCTCATAATCAATTTCTATCACCTTTTCAGAAAGAAAGAAAGGGTTATTAGACAAAATATCTTCTTTTTGGACCATAGAATTGAGTAGCAAGTGCTCTGCCAAAAAGTGAGGTACATCTGTATTCTCTGTTACAATATAGTCATCATAGTTGTCTGCCAGATTATAGTACAACCTCTTCAGAGCTGATTTGAATATACTCAGATCCAGTGTTTCCCATAAATTCAAGAAAAAGTCATAATCGATTGGGTTCAAATGATCAGCCTTGACAATATTCTGCTCAACTGCTTTTGAAACAATCTTCTGAAATTTTCTTACCCCTTTATTCACACCATCTATCCCACCACGTAATTTCCTTAAATTCGTCCATTTTTGTTGCAAATCTCTAACAGTTAAACCTTCAAAATGCTTACATAAATCTTCGTAATCTATAGTTCTCTTGAAGGTTCTGGAAATCATAAATATTCTATACATCTTTGATGAATCAGCCTCCGAAAGTTTCAAGGTACGTGATTTTCTTCCTGAGGTACCAGAAGAACTATTTTGAGTTTTCTTTTTTCTGGGTTGTTTGACCTTAATATTTGAGTTTACAATTGAGTCAAATGATTCCATTTCTTGTTGCTCCATTTTCACGTTTTTTGCTTTAGAGGATTTTGAATTACTGGAACTGGCGTCATTATCATGAGTTAGTGAATTATTTGGTTCATGTTTTACAGTAATCTTCTTGCTTGTTCTCTTTCTGGTAGATTTAATATTGTCATTAAGCACCGCTAATCTCTTCCTAGCATTCTTTGTTGCTGGTACCAAAATTTTCACATTCTCATCTGCGTATGGCACATTCGCATATACCAGGGTGATTCTGTTTTCAAGACCAGTATCAACCTCTCCTTTTAATCTTACTTCTTGAATCTTCCTTTCCGCTGGCCTTGGACTCACAAGAATCAAAAGTTTCCTTGTGATCAGCTGACCACTTTTCATAGTTTTTATGTCTTGGCTTTCTAATACCTTGTGATATACCAATGAAGCAATATCTCTACCCAAAGTTTTGTTGTCAGTGGCATGGGAATTGCCCAATTTTAAATCAATCTTTCTTCTCAAGCTCGCTGAAGTAAATACCACACCACCCTCTGACTTTATGATATTCAACAATTCCTCCCTTCTTTTCAATGTTTTTAATGACACCGGTTTGACATCTTTTGAGTTATTACTTGCCTTTGGTTGCTCATTGGCATTAAAATTGATTGGAGGTTTAAATGATGGAGTCTTCAGTTCAAGACTTTCCTTGGACAAAGTTCTTCCTAATTCTAAAACTTCAAAAGGTTTTGATTTCTTGCTGGCTCTGAGTTTCCCAGGTTCTGCTTTTCTCTTCTTGTTTGCTAACAAAGTTCCAGACATTAGTTTCCCAATGGAAACTCCATTCTCCTTATTAAATACAGACAACTTAGAAGATTTCTTGCTTTCAGCACGAAAATTTTCGGTTATTTGCTTATCTCCTTCACCGAAGTATCTATAAAACTTGAATTTACCCTCGAAATCATAGCTTCTTTTTATTTTTAAACCATCATAAATTTCATCAATCTTTTTAATCCTCTTTTCTACGTTTGAATCCAATACTGAGGATGTGATTGAATCTAATAGTCTAGTAAAAGGGCGATGATCGCCAATACCTGATAGCAATTTCGAAATTTCCATTGAACTTAGACCTGCTGAGTTGGAGTTAATTTGGTGGTAGACTTGGTTTGTGATGGGGAATAAATTTGAGTACAAAGGCAAATCTTCATAGTTTAACTCATCATTGTCATTGTCGTCCATTCCAAACAAGTCAAGTATATTCTTTGAATTTTCATCTGTATCCAAGTCTTTGACAAATTGAACACAATACGCCAAATTACCATCATCTTGTTTTGCCATTACTTTCCTTAAGTATCCTCCTGAGCAAAGATTGGATACAATTGATCGGAAGAATCTCGAGGTGGATCTGTTCTCGGCTAAAGCAAATTCACGTCTTAAATCAATTAAAGATCTCAACTGATTCGAAGCATTTTTGACTTTTTGAATGATCAAGGGTCTTAACTTGCTAACATCCCTTGTGATTTTAAAATCATCATAGTCGATATTAGTGACTTCTGACATCTCATTACCAAATTTTGCATGAGTACACAAGCTTGTATTTTGACCAATCTCTTTACTAAAGACAGATTGCTTGATTATTAAATTCAAATCTTCTAGCTTTTTTAACCTCTGTGTGATGGATCTTGGATCTTGTCCCGTTGATTTGTGTAAATTAGCAGCTAAAATACCATCAGGGCCACTTTTAGCAATTTCACAAAGTAATTCATAAGGATGTTTCCCTAATTGAGTTCTCATCAGTTCAGGTAAATCCTTACCAACTAAATAGTCCCATTGAGTTTCTGAGGTAGCAAACACTCTAATACCATTCTCATCAGTCATTTGCTTGCCTAAAAAATCGCCATAATTCGCTTCAGGGTCGATTTTGCCATTATTATTCCAAATGAAAAGTGAGTTAGAGTACTCTTCACTAAAAAACAACCATTGCCAAATAACTTGTTTCTCAAACTCATCGATTGGCTGTCCTACTTTTCTGTTACAAAATCCCCATAGTTCGCTAATGCTTAGACCTGTATTTCCAGAGAACGCTAACTTCTCTAACACGTAAGTTAATAATTCAATGGGTGTACACGAGAACATACTTCATCTATGATTGTGATAGTTGTTGTCACGGTTCGAAATGCGATATTGTGTATGTCGCGCGAGTGTCGTAATATCGCTTATACAAGCTAAATGAAATGAAATTGTGATGTGAAGACATAAAAAAGTAAAATAACAAGGATTATGGAGTCTGACGAAGAGATAACTTTGTCCAGTCATGCTTTAGCAGCTCTCCAAGAATTTAAGAGTGAAGAAAAACAGAGATTGGAAACTTTTGAAAAATTATATCAGCAATCAGAAGAGAAGTTTGAAAATAATAAAGAACCAGTTAGCATCGACTTATTTCAAGAGGACTGGCAATTGTCACAGTTTTGGTATAGTGACGACACTTCTAAAATTTTAGGTAAGGCTTTATTGGAAGGAGCAGATGAAGATACAGTAGTTATAATTGCTAGTGCTCCTGCAGTTTATGCTGCTATCAAGAATTTTAATCCTGAAGAAATTCCAACGGATCATATATATTTATTAGAATATGACAGAAGATTCAAAGTATTGGGTGGTGACAAGTTCTTTTTTTATGACTATAACAAACCAGACGAAGTCCCAGATATTTTGAAACACAAATGTCACAGATTGTTGATAGATCCACCATTTCTTGAAAAAGAATGTCAAGATAAGTCCGCTGTTGCAGCAAGAAATTTATTAGTCAAAGATAAAAGTCTAAAGACAAAGAGTGGAGATAGTCAATTCAAATTGATTTCAAGTACTGGTGAAAGAATGCAAGATGTGGTAAAACACAATTACCCTGAGACGAAGGTCACCGATTTCTACCCTGAACACAAGAATGGATTGAGTAACGAATTTAGATGTTATGCTTCTTTCGAATGTCGTCAATGGAAGTTTTCTATATAGTATAAAGTATAGCAAATATATATACTACAATTAATCTTTTAGTCTAATGATTTGAGGTGTGCATCTGGTGCAGACTCTGGAATACTCACCTCCCATGCCTAATCTGGTGAATGCGTAATTTTCAGCACGTCGCATTTTAAAACGTTGAAAATTTTTCATAAATCAAATTTACTATAGTATAATGTCCTTCTCAGATTTTTCCAAAGTTGAAACCATCAAAGCTTTAAACGAGTTTTTAGCTGATAAATCCTACGTTGACGGGTATGTTAAATTTTAGAGGATTGACTCTTGATCTATTTTTCAGAATGCTATTTCAGAATTTTGAAGATTTTGATGAAAATTGGGCATCCCTCAATAGTTTTATTTTTAATTTCAGCAAGAAATGATGATTGTGATCTTTGGTCCGTGTTTATGAGGTGCTTAAGACCCACCGCATGAGTGAAAAAGAAGATTTAAATAAAATATCTGACTTTAAATGCATTGCAATAATTAAAAATTATTATCTTCTTTAAAAAATTTTTACTAACTTCTTTTAGTTCAAAAGCTACCCAAGCTGATGTTACTGTTTACAAAGCTTTCCAAAAAGAATACCCTCAATTAACCAAATGGTTAAACCACATTTACTCATTCACCCCTGAATTTGAATCATTACCAGCTGGTTCTGCTCCTGCTGCTTCTGCCGCTGCCGCTGCCGACGAAGATGATGAAGATGTTGATTTATTCGGTTCTGATGACGAAGTTGATGAAGAAGCTGAAAAATTAAAAGAACAAAGATTAGCTGAATATGCTGCCAAAAAAGCTGCTAAAGGTCCAAAACCAGCCGCTAAATCTATTGTTACTTTAGATGTTAAACCATGGGATGATGAGACTGACTTAGAAGAATTATTAGCTAATGTCAAAGCTATTGAACAAGACGGTTTAGTTTGGGGTGGTCACCAATGGATCCCAGTTGGTTTCGGTATTAAGAAATTACAAATTAACGTTGTCATCGAAGATGCCAAAGTTTCTCTTGATGCTTTACAACAACAAATCGAAGAAGATGAGGATCATGTCCAATCTACTGATGTTGCTGCTATGCAAAAATTATAAGTTGATCTATTTCTAGATTTCTTAATATATAATAGCTGGTCGATATCAATATATACTAATAGGACCTTTTACTTCAAATTTTATACAACTCTCTGATATTTGCAAGCACAGTCAAGAACGAAAAGGCATATATTAACTATAATCATTAAACGTGAAATTGTCAATTCTCTGTCCTTTATCACAGTCATCTACGATACAATTGACATTCCTTGTATGAGATGCATCTATCCAAGATAAATCATCAGGTGTTTCCAAAATCTCAATGTTTTGAAGCGATGTCGGTAAAATGAGCTTCTGAGTTTGTAATCCAATAGATAAATTTGTTATATTTGTCGGTTGCAAATCAACTATGATATCTCTTTGGGCCTCACAATAAAGAATTTTCAATGTTTCTAAAGTATTAGGAATTTGATCAATTAGATCTTGATCAACTAACACTCCTAACAAAATCAAATGTTTCAAGCCTTGATTCAACTTGACTCTATGTATCTGGTCTCCGTTGGAATTAAATTTGAAGTATTTTACCAGTTTAGGTAAAGTCAACACTCCCTCTATAGGTGATCTTCGAATGTATATTATTGATAAAAGATTTGAGGGGAGTCTTCGTATAAATTTAGGGTCCGGTGTTGATAATGTTAAATATTTGATGCTATTGGGGTAGTCTATTTCTGGGTCATTATAAATGGCCACACTGATTCTTAGCGACTTTAAATTCTTATTGAATTTGATTGCTCCCAATTCATAGACTTCAAGCTGTAAGCTTTCTACCTTTAGAGGTATCTCAATGAGTTGAATTCTACCATCATTGTTAATTTGAATTTCCAATTCTTTTAAACTCGTTAGTGGCTTCAAATCGGGTAATTTTGTTATCGTTCCCTGTAATTTTAAGCATTCAACCGTACAAGGTATTTGAGGAATGAAATCATCATTGTCTTGATAAATAAAGAGAAGCTTCAAGTTTCTCAATGGTGAATAATCTTCAATGAATGCATTACGTAAAATAATATTTTGTATATCAAGGGGTAATCGAAAGCTATTCAAATTCTTCACCTGCTGCACATCCAATGAAGTCAATGATTCTGGAAATGTGAATGATCTACCAAGAAAGACTTCAACAAAATAACTATCTAATCTTAATATCTTAAGCGACTCGGGCAATGACATTTCCCAAGACCTCTTGTCTGAGTTATAATTAAGACATTCAAGCTCAACTAACCTTTTTAAATTATTGACTTTGATAGTAATAGGATCGACGAACTTATCATTGCCAACAGTAATATGCAATTTACGCAAGGTTTCGGCTATATTATCTGTAATCTTAAACACACCCGTGTAAGAACAAATCAATTCTTGAATATTACTGTCATTTAGTAGCCTATAATCAATATCTTCTTTACAGTTCTTTATATCAAGTATTTTCAAGCCATTAAATTTGTGCAACTCAACTATTCTATCTAATGACTTAATTGAAAGCAAATTTAAGTTTTTTATTCTTTCGAACTGTCCATCTAGTTTAGCCACTGATTCAATATTTAACTCACTAACATTGTATTTAATTGGCAATGTGTCACCTTTGATCACTTGGAATCGAAGAATTTCTACGAGTTCTGGATATTTTCTTTCAAACTCAAGTAGAGATTTGCTACTAATTTCAATATCAAAGTTAGGAAAAAAAGGTGGACTATAGTAAAACTTAACAAATTCTTCAATGCTGGAAAACCTGTTGTTCATTATTTTGTGGTGTTGATCGTAGTACTGTTGAAAAAACCAATGTGACTGTTCCACAGGTGATCTGACTTTAATTTGAAAGTTTTCAAAAGAGAAATCATATCGCTTTTTTGCTTTCAAAAAATATTCGAAGTTGGAATCATAATTGAAGACTTGTTCTGTGATTCCTTTAGGTAAATAATCGAGTATTTTCTTTACCAATTCTATAGATAAATCTACCATATGTTCAATGTTCAATATTCAAAATGCGACTTTAATTAAATTATGTTAGCTTGTCTTCAAGTATACCTCCGAACTTAATACTTTCATCGATTAGTAGCTTTCAATGAGATTGTAAACTCCGGAAAGTTAGGATTAGTTTCAAAATAAGCAAGTGTTCAATTTTGAAGTATATTCCTCAAATTAGAGTAGAATCCTCGAGTTCAAATCTTTGAACTTTTTCAAGTATAAAGTCAGAAAATTTGCCCATGGCTCTATACTTCTATAGCTAAACTTTGCAAGGTACTTTTTCTGGGTAATAGTTTACAATATTGCTAAATATTGTCAAAATATATGAAGGTATCGAATTGAAGATGATGTGCGTTTGCTTCTTACCTATATTTGACATTAAATATAGTAACTGGTTCAGATTCCAACTCCATTTCAGATAATATCAGATTGAATGAAAGAGATCTTAGTAAGAGCTCAAAATATATTGTTGATTATTTTTAAGCTTCGAAGTCTCTGATACTTTTCGTGAATCTCACATATCTTAATATAATTACCAGTTTCATATTTTAAATATAGTAAGTTTCTTCCATACAATAGACACCATTTTGAGGTTTACTAAAAGCCAAACATATTAGAATCCTTTCCAGTTGGAAATGTCATTTTTGGCCAAAATGGGGTTGACAGGATGCATACAAAAGAACTTCACTATGCAGATAATATGCAGTATATATTATACAAGATACTGTGAATTCGAATTTCGGATTTATCATCAACAAGGGAGAGTTTTCAAGCCATAGATTCCCAGAAATCAGCAATAATGTTGAACTTGTCAGTCTATGTTTTTCATTCATTCGCAGTTCTTGGTGATCCTACAGCCCCAGTTCACAAGCGCATAAAATAGTACGAATTCCTTTGTTGATGATGCTTCCTTGAACAGATCATAGCTTGCAATACTGGATTACCCTTAAGGAATAATGAAATCGTCTAATACCATGTTAGTTGAAATCAGATACTTGGGACAATAGGAGAACATCTTCAAATGATCTATTCATATTCTTTTATGACAATAACTCTAGCCACCCGGAACTATAAATGCAGCAAATAAAACTAATGGTATCCAACCAAAGAACTTTAGATTTCACCCCACTGCCTTCCCCTTTCCTACAATTTAAAAAATGTGAACCTCAACATCTTTTACCCCATAAATATGTCAATCCTCTAATATACTATAGGCTTCCACAAAACTAAGTTACAGCAATAATCATGAGTATCATTAAAACTAGGAACATGTTGTGCTGCTGCAAGAATAGTCATGAACTCACTCCTGTCCTTCTAAATCACCTAACACTGAAATCATCTGGAAAATTCTCCAGTTGTGGGAAGTAAGCGGAATTGAATTACAACCATTATATGGTGTATTACCATTTGCACCTCTAAGGATCAAGAATATAGGGAGAAGATGATATTTTGAAGCAAACATGTTTGATATATGAAATATTTATGGTATCACCTGCATGTTTTGTGCGGCGAAGTAAGAGCTTTAGTGCCACTGGTTGTACATATGTCATTTTTATTCACAATAGGGAAGGAATAATACTTTTTTGTCATGGTTTGTGGCACGGTATGGACACATAAATTCGAAGTATATTAAAACAATAAAATGTCTAATTTGTTTAGTTATAAATCGGAAAAGGTTAGGATTCGGGTTGAGTTAATTGCGTCCGGTAATACATCAATCAAAATACCACCCGTTTACTAGACTAAGTCGTGCTTGTGTGAAGCCCAAACAGTTGCTAAGGCACCCACTCCCACAAATCTAATTGCTACATTTATTTGCAATTAGTCCCAATGTTCCAACAGAATGAGAAAGAACCAGAACGTGGAGTATATATAAAAATCATCATTGCCGGGTATATTAAAAGAATGTTAACGTGCTACTCTGTATAACAACTCATCAAAAAAACTTTAATCAGTTAATAAGGCTCCCATAGCGTAACGAATTAAGATTTTAAAGTTGAATTTCGAGTGCTTAAAGTTGAAATATAAAAATTAAGCTTATCTTTGCCATGTTGATAAGCGATAGCTTAACTGACTTTTTAACCTTATTTCAAATCAATTACCCCTCATCACTTTCACTTAAATGCAAGCAGATTTGATCAAATAGTAATCAATTTGAAAAATTACGGATATGAATTTTACAAAGGTTTTACTAGTTATTTTTGCTGCTTTCCAATATGTAGAAGCATGCGGCGGGGGTCCTGCATGTGAGCCTGGCTGGTTTTGTATGTATGAAAGTACAGGTGACGATCCTACTGGCAATATGAAAGCGTCTTGTGTTGACGGTCGTCGTTAAGATGTATGACGAAATGACAACATTATTCAATGTTTGTTTAAAGCTGAGGTAAATAGTGAATACAAAATATGAAAAAAATAGTAGAATTTCTGAAACAAGATGCAAAAGCAGTAATACAGAAGCATCAAATAACCAACATCTTATACAAATAAAGAGAAATAACCATTGAAAGATTAATGTTGACAAAAGGTGAATACATAAAGAAAAACTAATGAGAGCTTCAACGACTTGAATTTGAAACATCTCAACAAACAGATGAAATTTAAAAACAAACTATAGGCTCTGTACTATATGCATAAATTTAATGACTAAACCCAAACTATTCAATCAATCTCTTTATTCTCAGAAACCAAGTTATTAGCTATGAGCAAAAGCTTGGACTGCCAGCATCAATCACCAAACAATATCGTGCCGCTGAGAATGAAATCGAAAAGCACCATACAAAATAAAATAGAAAGTATGACATTTCGCTTGAAGAGGAGAGATAGTTGAACTTGTAGTTAGTTCCAAGAACAAATCCGCCTTGGTTATGCATTCAATATATATAGGAAGAACGAAGGCTATCTTGGATTCATATCAACAGAGATAAAAAGCTAGAAGAAGAGTCATCAGCGCCATTCGAAAAGCAGGTGTCGCTAGACATCAATTCATATAAAAAACTATCATACAGCCTGACTGTAGCTGATCTTACCTCTCAAACAATATTCTTCGGACTATCAAAAGCTTGAATATTTCATCTCAAAAGATGATAAAACATCTTCAAGTCACAAAGCAGCAATAACAAAAGGATCAAGAATAGAAGTTATGCATGACTCATTACAATGTTGAAGGAGCCTAGCATAGTAAGTTTAAGAGAACTGTAGATCAAGAAGAAGTGGTATGAAATCCTAATGTTCTTACAAACATAATTATCTAAATGGGTCAACTATTGAATAAAACGAACATATCATTATCATTAACTTTGTAGTTAAAATACTCCATCCCTTCAATGAAGTGGAACTCAGAAAGTTGAATTCGAGGACAATGAGTTCTATACAGCATCATCGCATTATGGAAATAGACATTTCTCAATTGTTGTCTGGTAATTGGGGAGGGAAGTAGCTACAATGTAGCAACTGCGGCCAATGTTTGTTTTTCACCGTTTCCATTCACAGACTTGATTCATTTTGTAACCATCTTTGTTGATATTCACCTTACTTTTTTAGGATATTAGCTTCCACAGCACTAATAGGTGGAAGAGAGTTGAAATGGGTAGCTTATCGCCAAGCTTTTTGCTACGTTTAATTTACAAGTGAAAGATGATCGTAGTTAAACACTTCTCTAATAAGGTAGCGAACAATGTTTAAAGTGTTCAATATTGTTCTGTATATATTTAAATGGTATCTGATTTGCAGCCTCTTTGATTCTTAGGTAGGTTTCCTTTTTACGAAGTTTCTCCCTCTCTAACCTAGCTGATATATGAGCTGGTTCAATTGGATTCAATTCAGGAAAATATTGGCTATAAGTAGATAAGCCTATACCCTCTAAAGTGAATGGCACTGGAAGGTATGCATTTTGGTAAATACTTGCATCATTCATAACAAGCTATACATTCTTCATTATGGGATATGCAACCAATTGTATCCATCAAGTCAAGTAAAAATTATTTATAATTCCTGGTAATTGTTCCCTTTGAGGTATCTTGTGTGCGGCTCTAACTTTCTCTTCTTGTTTAGAGATGTTGGCTTACGATTTCTTCAGCTCAATTTCAAGTCTCCAAATTTGAAAATAGCTCCTCAATGTAACTAGTATTTTCTAATCTTGTTGATGCTGTCTTTAGGAGTAATTCCCTTAGGAGCCCAACCTCCAGAATGTTATCATTTTAATATTGAATCCTATATCATCAATGAAGACACAGTTGGAAGAGTTATCGATATCATTATCCAAGAATTTGGGAATTCTCCTAAAAGAATTTCTCTCTACGTTCTTAGAGTTACCAATTTTCCTTCAAAAATGTATGTGTGAAGTTTTGCTGACGCCCCTAAACCTATAAGTTGTTTATTAGGTTTTTCTATTTTATCATATAGAGTGGAAGAGAGTTCTTATCTATGAATTCTTTCCAAAAGTCTTTATGACCTTGGTTAAGCTTCGTTTTAAAGTCTGCACCCCTTAGTCTAATTATTGGTAGCTCTTCTGTAGTGTCTTTACATTTTTTTGGCATTTCTGGGCTTGATACCCAATTTCTTAGGGATAGAGGTAATGGAAGAACCTGGCTTTTCATTCCAAAGGTCAAAAAAACTTTGCTCTGTCTTTAGGGCTATATATGGGGTAATTACTCAGTTTCAATGCTTTCCTATCAGTGTACATTCCAGTTCCTTTGTTAATAGCTTTAAGGTCGCCTTTTGCCAGTTCATTATTGTCATTCAGAGGAAGAGTAGTTGATGATCGATCATTTTGCTTTCATCGTATATAAACTGATAATCCATTATTGTTGTTTTCTTTCAATAATAATGAACTGAATTAATTGACACCTGAGAGCCATTAGTCATTCGCCTGCGCTATTGTTTTTCGCTTCACAAGAGATTAAAAATATCGTACTTTTCTCAAATTTTGTTGTGTGTTCTGGGGAAAATTATTTTTTAAAATCCCTTATTAAAATATACTCAGGGAAAGAATAGACGACTATTGTTAGCTCCCGCCTGTCAAACCCAATATAGAAATAATGCGGGAAATGAGTGATAGAAGCTGGTTATGGTGGCAATACCGGTGTTTCTTTTGGTCACTTTTCTGCTCTCCAAAGTTTCCAACAACAATTTTTTTCTTTTGCAATGCATAGTCGTATTATAGGTATTGCATTCTTAATTTTGGAGAATGTTTTCAGCTATCCTGTGTCTGAGGATAATGGAGAAAGGGATATTGGTTCATCAGAAAATCAAGGAAATAGCCTGTAGCTTATTGATTCGCAACCAATTTCATTTGCTGAAGAGATTCAATGGAGCTACCAAGATTACATTGGTAGCGGTCATTTAGTGCCTGACTCAGCATCAGAAGCTGACCTATTGAGAGCCGAAATTTCCATATCATCAGAGATCACAAGCTCTGTAAGCTATTCTTCTGCGTCACCAGGTTATATGGCAGTCGAACCGTTTCACCATAGTAAGCTGTCCAATAAAAGGTGGGTATTTGGGCTTTGAAACATACTCCTGGCTATACATTAGTATATTATCGATACGCGACGTATGCTGTACATGAAAAGATATGTAGTGTTGCCGCTGAGTACTATGGGAAGTGTCACGCATTTAGTCCAAAAATTTGATGTTAATGATAGTAATAAGTAACGCATTTACTTTGTTGTGGATGCGTTACATTTCTACTTTCTACCACGATATTTGTGCTGGCGAGAGAGCGATAATCATTTTTTTTCGATCGAGTCTTTTAAATGTTTCAGACTACGATATTTTTTATATTGAATATGTGACTTTTTATATAGATAGTAGCGACATAATTTTCTTTCAAAAGCGATTCATCTGTAAGGACTTGCCAAATTCAGTTACCAGACGCCGCTATTCATATCTGTCTCACGCGATATTAAATTCATGGTAGAACGAAATTGAAAGTAGGTAAACGCGACATCCCAACTATGCAAGTGCGCTATTCATTTTACTGTGAATTGTTTTAGATTTCAGAAAATATGAAGGACTTGATGTCTCTACCTAAAATGTTCTCCTTCTTCTATAGGTATAATTATTCTGGTGAGTCTAGTATTTAGTTGCTCTGGAAACATTAGTATAATGAATTTTGTATATGCTTGCTGTTTAGGTATAATGGTAGTTGTATGCCGTTTCAGATTTCTTCTATATCTTTCTTCTATCTCAGTTATGCTAGTGTCTAAAGGTTATATGAAGAACTTAGAATCATTAAGCTGGATACAATCCGTCGTTTCTGAGCTTATCAAATATAATATTGGAAGCTAAGTAAATTTTCAATTGTCTTCAAGAGATTTCTCTGAACTAGTCTTATGTAGTCAATGAAATGAAAAAGTATTTGGCTAATCGTACATGAAAAACCTTGTTAATAGAAATTTGTAAAGAACTGATTTATTTTACTTGGTAATTAGTTTGCATTTTCTGTCTTTCATGAGCATCTCGTGAATTTTCACTTGTAAGTAATGATTTTTGTCAAAGCTAGCGCTACAGATATATTATTAGCTCAATATATGTATGTAAGGTATATTAGAAGCTATCAAGATAGGAATGCTTGCCCAATTCGAACTCCAGTATTTTCAAGTCCTTTCCAGTCTTCTCTGAGGCTTATGGCTCCAGCTCATCTGGGTTACCTACAGTATGTTTCTGCGTTTTTACAATTTTTGTTATTGCAATGTAGAAGCTTCCATATTTTTTTTCTGATATACTATTCTAATGTGGAATAACTCTAATATTTCAGAAAAAATTATGTAGAAAAACTTAAAAATGTTGTTAGGCTAGGTTGAGTATTCAAAATTACTCAATAAAGATTGGGGGAGAGAGAATTTAGTCTTATGTGTACGAGTTAGCCTATATATTTTATTTGATTGTCAATAATACATTTGCTAAGTCAGTGTTACATCAGATCCATGAAAATTGAAAAACGAAACATATTTTTTAAAACTAAGAATAGTGACCTTTCCTAAGCCCAAAATAACCATCTGGGGCTACCTCCGTTGCATTTAGTCTTCCTACCAGTCTGATTTCCATATCTGCTCCCATACTCAGGACATTGTTACCCCACCAACTTATTGATTTGTCATGATATTGAACTGCAAAAAATATAATTATAGATGAAAATGCAACACCAGCATTCAATGAACCTGACAATACATATGTATACTTTTCCCACCAGCTCAAGTAGTGCTTTCTGATGTAATACTTGAAAGCGATTGATGCATATAACGAAGGCGTATAGTACGAAAGGTTTGCTTGTGGAAGTGTTAACATACCACCAATAATAAGCGTTGGTTGAAAATATTTTACTATTTTTTTTGGTCCATATCTTTTGAATATCACACATGGAATCGGCAATAATGCTCCAATTAAGAAACACCATTTTAATATTGGGTATAATCCGTTGAATACCTTTTTAGGTCCAATTACACCCCATGTGATTGAAGCACTATAAAATACATTAGCTCCATTACAAATAAATTTTTGTTTCTGATCTGGTAAACAATAACCCTCAATGCTACTAATTTGAAAATTCATCACAGCTAATGCAATAAAAGAATTAGCCAAAAGTGACAAAACTTGGCAACGAAATAAAGCTCTTGGAGGAATTTTCACATAATGTGCTAGTTTTTGATCAGTTATATATGATTCTGCTTGTTCACTAATATCAACACCAAGTGCTTTGATGAAGTTCAATGCCATCCCATTACCTGGAAGGGCATATCCCATAATCATCTCAACTAAAACATTAAGAGCAAAATTGAAACCAGTAGTAGCGGTTACCATTACAATAGGAACCAAGAAGACAAGATTAAGGGCCAATACAAAGAATATGGACCACACTGGAGTTTCAGCCGGATATACTTCGACACAAATAATTGCTAATACAATAGATAGTACAAGTGCCACTAAGAACCACCAATCTGGAACTTCCTTGTATTGTGACATCATTCTAGTATGTGGATCGTTAAATCCTTCATACACTGATTGCCCCAAATTTCTGAAAGACGTGAACATCTGTTCCATCGAAAACCACATGGTCTTGTAATTGACTACAATTTCATAAATAAAAACAAATGGGTACAATGCAAAGAAAGCACCATATGTTAACAAATTACCAGCAGAATAGTATGGAGGGCCAATTTCTTGATACTTTTTTTCGTCGAATAAGCTTTTCTCGTTGACTATTGCTTTCACATTATATCTTTGGCCTGTATTAGTAAACAAACTCGTTGAATTGATTGGAATATATGCTGTCCACTTATAGTTACTATAGTATATCCCGAAAATAGCAAATGTTCCAATAAGTGCTCCAATATATTGTGACAAATTAGAATAGAAAGGTACAACAAGTGGAGAAACAGCATAGTTAATGTAATTCCAATCAAATGTGGTGATTGGATTTATTCCCATCCCTCCAAGAGAGCCAGTAACTTCTGCTAACGTTTGGTTAGTTGGATTGATCCACGTAATCCAATTAAAGGTGGATAAAAATTGCGTTAAATAATTTGGCAACCAAAAATAAAGAAACGAACAACCAGTTGCAATCCAAAGGAAAGAATATCTTGAAATTCTCCATCCATTGATATTTTCTTTCTTTTCTGGTTTTGTCAAGGTAGCATTCAACGCTACAGTAGGTAAAAGTGTTGGCCAGAGCGCTCTAACTGGATATACAGCGAATCTTCTCATAATTCCTGCTAGTCCAAATCCTAAGAATGCATTCGACAAGGTCAATAAAATTTCATATCCCCAATTAACCCACTTATTATCATAAAATAAAGGCATCTTTTGGACATGTATGTTATATGACACATAAGGCGCACCACCACCTATACTAGTAAATATTGTGGCTAACATTTGTTCTTTAGAAGTCCATGGACCTGGGTTAAAATCACAAGTGTATTTCCATACCTTGAATTTCCACTTAGGCACATATTCTGCTGAAATCATACCACAAGGATATAAGAACAATTGGACAACTGAACTACTTAATGAGATACTTGGAACTCTTTGGCTGAAATATTGGTTGATAAATGTACTAATACCAACCCATATCAATCCAAGAATATAAACTCTGATTGTTTCACATGGAATACTGGGATCATCGTAGCAGTCTACAACTGCTCGAACTTCAGGATAAGGAGAGCTATAAGCAATTAAAGCAGCCTCCAATTTGAGTTGGAAATCTCTGTCAAATATTTGATTTAGTTCCACACTAGCACCCTCTAAAGAAGATTCATCTAGTGCTTCTTTCTCTTTAGTAGTTGCATATTCTTTTTCCACCAGGATTTCATCCTTGCGAAAGTATGAATTCAAATTGTGAGTGACAGATCCCTTGGTAACGGGTTCATCACCAACCAATTTTTCAATTAATTCATAGGTATCATATGGAAAGTTAGGATCACCTTCAAATTCAACTAATGAATCCTTCAAAATGGAAATAGACTCATTTGTGCTTATCATTTGAACCTTTTCGATCATGAATGTTGCACCTACAGGCAAGTCATCTAATGATTCTAAAGTATCGTAATTCAATCTTTTCAATACCAAGTATTTCTGAGTGCTAGTTAATTCAGTTCCGATCTCAGCGAGAGAGATTGGATGTGAGGCCACAGTCTCTAAATTTACTTGATGTGCATCAGCCTGTAGTCTATCACGGTCATTAGTTATACTTGTGACAGGGTCAATGGATTCATTACTCATTTTTCTTTTGAAGCGATTTCTGAAACAAACTCAGCAGCTTTATTTCTAGGAGAATAAAGAAACTATATCTTTTTTAAATAATTCTTCTTTGGTTCATATTCTTATCTCTTATCTGTAATCACCTCCTCACTCTACGGCTTCGATCTATTTTTACTTTTAACTTTGATTTTTTGAAAATTACTGACAAACTTTAAATATATAAGATGTAATCTATTGTTAGTAGGATTTTTATGTATCAAAAGCTTATCGAAGAGGAAACATAGCATTTCCTTGGAGCGGTGAATGAAGATACTGATGCTGATGTTGATGTTGATGCTAATGCTGATGTTGATGCTGATTCTGATTCCTTAGTTGACATCATCTTGAGAAACTATTATGAAAAACTCAGAAATCTTCAATTATAATATTAATCTTGTTTTGTTATTATTTTTCTTTGTAATGGTGTCATACAATTTTTAATAGGCTGAAATATCTTTGGACTAAATTTTCAAAATGCTAACCATGATATTTCCTAATCGCTATTGATAACAGTTATACCTTGAGTTCATATTGTATCACAGAACACACGCTGTCCACTTGTTCAACGATAAAGACATATAATCGTTTAATAAAACAAAGGGGACTACCACACTAATCATATATTCATACAAATCCCAGCTGTACAAACAATGCGACAAAGAAATCTGTTGTGCCATACAACCATTTCTAAAATGAAGCAAAAACTCTAAATCTATCTTTAGGTCCTATAAACTTTGTTGAAAGTTTTCAAATCTTTATATAATGAATTATATGATTGTTCAATTTCTATTAAACGATTTATTCATTACAAAACTTTTTTATTGGAAAGCTTGAATAATGATATTTGCAAAATTTGCTTGAAATTAATACCTTGCTGTAGTATTTTCTTGTTAACGTGAATATCGAACACAACCAATATTAAGTTACCAACTTCTCTATTATTGGCTTATATTATCGATTCTAAAGGAGTGATTTTCTTGTTAGACAGAAGCAACCCTTACAATAAAAGTAAATTGAAACATAAATTCGAAACATGCTGTTAGAGGTTCATGAATTCATTCGGGAAACAAGTTAGGAAGCTTTCTCAAACTTTGTATTCAGTGGTGTATATATTTTTGAAAGTGTTCTTATTCTCTGATATTTTTTTAGAATGTAATCGATAATGTATAATTTCTTAATTTTTGTTACTAAATCATATCCAACTCAATCAAGAGGCGATAGAGAAGCTGTAAACTATTTGGGTGAAGATGATCTCAATACGCCCCAAAAACAACATTATATCCCATAATGGATCACCTCCTGTACTCCCATAGAGGTAGTGGTATTTGGTGTTCGAATAGGGTTTTGAAAATTTGAATCCAGAGTCTGACTAATGTTGCAAAATTATCACAATTTTGATTTTGGGTCCAAATATGCAATTGCATCCACATTATACGCTTATTCAAAAAAGTGGACTGGAAAATTATTCTGAAAAATAAAATGAATCATAAATGGAGACTGACATTTTGAACTTAATTAAGTCTGTTAATATTTCCAAGGCGAAGCAATAATTAATACCAATGTGTTCATTACATCTCTTGTTATTCCAAAGCTTAATAAGGCTAATAAATGACATTCAATCACTCTTAACATTAATTCTATACGGTAGAATGATAATATATATTCCAAAATAAATAAAAGAAATGTAAAGTGATAATCTTTGAAAATGGGCAGCGATTCTAATCTAAAACATATCCTGAGCCTGAGCAAATCTAGGATGATTCAGTAATCATATTTCAATATTATCGATGTTATCAACATCATTGAAATCATCTTCATCATCATCCATGAAAACTTCTTCATTAATGTAATCTTTGATAGATATATCATCCGACGCATCATCATATTCCCCATCGTCCCCATCTCCAATTATATCAACATCACCTCTTCTGGAAGATCTGAAGGAAGATTTTCTATTACTGTTTATCATTGAATAATGGATTTTATTAATTGCAGTCAAGTAAATAAAAGCCACTTTCTTCTTCTTCTTATTATGAATAAACCAGTAATAAGACCATATAGTCTGATAAGGATAATTCAAGTCCTCAATTATAGATTGTTCAGAAGGTCTGAATTCGAAAATTTGGCAATAATTTTGATTTTGATTTGGAACTAAATTTGGTGACTCATTGTCATTATTAGAGAATCTTCTTGGTCTGTTAAGACTATCCGATCTTGGTTTTTCAATTCTATCCTTGAATTGAGGATTTGTTTGATGTAAGGGCGGACTCATACTCATACTCCCGGGTATTAAAGTTGGGGAAATTGGATTCTTTGGAATTAGATGCATATGACTATCTATTCTATCCCAAATCCAATCTAACCCTTCCTTTTTCTTACCCAAAGATGCCATTATATTATTGAACCTATGAATTAAATCCTCAGATGAAATTTTATGAAAATTATCAGTAGTAGGAGTCAAATTAGAAAAATCATGATCAGGGAAAGTGGTATTAAGTATCGCAATTAGATTAGCAAAGGTTCGTTTCGTTGTTGTTGTTTTTAATGAACCAAAAGGAGATTCATCAATGGAGTCAACTTCAAATGAGTTATCAGTGACATTGGAATTCCTACGATGATTTGTTGAGGAACCATGCCTACTTCTACTTAAGCCATTTTCGATAATTGTTGGACTACTACCAAAAATAGAATTTATTGAGTTTTGACGTTCACGTTCAATAGTTTTCGATATTTCATTCTCCTGTATCATTTGAGTGAAATGTTTATCAATGGTCTTGTAAAGCTTTCGGTCGGTAGAAATCGGTTTGGTAGTAAATAAATCACAACCACCTTTCACCACAAGACTGTTGTCACTAGTGTGGAAATTAAGTTCTTGATTAACTAACTCTATATCAACTTCATCAATATACTATTACGTTAGTATTAAATATCCTAACATCATACACTTAGTCAAGGTTTGTGGTGAGCTAGTTCAATTGTAAATTAGCGTGTCTTTCTTTCTGCAAGAATTCACTTTTCCATGTTTTGTTCACAAATCATCTGCTAAAAATAGAAGTAACACAGAATATCATATTCATTTCCAAAAGACCATTCGAACTAGTATTCTATCGTTTACGTACCTTCATGTCTATTAATTAATTGTTTAAAATCTCACTTTCGCGCACATGAGGATGTTGATAAATTATACTTCCTATATAATTATATCAGATAACCTGTAACCATAGCTCTATATTATTAAATTAGTCATGCCACAAATAAGATGTGAAATGAAGTCCCATATGTGATACATGTCTATATAAGTAAATCTAAAATAGTAATATTTAGCAAAGTGACAGTAATTAATTTTGTGGGAAATAGGACAAGTTTGCATGTCACACTATAGTACAGTGCATCTAAATACTCATTAAAAATTAAAATATAACAGAAGTAGAATTCATATCAGGATGGTCATATAGTTCATAACCTGTATATTCAATTATAGTTGGTACAGATTTCTACGATGATCTGTTTCCAACCAATTCCTCACAAGTGCAGCTCAGAGGGAAGGAGCAAATTCTTAACTCATCGATAAACACTGTCAGACGCGGGACATGTTACAACATGTACTTTTTTTGAAACCATTGATTCAGTGAAAGTTTTTTTAATTGATGTAGGACATAAAAACCCGGCATTCTAACTATTTTAATTTTTCTTTCTCCTTCTAGCTCTACCTATTTAGTTCTGTTGAAAATTTCAACTCTAAAAATTGGAAGTGGGCTATTGAGATACTAATGTTTTCGGTAGCCACCTCTAACTTATTTCCAAGTCAAATATTCCGAATGGCTGAAAGGGGAGGGACTCTTTGATCAAGAGTATTTCCATTATATTTTCTCTGGATATTAACTAGCAAAGATTTTTTTGGTAACTTCCTATTGGCAACTGATTTTAAGGTTATCGGTTTAAGGTTATCGAAGTTTAACTGAGTCGGTCATAAAATACAGTACACTCAATGCAATCATGCAGGAGATGTCTGTTTTTGTGAAAGACTTACTATTAGATATTATTATCAGATATCAAGTATCGGGTGCCGTTCACACAATTGACAACATCAAATTATTTGTTATCTTCGCTAAAAGATATATATTTATGTTACAAACCTGACTCTTAACACTTGAAGTAATATAAGTTCGCAGCCTTATTTTTATATTTCCACCTCATTTTCTCCAAACCTGTTGTTCAAACTTATAGTTACGAGTTACGACGAATTGGTCTATGAAAAAAACTCCTGATTCATTGGGATATTTTTTTGTGAACTTGCGGACGAAACTGGAGGAAACTTCCAATGTAAAGTGGTTGTTGGTCAGAAAGAGGACAGTGATTTTACTTTGGTGAAGCATCATTCTAATGGTAAAAAAACCAGAATTAAATTCTTCAAAAGAGACGAGAAGGATGCCTTCATGGCCCAAAATAAACGATTTTAATGGCCCCAATTCCGTAATCGAGAACTATGGTATTACTTTGCTCAGAAACCGCTAGAGGAGACTTCGGCTTTTATTGTCTATCTTGAGTTTGCATTGTGACATGCAAATGGTAGAATAGTTTATATACTTTTTGTCTGCTTGTCGGCAGCAAGCCTTTTTTTATAGTTTATACATGATGTTTGAAATAAATGGCTTAATCTCAATTCCTTCTTCTCCTTTACCTTCAAAGTTACTTACTGGGTCGCAAAATATCTAGATCCACCAAATTTCCAAACTTGTTGTTTTAATCGAACACTTCTAGAGTTCAACTGTTTCAATCAAGCTCTAAATTATAACCCAACAGTTATGGAAGTTGAGCAAGAAGAATGATGGAGACTAGAAAAAAAGAGCCCCAGAATAAGCCACAAAAGTTACTTCCTATCCACAATTTTAAATGGTCAAGATAAAATGTACGTGAAAGGAAGCAATATTCAATATGTCTGACTGGTGAAAATTGCATGAGTCCTTGAAACACCTCTGAACTCTGAGAAATAATTGACAAGACTGTTATTAGTTATTAGTTTTATTGTTGTAGGAAATAAAGGAACCTTTATCCAATTAAATGCTGGAGATTATTTATCTCTTGTATAGTCAACTAAAAACGCTATTTTAATGGCGGGGCCAATTAACCTTTTCGTAATTTCTATGAATCTCTGAGGTTAAAACTTGGTTAACTTTAGCCTGGGTTCAGAACAATGTTCCTCTTATTGAGCTGATATATCCGGGGATGTAAAGGAGCCCCCTTCTTGATCAAGTCGACTTCTTTGAGATTAATTAAATTCAAAGCTGAGCAAGGGAGGATGTGCATATTTTAGCTTTAAATTTCTTTAGTTGCGTTATGTTGCATTAGTAAGACAGCGTTTCAAATGTTGCAAAAAAATCATGATCATGCAAATTACGTATATCATACTCGATGAACATTGATATATACTGCATATTCTGTCAAGCCAGAGTGTGTTTGTTAATTTTTTCAAATGTTCACAGAGGCGGAAATTATGTTCAGTTTTTGGTTGCAAAATTAACTTTGGATTGTATTACTTCAATGTGGAATTTAGCCTGCATGGCACCAGCAACTGATGCTCAACTGATAAAATGCCGGTTCACTAAGAAAGACATGTCATTCAAGAGAAGGAGTGAACCATCTTATCAAGCAAAGACTCTTAGAATGTATAATTCATAAAAAATACGTCAAGTTTTGAAGGATTTAAGGTGGCAGGAAGCATATATTTATATACAGGAATGACCGTAAATTACTAGAAAGGTAATTTGACAGAAAAACGCATTATTTCACATTTTCTGAACTTACTAAAGTGCATATTTTTGAAGATTCTACTAGTTGAAGGTGGGATCGGTAAACTAACTAGATGCCAATGAATTTAGATTTGATTCAAATCCAGAATGTAAGTAAACTCACTATAGAAAATCACATCTTGAAGTCAATGAGTTTGCTTCTATCAGATGGAATTCCAACAAAAGTTTAAAGTGAAATAGAAGCCACAAGTTCAAATGGTAATGAGTCGATAAGAGATAAGTCCCACAGATAAGAAGTGTTGTAAATACTAGAAAATTGTGACCTATTTAAGATATTCAATAATCTCTATTTGTGATTATATTTTTCGATTTGAAGATGGCTGGCGAAAAGGTTGAACCAGTTGTCAGTATAACCAACGACCACGATAGATTACAAACAGACGCACACCAAGTGAACTTGGAAGCTGTTACTTCACATCCTATTTCACTTGGTGAAATTGGAACTGAATTGACCAGTGAACAAAAATATTTGGTATTGAAAAGAATGGAATTGGATGTTTTAGAATCTCTCGAAGATTTACCTGTTGGTGCAACATTTATGATCGAAAAGGTTCAACTGATGAGGATCGAAGAATCTGTTGAAATTTTAAAGAATGCTCTTATTGAATTCAAAAGTGACCCTAACTTTCCTTTAGTCACTTATGAATTAATTGAAAAGTTAGTCGACAGTGCTACAGTGGGAGGTATCAACCACAAGTTGGGATCATATTTTGATACGACTGATAAATTAGAAAAGGAGGAGGTATTTACCAAGGAAAAACAAACGTCAGATGATACCTCATTGGAAAGTACTAGCGTTGATTTGAATGAAGTTTTTGATACAGACTTTCAAATAAAATTAGAAGCGGCATTGATTGCCTACTATTCACCATACCCCGAAGTAAGAGCAGTGACTGATTGTTACGATGATCCTACTGTGGCCTGTGAAACACTCAGGGTTTATATCTTAGGATTAATTTGGCTTGGACTTGGACTTTTCATTAATCAATTTTTTAATGATAGACAACCCAGTATCACATTATCATCTTCGGTAGTTCAATTGTTCTTATATCCATGTGGTATGTTCCTCGCAGCAGTCTTACCAAAATGGAAATTCAAAGTTTGGAAATGGACAATTGACTTAAATCCTGGACCATGGACATCAAAGGAACAAATGTTAGCTACCTTATTTTATAGTGTTGCTAATGCCTCCCCTTATGTATCTAGTAATATTACAGTTCAAAAAATGAAGATTTTCTTTGACAACAAGTGGGTTGATTATGGATTTGAGATCTTATTGTGTTTATCTAACAATTGTATGGGATTTGGATTAGCAGGTATAATGAGAAAATTTGTCATTTATCCTGTGAATGCCGTTTGGCCTACTAAATTGCCAACCTTAGCATTGAATGCAGCATTAACCAAACCAGAAAAGAAAGAAAATATCAACGGATGGAAAATTTCAAGATATAATTTTCTTTGGATTGTGACAGGATGCTCTTTTCTTTACTTCTGGATACCAAATTATTTGATGCAATTTTTATCACTTTTCAATTGGATGACATGGATTGCTCCAAACAACAGAACATTATCAGAAGTTACAGGATCAGTTGGAGGACTAGGGCTCAACCCAATCCCATCATTTGATTGGAATATAATTGGAGCTGGTTCTTTAGTCTATCCATTTTATTATCAAGTTAATCAGTATGTGGGATCTGTACTTGGTATGTGTGTGATTTTCGGTCTTTATTATTCCAATTATTTATGGACTGGTTATATTCCTATGAATACCAATCACATATATAATAATTTGGGTGAACCATATGACGTCAAAAGTATTCTTGACGAACGTAGTCTATTCGATGATGCCAAATATCAGAAAGTCGGACCCCCATTCTACTCAGCAGCCAATCTTGTGGTTTATGGAGCATTTTTTGCCATGTATCCATTTGTTTTCATCTATGAAATCTTGGTAAATTATCAGATAATGTGGAAATCCATGAAGCTGATGGTTGGTTCATTTAAAAATTTAAGAAAATCGGTGTATGAAGGATTTAACGATCCACACAGTAGAATGATGGCACAATATAAAGAAGTACCAGATTGGTGGTTTTTGATAATCTTAGTCCTTTCGCTTGTATTAGCGATAGTTTGTGTTGAGATTTATCCAGCAGATACACCAGTTTGGAGTCTTTTCTTTTGTATTGGAATTAACTTGGTATTTATAATTCCAATTACTGTTTTACAATCTGTTACAGGATATGGATTCAGTCTTAATGTTTTAGTTGAATTAATTGCTGGATATGCACTTCCTGGGAATGCTATGGCATTAATCTTTATCAAAGCTTTCGGATTGAATATTGACATACAAGCAGAGAATTATATTTCAGCCCAGAAGGTTGCTCACTATGCTAAAATCCCACCACGGGCATTATTCCGTTGTCAAGTCTTTTCTACTGTAGTTGCATCATTTGTTGCTATGGCAGTGCTTAACTTTCAACTTACAGCCATCAAGGATTATTGCCAAGTTGGTCAACCACAGAAATTCTCTTGTCCTAATAGTAATACGTATTTCAGTGCAGCGGTGCTTTGGGGTACCATTGGACCCAAAAAGGTATTCGGCGGATTGTACCCAATTATGCAATGGTGTTTCTTGATCGGAGCTTTATTACCAATCCCATGTATCTTATTCAAATGGTACGGACCACCTCGTCTTACCAATCATTTCCAACCTACTATTCTTATTGGAGGATTCTTAGCATTTGCACCAACAAATTTGACATATCAGACAGGTTGCTTGTACTTATCAATTGCTTTCATGTATTATATCAGGAGAAAATATTTAGCATGGTGGGAGAAGTATAACTATGTTTTTTCAGGTGCAATGGATGCTGGAGTTGCTTTTGCGTCAATCATCATATTCTTTGCAGTCCAGTATCACGATAAGACAATCAATTGGTGGGGAAGCAATGTTACATATGGAGGTATGGATGAATACGTTATGGAAGTTGGTAGACTTAATGCGACTGAATCAGCACCAGATGGATATTTTGGTCCAAGAATTGGTCATTTCCCCTAAGTTCATAATTATTTGTTTCTATATGTAATTAACTCTCAGTCAACTCTCAGAGTGAATATAAGTCAAACAAACTATTATGTAGTCAATTTGTTGAACATCCATCTATCCTGAACCCAGATACATTATTTACCTTGGTACTTACCATGAGCAAAGTTGAACTGTGCTTTTCTTCTTTGACAATAGAGACGGCATATAAGAATACTGTCATCTTTATCTTGGGAGACGCACAAATTTAATTACACATTGACTTCAAACTAGGGAGTATAATTGAAGTGGTATCAAAGCAGCCAGCTAGCCCGACCCACCGAAACTATACGTGAAACACACACAAAACTGTGATTTCATTGAATGATTTTTATGTTGACAATCTTAGGGTGAGGACAAGCGAAACAAAAGTTGCAACAGAGAACTGAAGCAAAGTATCTGACCCGAGCTGTATGAGTAAGTGCAGTGATATACTATTGGTTTTAAGTCAAACAATTAGGATTGAAAAACGGGAAACGGGAACATTCATTTCCCGACAAAGATAAGAAGATTATCAATACTCTTTTAAGGTTGTAATCTTTGTTTGAGAAGGTTAGCTCCCATTTCAAGCATCTCTACGGCACCACCGCAGTTTTTACCGGTATCATAGTAATGGCATTAACACAAATACTATTTGAGATTAAGCGAGTGACTTCATCGTGAAATATATATGCCCTTTTAATTGATTCTGCCATGTGAGGTCACCATTCAGGTGTCTTGGTTTATAGATCCAAATGAACTTATACGCATTTATAGATTGCAACCTCATTTGAATTAGAATTAAAGTTGACTGAAACAATATGTTACTGTATCCATTTCTATGTTCAAACTTTAAAATAGACTTTGAGCCTTCCAGTAAGCCAGTACTCAAATCTAAGTCTTGATAAGGCCAACCTCCCAAAGCCAACCTCCCAAAGCCAACCTCACAAAGCCAACCTCACAAAGCCAATAGAATGAATCGAGTTTCTTAACACAGATCACAACAGGTATCGAAACGATGTTCAGTTTGTTCTTGAGAAACCCGACCCCATTATTAATTTTTGTGAATGAGAAGTGAGAATGATAGATTAGGAGTGAATTTTTTAGGTGCAGGTCCTCAAAAGTTTGTTCTGAAGAATTCAAGATATATATCACCAACTTAAAAAAGTACATAGACGCATGTTCTATAGATTATGCATACATATATGACTCAGCTATATTCGGCCTTAGATTTCATCTGGGGAAGGAGAAGTAAGTGAAACCAGTCATCTCTTAATTAGTTTGATTGCAAAAACAGTTTTCATTTTACTCTGGTACTTCTAGTTGGAATCGATCCACATAATTAGGAGCCGTAAGACTGAAAGGTCTATCGTGATAAGAAAAGAAATAGGGTTTTAAATCTGACTGATAACAAAAAGTAAGGTATTTAAGATAAGGATTATTCCTTCGTTGAATATCTTTCTAATTTGTACTCATTAAAACTAGATTTGAAAATGGCTGGTGAAAAGGTTGAACCAGTTGTCAGTATAACCAACGACCACGATAGATTACAAGCAGACGCACACCAAGTGAACTTGGAAGCTGTTACTTCACATCCTATTTCACTTGGTGAAATTGGAACTGAATTGACCAGTGAACAAAAATATTTGGTATTGAAAAGAATGGATTTTGATGTTTTAGAATCATTTGATGATTTACCGGTTGGTGCAACATTTATGATTGAAAAGGTCCAACTGATGACTGTTGAAGAATCCGTTGAAATTTTAAAGGATGCTCTTATTGAATTTGAAATTGACCCTAACTTTCCTCGAATAACTTATGAATTGATTGAAAAGTTGGTTCAAAATGGAACTGTTGAAAGTCTGAGCCATAAGTTGAGTTCATATTTCAACACTAGTGATAAATCTTTAGAAAAGGAAAGCGCTTTCGCAAAGGACAAGGAAATCTCGGACGATACTTCCCTTGAGGTGAGTAGCGTCGACTTGAACGAGGTTTTTGATACAGACTTTCAAATAAAATTAGAAGCGGCATTGATTGCCTACCATTCACCATACCCCGAAGTAAGAGCAGTGACTGACTGTTACGATGATCCTACCGTTTCCTGTGAAACAATTAGGGTTTATATCTTAGGGTTAATTTGGCTCGGACTTGGACTTTTTATTAATCAATTCTTTAAGGATAGACAACCCAGTATCTCGTTATCACCTTCGGTAGTTCAATTGTTCTTATATCCATGTGGTATGTTCCTCGCAGCAGTTTTACCAGAATGGAAGTTCAAAGTTTGGAGATGGACAATTGACTTAAATCCTGGACCATGGACATCAAAGGAACAAATGTTAGCTACCTTATTTTATAGTGTTGCTGATTCCTCACCTTATGTATCTGGAAATATCACAGTTCAAAAAATGGAGATGTTTTTCAATAATGACTGGGTTGATTATGGATTTGAGATCTTATTGTGTTTATCTAACAATTGTATGGGATTTGGATTAGCAGGTCTTATGAGAAAATTTGCAGTTTACCCCGTTAATTCAGTTTGGCCAACCATTTTGCCAATATTAGCATTAAATTCAGCATTAACCAAACCAGAAAAGAAAGAAAATATCAACGGATGGAAAATTTCAAGATATAATTTTCTTTGGATTGTGACAGGATGCTCTTTTCTTTACTTCTGGATACCAAATTATTTGATGCAATTTTTATCACTTTTCAATTGGATGACATGGATTGCTCCAAACAACAGAACATTATCAGAAGTTACAGGATCAGTTGGAGGCTTAGGACTCAACCCAATCCCATCATTTGACTGGAATGTAATTGGAGCTGGTGCATTGGTAGTACCGTTCTACACTCAGGTGAGTCTGTATATTGGAGTTGTACTCGGTATGTGTGTGATTTTTGCTCTTTATTACAGCAACTATTTGTGGTCTGGTTATATTCCTATTAATTCCAATAGGTTATATAACAACAGAGGTGAACCATATGATGTCAAAAGTATTCTTGACGAACGAAGTTTATTCGATGATGCCAAATATCAGAAAGTCGGACCCCCATTCTACTCAGCAGCTAATCTTGTTCTTTATGGAGCATTCTTTGCCATGTTCCCTTTTATTTTCATCTATGAAGTCTTGGTAAATTATAAGATAATGTGGAAATCCATGAAGCTGATGGTTGGTTCATTTAAAAATTTCAGGAAGTCAGCATATGAAGGATTTAACGATCCACACAGTAGAATGATGGCACAATATAAAGAAGTACCAGATTGGTGGTTTTTGATAATCTTAGTCCTTTCGCTTGTATTAGCGATAGTTTGTGTTGAGATTTATCCAGCAGATACACCAGTTTGGAGTCTTTTCTTTTGTATTGGAATTAACTTGGTATTTATAATTCCAATTACTGTTTTACAATCTGTTACAGGATATGGATTCAGTCTTAATGTTTTAGTTGAATTAATTGCTGGATATGCACTTCCTGGGAATGCTATGGCATTAATCTTTATCAAAGCTT
Source organism: Yamadazyma olivae (assembly GCA_030571975.1). Lineage (NCBI taxonomy): Eukaryota > Fungi > Ascomycota > Pichiomycetes > Serinales > Debaryomycetaceae > Yamadazyma > Yamadazyma olivae. The sequence goes on from JAJLZD010000002.1 coordinate 861,966, forward strand.
TCGGATTGAACATTGGGCTCCAAGCAGAAAACTATATCAATGCACAAAAGACAGCACATTATGCCAAAATTGCACCACGTTCATTATTCCGTACACAGGTTTTATCGACTGTAATTGCATCGTTTGTTGCTATGGCAGTTCTTAACTTTCAACTTACAGCCATCAAGGATTATTGCACAGTAAATCAACCACAGAGATTTACTTGTCCAGGAAGTAATACATATTTCAGTGCAGCAGTTGTTTGGGGTACCATTGGACCCAAGAAGGTATTCGGAGGATTATACCCAATTATGCAATGGTGTTTCTTGATCGGAGCTTTATTACCAATCCCATGTATCTTATTCAAATGGTACGGACCACGTAGTATCTCCAATCATTTCCAACCTACTATTCTTATTGGAGGATTCTTGGCGTTTGCACCATCTAATTTGTCATATCAGACAGGTTGCTTATACTTATCAATTGCTTTCATGTATTATATTAGGAGAAAGTATTTAGCATGGTGGGAGAAGTATAACTATGTTTTTTCAGGATCGATGGATGCTGGAGTTGCTTTTGCGTCAATCATCATATTCTTTGCAGTCCAGTATCACGATAAGACGATCAATTGGTGGGGAAGCAATGCTACATATGGAGGCATGGATGCATACGTCAATGTAGTTGGTAGACTTAATGCGACTGAATCAGCACCAGATGGATATTTTGGTCCAAGAATGGGTCATTTTCCATGATTCCAGTTTGTTTTGATAGTTATATATTGTGAATATATCTTGAATGTTTATACGTGAAAAAATGCTGCCTTTATTGTAGAAAAGGAGACCAATGTCTTAGCACTAGAATTAGAACCGGTTTGGAAGCTTGCTGAAATGCCCAGCCCTTTGAGATAACAACTTCACAATCTCTAATAATCCAATGATTGTCATAAGCCCTAGAAAATCAAATACCGCTTTTATGAATGTCAAATCCCGATTGGAAAAATGATATCTATTATCTTTCAAATTTCAATGGTTTGGAAAGAGTATTATTCATACAGGAAACATTATCTTCAACTTGAAATTTGTTAGAATAAGTTTCTGCTATGATATATCTTATTACACACCATACTTACATGACGAATGTCTCAATCGGCAGAAAAGCACTATGCTCTATGACGTATATGCTGTTTTGACTTAGTTATACGGATTAATGAATGTAGTTGTAGCTGACTGCTTTCAATTTAGTCCAATTGGTAATTTTTATGCACAAACGATAGAAGAAATTATTATTCCAATGTTTTATCTCAGGCAAAAGGCACAATTGTATTCCCAATTATGAATCAAACACGAGCCCCTGCGGCACGATTTTGTATTTTAGTTTCTTGTCAGAAGTTGTAACTTGAAGAAACCGTTGGATATTCCAAGCATTTGTTGTACTATTTTTTATTGATGAATTATCATGGTTTCTTTTGTTCAGGTGAGATAAAACTTCTGTATTGGCACTATAGGATTTGGATAACATTATCTTGGTGGGTACAAGCTTTAACCAGTGATACCCTAAGGTGGGTACTTTGTGGCTATTGTTTCCTGGGTAGAAGTTTGAAGAAGATGAAGTAGGTGCTTTTAAAGTATGAATATCCGTATTGGATATGGACTTGGTTATATATCTTGGATCATTAAAATTTTCTGAAGTATTTAAACGCTTTCTAGGTTCATCTTGTTGGACGTTAAAATTATTGATCATTTCATTAGCATTATTGTGATTGTCTTGATATAATTTGATACTCTTGGTGTCCCATCCTACGATATTTCCTACCTGATAATCAAAGTCTAAAGGATTATTCAGTTCCATAAAAATTAAAGGATCGAAATTAGAAAGTTGATCACTAACTTGATTTGAAACAACAATCGAAACACCAAAAGCATTACAGAGATTATTTAAATGACGAAACAAATTCAACAAATAGTACTTCTTGTTAATCCGTAAATCATAATTTTTGTCACCTCTGAAAAATCTATTAAATTGTTGGTGGTATGTAGATTTCATTTGATCGAAGAATTCGCTGTCATCAATACTTTGTTCCTGTTCCTTAATATAGTTTTTAAGAAAGGACGCCAAAGTAACAGATTCTTCTTGACGTAGATGATGACCGACAGAATCAATTATGACCGTTTGTACATCCTTTTCTTCAAGTTTAACTTGTAACTGAGTAAAGAGAATATGATTCTGTACTTCTAAATCTTGACAGTAAATGTAATCAATATTATCTAAAGATGCTTTTCCATTGGTATGAGAAATTATTTCATTTAATCTTTTAGTTTCCAAGAAAGTTTCAGTGTTTATAAATACTACTTTTTTCCTTTCTTGCATTTGTGACTGACAAGCTATTTGAAATAATAATTGTGATTTACCACAACCGCTAACACCAAATATTTCAGTGAGTTCACCAATGGGGATACCACCTCCTAATTCCAAGTCCACTTCATTTATACCAGTACTAATATATTTTCTTTTATTAACATTCACCTGGAATCTTTCATTTATTTTTTCAGGCCCATCAGAGGTTTGTTCTTTTTTAGTATCAATATCATTATCAGTTTCAGTAACAAAATTGGTAAACTCCTCAATTTCTCTAATGGAACGACCTAGCTTTTTCAGTAACATATTAGTTGGTTGGATGAACAAATCTACGGTGGATACACCATTAATCTCCATAGACACTAGAAGGCTCTCATATTTATCAAACTGTAGTTCTGGAAGTTGTTGTATTAGATCCATTAAACGCGATAATTAGAAAAAAGAACTTTGAAGTATTATATATTTACTAATCGACTGGCAAGATGAAAATGAAAACCTAGATCAAAAGGATAGTTTAATGAGCACCAGAGATGTAGAACCACTTGTCAATTGATTTGTCAATTGGAGCTGCTGGTGAAGGAGAAGCAGCTGGAACATCAACTGCATCAGAGAAAGAAGCAGTTGAAGATAAGGTAGTGTTGGTTAAATCAATATCATTTGGATCAGTAGAACCTTTGATTAATTTATCCCAAGCTTCAGCACATTCAGTGACAACCTCTTCAGCATATTTTTTGTTTTTACATTCACCAGAGAAAGCGAATTGGTTTTCTGGTTTACCATCTGGGATTTTGTAAATTCTGAACCATTCGTTGGTGGCTCTTAATAAACCTGGTAAGTGAGTTTCGACATCTTCGATGTCGTTTAATTTTGGAGCTAATGGATCATTAACGTCAATGACAATAACTTTCCAATCAGTTTCACCTTCATCTAATAAAGCCATAACACCCAAGACTTTAACTTGTTTGACTTGACCAACATAAGCAACTTGTTCCCCAATTTCACAAACATCTAATGGATCATTATCACCTTTAGCTTTAGTTTCAGGATGTTGTTGATTTGGATCTTCCCAAGTTTGAGGGAAAGCACCATAGTTGTGGATGTAACCGTGATGAGGGAAACAGTTTCTAACGAATCTTAATTTACCTTTCTTGGTATCTTGGATAATTGGATTCAATTTGATTTCTTTAGAGATTTCTAATTTAGCATTAGTCCATCTTGGAACTTCAACAATCATGTTAAGGATAGTTTTTTCTTCATTGGCATATAATGGGATATCATGGAATGGAGAAATTGGTTTACCATCTTTTTCAAAATACACTTTGTAGTCTAAGGTGTTAGCAGCACCAACTTGTCTGGTAGTAAATGACATTTTTAAACGAATAACTTATGGGTTAATTGATCGTTGAAAAATTTTGAAGTTCGTGTCGATTTATTTTCGCTCAGGACAACTCACGTGATATTACGATAAAATTACTTCCTAATAACTGTAGTTAATAGTTAAAACAGACAATCTAAGCAAAATATTTTGATAGGGAGAATAACTGAAGTTCAAAAACACAATAGTACTGTCAACTAATGTTTTTGGAATATATTGGTTTGCTGCTGGAACGGTTTTTAGATGTCGACTCCACATTTCAGAGTTTCCAAACTGGCATCGGTAAAACTTGAATCAGGATTTGCTAATGAAAGATATGAGTAATCTGGGGATTTAGGCATTAAGAATTGTTGAATTTTGTCATATATGTAAGTATTGGAATCTAATTTTGTGCCGTAGAAACTAACAAGTTCCATTTCAGCTTTTTTAAAAAGTATTAATCCTCTTTGAATTTCACGTAACCAAACGAATGCTTCTTTCAAAGGAACAAACTTATCTAATAATAGTTTTTTAATGAGATTTATCATTAAACTAATTTCTCTACCTTTTATGTCGATTAGCCCATTCGAATCCAACAAGAAACAACCCTTCAATTGGAATAAATCATTTTTTGACAGGAAAGTGATATAAGATTTTAAAATGCTTAAACCATAGACATCAGAATCCATAAACCCCCAAACAGGAATGTTCAGCGAAGCTAAGTAACTTACAAACTGTTTAGTTAAAACATCAGGGAAACCTTTACCAGTAATAAATATGGTACGACTTAAAAAAAGACCAGAATCAGCTACAGAACAAGATTCTACAAACTTGCATAAGGATTTGAATATGGCATCTTTTTCAATTAAAACCACCAAGTCAAATGATAAGGAGTCAAGAATAGGGAAATCAACAGGAATCAAAGAAGGTTCAACATTACAGGGAATATAATATAACCCCTTTTGATCAGGGTAAATGTTTAAAGATTTCAAGTCTTCAACATCAAGTGAGGTTTTGATTATTTCTATTAAATTATCACTGAACTTTTGATTATTAAAAAGGGCCACATTGTTATAGAACAAATCCCGTTTAGTAGAGATACGATTGAGATTTAAATTATTGGTGATGGAAAGTAAAAGACAACAGATGGAGGAAAGCTTGAGCAAATCTGATTCAACTAAAGATAAGGAGCACAAAATTATGCGTGATCTTGATCCATTCTGCAGAATAGTAGAGAGAAGATGAACTTCAAAAGGATTGGAAGAAACCACTGTCTCAGATATTTGGCTGCAAATGGAATTTAGTAGGACAAGCAAGGGACTGAGACTACGTTAGTATTTACATGCAAAAATAATAGGTAAGACTTACTCTTGGCCATAAACCCGAATCACTGGTATATTTAAGGGCATAATACTTATTCAAACTTAAGCGCCAAACAATAATCTGATATATTACACAATCTGTAGCTATAGGATTACAGATAAATGCGATTTTTGAAATAAGTCAAATTCTATTTCTGATCTATGTGTGCTTCTAGAACCGTGACAAATCTTTGATAAATTCCTAAGTGATCTTTGATGAATTAAGAAATATTAACAAATGATTGTTTATGCTACTTTTTATTTCGTCTACTCGCAGTTTCCATTTTCAGCAAAGTGCGAGAATTCAGTCATTGATCTGCTCAACAAGATAAGCTAAAAAATAGCATCTATATAATTGAATAGACGGCAGTCATCGGGTTAGAAGACAGAATAGTATACTTGAAGCTAAGAAATATTTAGAAGAGAGAATCGAAGAAAGACACTTTACGGATCAGTAGTGAAACAGAATATAGTGGGACAAGCCTCAATGTATGTGGATATCAACGAAATTAGTAAAAGAGACCTTTGGTCTAATAATGAAGGAGCCAGATGGGCCCTTTTTGCCATTTTTGTGGTGATTATATTGGTGGTCATCGGAGGGACTTTGAAAGTCAACAAAAAGAGAACTAGTAGTGGGATGCAACCGATTTATGGTACTAGATGGATGACACCACCATCTTATAACCAATCACAAAACCAGTACCAGCAGCCCAGAAACGGAGGAGCAGATGTGCCTACAAACTATGTGCCAACATACACAGCTGAAGCTAACGAGCAAGACATGGGATTTTATGACAATCTGGGGAATTTCCATGCTAACCCCAACGTCAAAACTGGACCATTCCAGTTTAATAATGATAATGATGCAGTAACACATCCTGAGCAAGCTCACCAGAGAAGCTACCTGAATGCAGATGGAGCAACTATAAATAATGATGATTTAGAGCTTACAAGACCACTGTACCCTCCACCAACGAGCAGTTCGACTACCTTACCACCTGGATCAAGTGATGATTCAAGTATCACAGCCCCAGACCACCCACCACCACAAACTAGGGCATCAGAAGTTGAGGTTGACCATGCACCTCCTGACCATGCACCTCCGAGGTAAGTGATTGTGTAGAGAGATATATGAATACATGAAAAGTTAAATAATAATCAGGCGACAAGTAACGTGAGACGGCTATACTTATTTCTTCGCTTCGTATATAAATAGCAATAATAGTGAATTCAGATGCACCATGAAGATCTTCTAGAATAAAGGGTATGCACCCTGATGGTCTAGAAATTTATTACGTCAAGGTTGCTGCGAAGACTTTGAAGGTAAGTGAAGAACTGCATTAATTTAAACTACCAGTGGAACTGCCATCCAATTCACTACCACAACAGCATCCTCAAGTACTTCACAAGTACTATTTGCACCATCTCTACAATAACATCTGCACTACACGCATAGCGCACTACAATTACAATATAACCCTCTCATCTCTTCGTGTAGTTGTTACCAGCCTCGTCTGCTATTGTTAGACAAAATCGCGGTCATATGAAATTGGCATAAAGCAATAGTAATAACAAAGGTTGCAAGTTATTGATAGTAAAAATAACCACTAAGACATTGAGTTCACAACGTTACAAATTTTAACAATAGTAAAATAAGTTAATTATAGTATTTGAATTTTTCCTAAATTTCAATTATAGCAATTGCAACTGGTGTCATTTAAACTTTGTACCTGAAATTTGATTTGAGCAATAACAAATATATTTATACACTACAATTTCACATTTCAAATATTTTGATTTTAATATTGACATTGATATTAGTTAATTGATATTATTATTAATACTATTACAATATGGCTGGTTCTACTCTGGGGTCTTCAGTCTCCGCTTTGATTTCAACCTTGATCCCTACTTTTATTATTTCGGTTGTATTTTTACTTATTTTTGTTAGTTTAAGAAAGAAACAACAGAGGGTCTATGAACCTAGAAGTGTTGTTAGTACACTTCCAAAAGATTTAAGACCAGATGAATCTCCAAGAGGGTTCTTTAGTTGGTTATCCCATGTCTTGTCAAAACCTGAATCTTTTATAATTCAACAAGCTGGTGTTGATGGTTATTTTTTCATTAGATACATTTTTGGTTTTGCTTCAATTTGTTTATTCGGATGTATTATCACATGGCCTGTTTTGTTCCCTGTTAATGCTACCCATGGGGTTGGTAAAACAGGATTTGATATTTTGTCTTATGCAAATGTTGGTAATAAATGGAAAACATTTGCTCACGTTTTCATTTCCTGGATTTATTTTGGTTCTGTAATCTTTTACATTTATCGTGAAATTGTCTATTATACTACTTTTAGACATGTTTTGCAAACCACTCCTTACTATGACTCAATGTTGTCCTCAAGAACTTTGTTGTTAACTGAAATTCCTAAATCTTTATACGATGAGTCTAATTTGAGACAATTCTTCCCAACTGCCACTAATGTCTGGTATGGTAGAGATTTCAAAACTTTACAAGAAAAAGTTAAGGAAAGAACCAAGTTATCCAAGAAATATGAAGGTGCTTTGAACAGTGTTATCAATAAATCTGTCAAATTAAGATTGAAAGCTATCAAAAAAGGAAAACCAGTTCCAGAACCTGCTGATGACTTGAATAAATACTTAAAAGATGGTAAAAAGAGACCAACTCACAAACTCAAATTTCTTATTGGTGAAAAAGTCGATACTTTAAACTATGGTGTCGAAAAGTTAGGTGAATTGAATAAAGATATCAAAAAGGATCAAGCCGAATTCGAATCTTTTGATCAACTTCCTGCTGTTTTCCTTGAATTCCCATCTCAATTAGAACTTCAAAAAGCATACCAAGCTATTCCTTACAATTCTGATCTTAAGGGTACCAAAAGATATAATAGTTTAGCTCCTCAAGATGTTATCTGGGAAAACTTAAGCTTAACTCCTTGGAAAAGAAGAGTTAAGAAAATTATTGCTTCAACTATTTTAACTTTAATGATTATCTTTTGGGCTATTCCTGTTGCTGTTGTAGGTGCCATTTCTAATATTAATAACTTGACTGACAAAGTTCATTTCTTGAGATTTATTAATAAAATGCCACCAAAATTAATGGGTATCATTACTGGTCTTTTACCTGTTGTTGCTTTAGCCATTTTAATGTCTCTTGTTCCACCATTTATTAAGAAGATGGGAAAAGTTTCAGGATTACTCACCGTTCAACAAGTTGAAGGTTATTGTCAATCATGGTTCTATGCTTTCCAAGTTGTTCACGTCTTTCTTGTTGTCACTGTTTGTTCCGCTGCTGCTTCTTCTGTAACCAAAATTATTTCAGATCCAACTTCTGCTTTAAAATTATTAGGTGCAAATATTCCACCGGCTTCAAACTTTTACTTGGCGTATTTCTGTTTGCAAGGTCTTACCATTACTGCAGGGATTTTGGTTCAAGTTGTAGCTTTAATTTTAGCTCAATTCTTAGGTAAGATTTTGGATAAAACTCCTAGAGCTAAATGGACTAGATATACTACTTTAGGTCAACCATTTTTCTCTACCATTTATCCATTATATCAATTGATGGGTTCAATTGCTATCATTTATGCTATCATTGCCCCATTATTATTAGGATTTGCCTTTGTTGCTTTTGTATTAATCTATTTTGCATGGATTTATACCTTGACTTATGTTATGAGACCAAATGTTCACGATGCTAGAGGTAGAAACTACCCAAGAGCGTTATTACAATTGTTTGTAGGTATTTACCTTGCTGAAGTTTGTCTTGTTGCTCTTTTCGTTTTCCAAAAGAATTGGGCTTGTGTTGCTTTGGAAGCTGTCTGTATCTTAGGTTCTGCCATTGCTCATATTTGGATTAAATGGAGATTCTTGGAAATAATTGAAACTGTTCCATTATCAGCAATTAAATATGCTGCTGGAGACAGTACATTCCAATATCCAATGCATGACCAAGGATTCAAAGAAATCAAGATTGAAGGTGAAAACTATTGGGAAGGTGGTAATGAGTTAGGATTAAGTGCTCAAAATGACCAAGTCTTGGCCCCACCTGCTAAACAATCAGCTAAACAATCAGAATACTCCAACTCTGTTGGAAATGAATCTGATGATTATAAACCAGAACCAGAAGAAGCTTCTAAATTTACTCATGATTCTAAAGCTCCAATTATCAACAAAGATATCGACAATGATGCCACAACTGCGGGTAAAGCAGATATTGAAAAAACTGGAGGTAAACTTCCAGTTAATCCAGGTGATGGAGTTTCATGGGTTAAAAGATTTTTCAGTCCAAAGACCGAAACATTTGATTTGCTCAGAGGTATTATGCCAGATGCTTATTTCAATTACCTTGAATATAGTCCAGAATTCCTTAAGAATGCCTACAATGATCCATCAGTTTCAGATGAAGAACCACACATTTGGGTTGGTAAAGATGAAATGGGGTTGTCAGAAATTGAAATTAATAAGGCATTAGAACATGGAGTTGATGCTACTGATGCCAACACTGCTTTCGATGAAAAGGGAAATGTCATCTATACTGATGCACCACCTGCTTATGAAGAAGCATTAAGAATTTAAAATCTTTTTTCACGATAGGTTGATTTTGTGACTAGATGATTTTTGTTTTGTTAATTGTATTTTAGATCTAATATAATTTGTATTGTATGTCTCATTTCTTATCTTATCTAATTATTGCTGAATGTCTGGCATGATGTCTTAATCGTACATTCAGATTGTCGTGATGCAGATTGCTCTAAATGGGGTTGAAAGCAATTTTACAGATTCACCAACTCCTCACTTACAACTCTTTAAATATGGCCTTATTCATCCAATCCCTACAATTGTAATAGTAATGAAGTTATTTTCAAGATCTTTAGTTACTACCAACGTAAAACCACCTAAGTTCTACACTGTTTTTCCAGATGCTTTCAAAGCACCAGCTACTATTGGAAACGGGGTCAAAGGCCAACCGATTTTCCCAAGAGGTACTATGGGTAAAACTATGATGAAAGAGATGAAGAATGTGGGCGGGTGGTTCATGGCCTTTGGATCAATTATGATGGTGTGGCCATGGCTAGCTGTTCATGGAAGCAACTTTTGGCATTCCGTTCCGAGCCAAGTCCCACAAGTCCATATGGAACATGGCAAACCAGTGGTTGAAGCGACGGTTGATGTTCATTTGGACAAACCTATGGAATATTGAAACTACAAAGTTATGAACTGATGAACTTACGATTGATTTGTCTGAATATATAATCGTTGAACAATAGTTGAACTCTGAAAGAACTCTGAAATAAATATATTATCTACATAAAGTCTATTTATGCAACTATTTTTTTAAACCGTTTAAGATTGAAATCATGGATAAAAATGAAGCAAATGAAACATCCTCATTAATACCAACACCCCATTGACGAGCTGAATTATCAACCGAAACTTCAATATATGTTGCGGCTTTGGAATTGGAAGAATCTCCTAAAGAATGTTCATGATAGTTTTTAACATCCAATTCGATATTCAAATCATTTTTAATAGCATTAATAAAAGCAGAAATTGGACCATTACCTTTACCCTTTATAGTTTTAGGTTTCCCGTCAACTTCTAAATCGACTGAAATAGATCTGGTTTTCTTATCTGAAGAACTTAAAGAATAGTCAATCAATTTATAAGGATAATTTGGTTCACTGCCATCCCAAAGGATACAATAGTTCGATTTAAACAATTCACATAATTCTAAGTTAGTCAATTCTCTGCCTTTAGTATCAGCAACATTTTGTACAACACTTGAAAAGTCTATTTGCAATCCTCTAGGTAAATCTAATTCCAAATTTCTTAAAATGACCCAAGCAGAACCACCTTTACCACTTTGTGAGTTGACTCTAATAATAGCTTCATATGTTCTTCCAATATCTTTTGGATCCAAAGGTAAATAAGGAACTTCCCACCTTAAATTCTTGGAGGATTTCAATTGTGTTTCATGATCAGTGAAACCTTTCTTTATAGCATCTTGATGGGAGCCACTAAAGGCGCAAACAACCAAAGAACCACCGTATGGAGCTCTAGGATGAATAGGTATTTTATTACATCTTTCAACGATATCAATAACAGAAGAAATATCCGAAAAATCTAATTTTGGATTATAACCTTGAGTATATAAATTTAAGGCCAAGGTAACTAAATCAACATTACCGGTTCTTTCACCATTACCAAAAAGACACCCTTCAACTCTATCAGCTCCAGCCATCTGACCCAATTCAGCAGCAGCTACAGCGCATCCTCTATCATTATGGGGATGTAAAGAAATACATACTTTTTCACGTTCAGAAATGTGGGTTGAAAAGTATTCAATTTGATCAGCATAAACATTTGGAGTAGACATTTCAACAGTTGCAGGTAAATTGAAGATAATTGGACTTTCAACCGAAGGTGACCAAGCTTTTTTAACTTCATCACAAATTTTAACGGTAAAATCCAAACCAGAATCACTGAAAAATTCTGGAGAGAATTCAAAATTCCAGTCAGTGTTTGAATCAGCATCTTTAGTTAATGATCTTACCAATTTAGTACATTTTACAGCTAATTCAACCGATTCTTCTTTAGTATTCTTATAAACCACCCTGCGGAAGCAGTCCGAAGTAGCTAAATAGATGTGAACAGTAGCTTTTTTAGCACCTTTCAAGGCTTCGACAGTTTTCTTGATCAAGTCTTCTCTACAAGGACTTAAGACTTGGATTCTGACATCATCAGGACTATTTTCAATGGTCCACCTAGTGAAATCAAAGTCAGTTTGAGAAGCAGATGGGAATGCAACTTCAATTTCTTTAAAACCAATTTCAACTAATTTTTTAAAATACAGCTTTTTCTCTTCCACAGACATAGGATCAGGTAAAGACTGATTTCCATCCCTCAAATCAGTACTCAACCATCTAGGAGGTTTACTTAAAGTTTTGGAGGGCCATTGACGATTTGGCAAATCAATTGGTGGGAAAGCTCTATACTTCACACTTGGGTCTTCTAACATCATTTTTCGGCAAGGTCACAGATATCTCAAGAAAAATATTGCAATAAAGGTTTATAATAACACAAAAGTACAAACGTAGTGATTTAAAACTTGAATAGTTCCAAAGGTATTTCTAAGTTATCCAATACTTAAATGAGAATTTTCGGTGACTAATTGCGGTACCGGACGGCGGGGGTAAATTTGGTGGTAGCGTGGGGCAACGGCAATCTGATTTGGTGGTAGAAAAAGAGTGTGGTACCAGTTTGAGGCCACACTAGGCCGAGCGCGAAGCCGTTTTCAGGCACCGGCACCAAATGGTGATGGATGGCTGCAAATTCTGGCTTTCGACGGAGTTTGAGATGTGAGTAATAGTGAATTTTCGAAATAAACACACCACGGGAAAGAAATAAATAATGAGAGCAAGAAGTAGAGCCGATAAAGAAAAAATCTATTGCAATATTCATTAATCATAAGAAGTAATCACTAAAGTTATATCTGAATTTCTGCCACCCTTTCATGTTGGCATAACGTTCAGCTTCTAGTAATTCTTCTTCACTTTCGATATACCTATCTGTTTCAAAATCCATGTCTTCAGGACGGATAAATTTATCTATGACCTTGTATCTGATTAACTTATATACGAACCAGATTACGAATGTCACTGGAAAAACACCCAACTCTAAATAGGTCTGAAAAAATGCTGTGACGTCCCAAGGTGAGAATACTTGCCACCCTTGAACTAAAATGATAACCACAATACCAACTAAAGAAATCCATGGGCCATATGGATATGTCCAGTTTTTAAATTTCAAGTAGTGTAACTTTCCTTGTGCTTTTATACCTTGTCTAAATCTAATACTGGTGATAGCGATACACAACCAAGCTATTTGATTTGAAACACCAACTATAGATTGTAACCACGACCATAATGTTCCAGTTCCAATGAAGGAGGCACCAAATGCCAATCCTCCCGCTAACCAGGTAATTAAAACAGCTACATATGGTATTCTCCATTTGTTTAACAATGTAAAGAATGTTGGGAAGTATCCTTGACTACCCAATGTGAATGCTAATCTTGAGCCAGCATACAAAGCATGATTACCTGCTGAAATCACCGAAGTCATAATAACAGCATTCATAAATGACGCACCTGCTTTAGCACCCACCATTTGAAAAACAATCGTGAATGGAGATGTAACAACTGTTCCAGTTGATAATCCTGGATAGTCATAAGGAACATTCATACCAATGAAAAATACTGTCATGATATAAAATACAAACACTCTTATCCACATGACTTTAATGATTCTTGGAGTGTTTTTGACAGGATTTTTCATTTCCCCTGACGTTAATGTAATTGATTCAGTTCCTCCATATGCAAATGAAGCTGTAACAAACAATTTAGCGAAACCTCTGAATCCATCAACGAATGGTGCATCTCCATATGACCACCATTTGAATCCGATATATTCATCTTCAGGATTCACACCAGCATTGACTACAATACTAATGATGAAAAATATGATGATAGTGACAATTTTCAATAAAGACATCCAATATTCAGCTTCTCCGTAAATTCTAACATGCACAAAATTCAAAGATAACAAAAATACCCAGAATATCAAGGCTACAATCCAACCGTGGAAATCTGTCCAATATTGTAATAGAATTTGAACCGCTACCAAATCATTAGCAACCGAAATAGCATCATTAAACCAATAATTGATCAAAATAGCGAACCCAAAAGAATCACCACCAAATCTCTTGGAGTAGGTGGTGAAACTACCAGAAACAGGTATAAGTGTGGCCATTTCACCAAGAGACAACATGGTCAAATATACTATTACCCCCACAATTGAGTAAGTTATTAACATTGATAAAGGACCACCATTGGCCAAAGCTTTACTTGTCCCCAAAAAGATCCCTTGTCCAAAGATCCCAGCCAAAGCATTCATATTAACAATTCTGGAAGAAAGGCTTCTATTTAAACTTTCTGTAACTGGTCTTTGATCTTCTAAGCTTGCAGCATCAAGACTAGCATTAGCAGCATCATCAAGATCTTTGCTTTTTATATCAATTACGTGGCCCGAAACTTCTCCCAAAGAAGATCCTTCTTCGATGTGCTCTCCCATGTTCACAATTTGATTTCTTCTTTCTTTCAAACACCTCCGGATCAATCACTTATATATAAAAATTTTCATGCATTTCTTTTTATTTTGCATCTATTTAATTGTTACGCCGTGTTTGGGGATAGCACGTGATTACTATGAGCGCCACAGTCGTCACTTGTGTAATTAATATGTGAAGATCACGTTTTTTAACCGGAAACCGTATTTGTCAGAAATTGTTGCATATTTCTATGCATACAGAAATTAGGTGATCATTATTTAAGCTTATAAAGCTGACATATAATAGAGCAAATTGGGGCCGCATACCAATATTTACCTTAATTATGCTAATTTACACTGGCTGACACTCATTCTTGCAAAAACTGTGTATTATTTCACCTGTACAGCACAACTGTGGCAGTTCGTCGTTAGTTACCCCGTATGCTGGTTCTTGCCCTAAAATCTTGGAAGCCTGTGGCACGGGTGTACCGATGTTATGTGTGTGTTCGATAACTAAGCAACGAAAATTGGGAGTGGTGTAAAATCCCGCTTGGTCTTATTAATATATATCCTAGACCATCAATGATATTTTAAACTCTTCAGTAAACGTGTGGTTGAGTGTTTGGTTTGGGTTTAGTGGTTTTTAACTTGTTTGCAATTCTATTGAAGAAAGTGCGAAATGACTACAGAAGAGAAGGATACTCCCGAATCCATTGCTGAAACATACAAACAATTGGCTGAAGCAGAGCTGCAGGCGACCAAATTGGAGCAAATGTTGGATGAATTAGACGCTAAAATGGACTCCATTTTGAAGGATGCCGAAAACATCAACAGTGAAGACATAGATGACAAAAAGGACACTAAAGATAATTAGATATAATAATGTACATTATGGATATTACGTGAGGTTATTTCTATTTATAAACTCTGGTTGCCCACTTAATATGAAAGGATTCTTAGGAGAGTTGGGGTTGATGATTTGATTGGGGTCTCTCAACTCAGAAATGTTGATCTTAGCTGGTAAACCTTCCAACCACCATTTTTTGGTATCTGAAGAAGGTGGAGGTAGGATTTTACTATCACTTATTAGATATGACAAATTATTATTATTGATAATGATATCATTGATTTCACCAAACTTTTCTTTATAAGTTTCATAAATTTCATTACTTAAGTTCTTTTTTACAACTTCATTTTCGATATCAATCTTAACTTTAAATACTGAATAGACTGGTCTATGATCTGAAAACACCAAATCTTCAAAACTGCTATAGATCAATTGTTTTATGATCTTGTTTCTTGATAAATACAAAATACGATCTGTCCATGCTGGAATTCTTTGTTTTTCACTAGTATCATAAGTCTTCGTACCATTATCAAATTTATAAGTTGGAGGAAATCTGATTTCCATTTCATCAAAGAAAGGGAAACTTTCCCCATTGGCCATTTGCTTATTCAATTGATCGTATTCAAATAATTTGTTGAATTTTCTCTCTTCAATCAATAGTTTAGCTTGTTCGTTATTCAAGTTGATTCTAAAATTCAAGTCTCCCAACCATATAACAGCATCATGATCTTTAATTTTTCGATTCTTACTGAATTTTATACCTTTAGAAATGACTTTATAATCATAGTGTCTTTCATCCACATTAGTCAAACCAGCTGCTAAATGTGAGGTAACAAAACAAAACTGAGTATTTTCATAATTAAACCTAACTGCTATTGCTCCTTTATTAGATGCTACTCCTCTAAATCCAGTTTTTCTATAAGAACTTTCAACATCTGATATTCTATCAATTTCAGTTTGTTTGACAAATATGAATAATGCCAATCCTCCTAATTGACCCGTCCATAATGATAAATAAGTATTATTGTACTTATTTTTGGTATTCAAAGCATTTTTAAACTTTGTTTCCCAGAATGTTTTATTTTCAGTATCGATATTTACCATTTTCGATGCAGTTAATTCTATTATTTCTTGTAATCCGATTAAAACCAAATCATAGTTTGTGGTTTGGAAACCTTCCAATTTATCTTTAGGAAACATCCAGTCATCTATTTCTCCATCATAACAATTTCCATTGACATTGAAAGTTGTAGCAAATAGATTAATGTCCTTCGATGAAGTAAACATGTTTGATCCTTTCTGTAATTCTTTATTAATATAATTGTGTATAGGATTCAACAATTCAACCGTCTTTTGATCATGCAATCTACCTAATAATTTCAATAGAGCGGTTTCATTGACTTTGGAGTCAACTACACCACTTAAATATTTCTTACTAACCTTTGATTTGAATGTCTTTTTAGTCGATGTTGCACTGGAACTTTTCAATTTGTCTGATAAAGAGATGAAGTTTACTATGTTCTTATTGATAAAATCATCACATTCTTTCCAAAGTTTAGCATGCTTTGTCAATAAATCTTCATTGACTGTAATGCCGATGTCTCTGAATGCTAACTCAATTACTTCTTGACTAATAATCTTAGAAATGAAATTAGCTTTGGATAAACTATTGTAAGTGGTGATCTTAAATACTCCCAATTGTTTACCAATCAATGATTTATTTTCAAACACATAAAATAAGGCACCAAAATCGATCAACTGATTGGATACAGATTGGGTTAAATTATATGGGTTTGAGCTAGAATAGCCATATTTCTTTATGGTAGAAGACTTCAAAGGTAAATCAGTAAAGTTCAATTTATAATCACCGGTGTCTTTCGATGTGTCAATGTCAGATTCTTTATTATATTGATTGATATGCTTTACTAAATTCTCTCCTAAAACTGACTTAAAGTTGGAAGAATCATTGGGGAATGATTTTATAGTATGAACATCACCAAACTGATTGAACAATAAGTTTACATGTCTAGTAAAAGCATTATGACTAGTTTCGAAAGACCTTGGGAATACCACTGTTTTACCACTATTTTGACTTAACAATTTTGATTTGGAAAAATGGTGTTCAATCTCCCAAAATATAGGCACATTTCCTTTCAAAATGACATAACTGAAACAAAATTTCTCATTATATATGATAACCTCAGATTCTTGAAAGTTAGACACGGCACCATTATCATCACAACCCCAATCACCAAATATAGGTCCATTTTTCACACAAGATTGTTTATTAATAAGTGTCAATAACGTATCATTTGGAGATAAGATGGAAGTATTTACAGTTTTAACATACCCTCTTATCATAGTAGTTAAAAACCCGGATTTATCAAAGTTTGATATTTCGTAAGGTGTCAATCTGTTCCTAAATTCAATTAGCTTGTTGTTAAGAAAGCTGTTCCACATAAATTTCTTGAAATACGGAGAATCAGAATATAATCTGAACTCATCGTTTCTGAAACCTCTTTCTTGTAAATTTGAAGACACGTCGAAATTCGTTGAGTAGTAAAAATCACCATTGCACAAAAACTTCTTGACTGAATTAGCAGGTAGCTCAATGTTGGAATCATTATTAAAATTGTCAAACTCATCCGTGTTCAAACAAAAATACTTGATGGATTCTATTCTCTTGATATCTTCTCCCAATATAGGAGTAGCAACCGTCGATGATTTCGATACAAACATCAAATAGATGTTTCCCTTGATGTTTAGAAACCCCAAGAAACCCAACAATTCTTCATTAACCGTCAAATCAATAAAATTAGCCACATCAACATTATCACTGCCTACAAACTCAACAATGGCTCTATTATCCAAGGGGATGTTGGAAGAATGAATATGCAAATGATGATGTTGGTCTCTTTTATACTTCGGACTGGGATGTCTAACAATCAATGCCGACTGGTTGCTGGTTAGAATATAAGTTCTAGGTTTTTCATTCAAGTAAAGCTTCATTGCTTTTGTGCGATAGTTTCTTTAATTAGAATATGAGGCACAACAGCGAGAGAAGATAGAGGAGATGGGAGCAGATAGAGAATATGGACAAGACGGAGAAAATGTAGAGTGTTTAGAGACACAAAAGGTAGAAAGAGAAGATGAAAAGATACAGCAGCTAGAAAGGATAGAGACGGAAATAGAAAGACGAAGTGTCAGAAAAGAACTAGAAAGTGTATTTAGGCAGTCTTTTTTGATTTTTTCTTCAAGTGACCTTCAGGAATCCAAGAGGAGTCAAAGGAAGAAGCAGCTTGTTGTTTTGGAGCAGCAGCTTTTTTAGGAGCAGTACCGGAAATATATCTCTTACCAAACATATCGTAAAGTACGTAAGCCACAACCGCCAAAGTAATAACCAAGATAAGTTCCAAAAACAACAATTGAGGATTGAAGATAGAAATAGGACTATCAGAAACATTAGCCAACTGTTTTCTTGGTTCAATGGTCATGATTTGTTCACCGACAGCAATAAATACAATTGGTGATAAAATATAGTTATCAGGAATCAAATTCAAGTTGATCTGTTGTTTGAACATTTGCAGTTGTCCTTCTTCCAAGACAAGTGGTCCTACAGAAGCAGAAGTAATGTTTGTGACAATAGCACCAGTCTTAGGATCAAGGAATTTACCACCAACACCAATAATTCCAATTTGTTTATCGTCGTTGTTGGAAGCTTGATAACCCAAGGTGATAAGATCACCATTGTACAATTCGGCGACATCAGTGGCCTGTAATTCAGCAAACTCATCAATAGTATACTGAAGATCTAACTTCACTTCTTGTGGTTCTCCAGCACCTGCTTCTGCCATAACACTGGCAATAAATCCAATAACTCCAATAAATGATAACCTCATACTTGTCAAGTCGTTGAAAAATTTTCAGTGCGATAAGCTTAACTATGGTACGATTGGGAGTTGAGGCATTAGCAAAGGTCCAAGTGACACGAGGGCCTCTGTGGAGACCTGGGAGGAGTGGTACGGGATCGAAAAAGGGGTTTTTCGAACATCTGATATCAAAAGAGTTACTGGATGAGAAGAACAAACTGCTGAAAAACAAGATGAAAATACCTAGTGATAAGATTCTATGGGACAAGTATCAGGAAACCAACAAGAGACTGCAGTTGGCAAGACAGAGAAACTTTGGTGTCAACCTGAAGTTGCTAGACTTGAAGAAAAAACCGACACATGACCTCAAGTTTCATGAATTTAAGAACTTGACAATGCATTATTATCATCCAATGGAAAATACCTTGAATGGAATAGTTAACCACTTGTTAGATTTTGTGATGATCCAGTTGAATGTAAGTAAGTACTTGAAGAAAACTCCTGATACAAAAATATTGTTAACGAATGGCATATTAGACGAGATTTTGGGTAATATTCCACCATCAAAATTGAATGAATTTGAATTATATGTGAAAAATCACTTGAATTTGAGCCATTTCAGACTGGTATATGATTATAATAAGTCAGGAGACTATCTTGCCTACGAAGATTCTGAAGTATCAAGCCACACGAAGAACTATAAACTGAAATTTAGCACCAGATACCCCACTGATGAGATGAGTTTACAACTAGGTGATAACAGTATAGAGTCAATCTTACGTATTGCCCAATATTTGATTCGTTTGGAAAATCCTCCCAGTTTAAAATTCATACGGAAGTTGTTAAATTTGGCTCATGACAAACAATTGTACATTGTAGAGACTATAATATTAAAATATTTAGTGGACTTCGAATTCAGACCAAGTTTATTAGCAGGCGACATAGAAGAATTAATTCCCCATTATTACAAGCAGATAATATTAAAAGAACCCGATTTCCTAATGACATTAATGAATTATTATCTTAGCATGAAAAATTATAGAGCAGTTGAAAGTTTAGTGATATTTTTGAATTCCAAAGGTGAAAATAGTTTAAGCAATGAAAATCCAGGCTGTGAAAATGTAGGCCGTGAAAATCTACAACATAGGTATCAACAAGTATTCCAATTGGATCGTGAATTAAAGATGCTTAACAAAAGCATCTCATATTTTCAACAGGAGTTGGAGTTCGAAGAAGAAGGTTTAGTAAAAACTATTGAACATTGCTGTGACTTGCAGCAGTTTGATTATGCCAAGATACTAATGAACAAGTACATTCTGCAAAAAGGAAGCGAAGGCATCGAGGTATTATTGAAGAATATAGAAAAGATAGAGGCCAAAGAAGCCAAAGAGTGGGTCTCTATGATCAGACATATAAATAGTGTAAATAGTGTAGATAGTGTAAATTAGAGTTACTCGGATACTACCAGAGTAAATGCATATAGAAATATTTGAATTATCATCTACAGTTATGTTCTCGTTCGATGCTCATCGAAAAAATAATGAAGTTTTTAACCACCAATTTCGTGAAGTGTGCAGTGAAAACCTGTGGAAGCTCAGACAAAGCGTTCCCCTTGCAATATGAAGAGTGTGAAATGGGATTGGAAGAACAAGAGTTCAAACCTGAGTTCGTGGCCCATATGTTGGAGAAGTTAAACTGGGATGCATTGGTCAAAGTAGCTCACGATTTGGGTAATGACAGTTTACCTGCCACCAAGCCGGAATTAGATCCTATCATGGAAGATGACCAGGTAGTGTTGAGAGATTTGCACACGTTGTTGGTAGAAACGTCTATCCTCCAGGGAAAAATGGTCTGTGGTAACTGTGGCCATGTCTACCATATTAAGAACTCCATCCCAAACTTTTTGTTACCTCCTCATTTATGTTAATGTATATTCGATAGAACCCTGCTTGATCTCTAGGCCGTCTCTAGACCATCGCTAGACCATCGCTAGACCATAGCTAGAACCACTATCTCCAGCAAGCCCTGGTCTTACGCTATCTGCAAAGCACCTGCAGCGCCCTCCACCACCACTACCACCTCCTCCACTCACATGACACGAATATCCGCCTTTTAATTTCTCAACATAAAAACGCCTACTATAGTTAACGCTAAGCAAACGGCACTAGATTGGTCCTTATTGGCAAGTATTCAAATCCCCAGACATACTCCATACCTTTCTACTATCAGGATCCAATAGTCCTATATTTACAGCCAGCATTAGTCAACAATGATAGAAGTGGAGCCGGGATTGAAGCCTCCTAAAGAAGACAAGAGACAACGGAGTATAAGTATCAGCAGGCTACTTAACTTTGGAGAAGACGATAGGAAGTTGAAAAACTTGTTTCGCCTAGGAAGCCCCACGCCCTCGAATAGAAGCCCCAGTGGCAGCTATCATAGCAACCATGATAGTATCATGAGCTCACCAGCTCCAGCCTTTGAAATAGATCTGCCTAAAGATCTAGGGGTAAGAGATCCCCACGAAGCAAATCAGAAGGATACCAAAGAAACAAAAGACACGAAACAAGATGCAACCCCTGCAATGTTAAAGCGGTTTGGTAGAAATAGATCGAAGTCCGTCAAACTAACTGATAATCTTATAAAGGAAGATTTGACGGTCTCTTTAAGACATAATGATTCTGTTTTATCCATAAATGACCAGATTAAATTACCAAATAAGATATATCAAGCAAATTCCAACGATTCCCCCCAAAAGAGCTTTGGTTATTTGAATAACGAGTTTTTACAACCACCTCCAACTTTTACTGAAAACATCCCACAACAGGAATCTCCTGATCATTCTAAACTCGATCCACCTCATCATAATGATTCTGATATTCTGGTGAAGAAAAGAGACTCTGCTGGTTCAGCTGCCACTCCTTTTCAAAGAACTTTAAGAAGAGTAGCCTCTGCTCCTTTAGTTAATCGTTTGTTGAACGAATCAAACCCCAAAGTTGCATTATCAAAGACCAACTCAAAAAAATCAGATGAAGAATTCGATATCAACAAACATATAGGTGAAATTAAAATCAAGTCAAGACCAAGATCAGCCACTCAAGGAAGATCTTACTCTAAAGCTTCAACAAAAATCATGGATGTTCAAGTCAACCCCAATTCTTTTGAAAAGATCAAATTATTAGGTAAAGGTGACGTTGGGAAAGTTTACTTGGTTAAAGAAAAGTCTTCCAATAAATTGTATGCCATGAAAGTGTTAAATAAGAAAGAAATGATCGAAAGAAACAAAATCAAGAGGGTTTTAACCGAACAAGAGATTTTATCAACCAGTAATCACCCTTTTATTATATCCTTATATCATTCCTTTCAAAGTGATGATTATCTTTATTTATGCATGGAATATTGTATGGGAGGTGAATTCTTTAGAGCGTTGCAAACTAGAGAAAACAAATGCATCCAAGAAAATGATGCTAAATTCTATGCCAGTGAAGTTATTGCTGCTTTAGAATACTTACATTTAATGGGGTTCATCTATAGAGACTTGAAACCCGAAAACATCTTGTTACATCAATCGGGTCATATAATGTTGAGTGATTTTGACTTAAGCAAACAAAGTCAATTGAAGCAAAATCCAGTTATGAACGATTTGAAAATTGATACTAAAAAGTGTATTGAAGGATTTAGAACCAATTCATTCGTTGGTACCGAAGAATACATTGCTCCAGAAGTCATAAGGGGCAAAGGGCACACTTCTTTGGTCGATTGGTGGACTTTAGGTATATTCATTTATGAGATGTTATATGGAACAACTCCGTTCAAAGGCAGTGACAGGAAAAAGACATTTTCAAATATTCTTAAAAAAGATGTGAAATTTCCTGATAATAAGCATGTATCCTCAAATTGTAAGAACCTAATTAAAAAATTATTGATTAAAGACGAAAATAAACGGTTGGGTAGCAAAAATGGTGCATCAGACATTAAAAACCATAATTTTTTCAAATCGGTTCAATGGGCATTATTAAGAAACTCAAAACCTCCCATGATCCCAGTATTAAATAAAAACTCAAACAGAGCGAGAAAAATCGAAGCTGAATTTGAAACGGACAAAGCACCAAATGGTGATACCGCTACCAAGAAGAAATCAAACGACGAAGAAGATCCGTTCCAAAACTTCAGTTCCATTTCATTGTATTATAATGAGAGTTTCAATGATCAATATTTTGTTGATAACTCAATTTATTCAAGTGTTGCATATACTATGACAAGTAGTCCCAAAAAAGGTATTTTTAAATAGTTTAAAAAAAGGAAGGTAGGTTTTTTTAAGAGTATCTCTCTATTCTCTCTCTATTCTCTATGTAGATTTTGTTATGATGGGAAGAAAAAACTTCGAAGAGACAATAGGAAGAAAGTATTTACAAAATCATATATTTTTCATACCCTTACCTTTCCATAAAAACCAAATCTATCTAACATTTTAAGAAGTCAACAATAGCTAACTTAACAGGTTCACATTGTTCAGCAACATTTTGATCATACAAATTGTAGAAATCACCAGATTTACATTGATAGAATTCAGTTTCATCACCTAAAGCTAAGTAACCATCCAAGACAGACCAACCAGCAGCATAGATTGAACCAGCTTGAGGTGGAGGACCATCGAATTGGAATTGTCTGTTAGCAACAATAGCACCAACTCTACCTTTAGAATCTTTTAAGATAGAACCATGTAAATTCATTGACAAACTGTTTTCAGTAGCACAGGTTTGTAATTTAGAACTGTCGGAAGCAGCAGGTTGGTGTTGGATTTGACCATCACCAATTTGACTGGCACCATCAGTTGGTTGATTTTGGATTTGACCATCACCGATTTGATGGATGACAGAAGCAGTTGGTTGATTTTGGATTTGACCATCGCCGATTTGTTGAATGACAGAAGCAGTTGGTTGGTTTTGGATTTGACCATCGCCGATTTGTTGAATGACAGAAGCAGTTGGTTGGTTTTGGATTTGGCCATCACCGATTTGGTTAATAACTTTGGTTAATGTTGGGGTTGGAGCATCAGATTGATGTTGGATTTGACCATCACTAATTTGTTGAACTTCTCTCTTTTGTTTGATAGTTTCAATTTGAATACCAAAGTCTCCAGTATAATCAGTGGTACCGGTTGGTGCAGCTGAAGGAGTTAAAGTTGAGTAGTTGTCAGATGGGACGTAAGCAGCCAAAGTTGAAGCAATTAAGAATAATAAGAATTTCATATTGTAGTTGTCTCTAGAAGATTAATTGTAGTTTTCTTTTGATGTTGTATTCAAAAGAGTTGTTGTAGTTATAAAATAAAACAGGGGAGAAAGCCCTTATTAAATAGTTCTCCAAATCATTTAGAAAAAATAAATATAGATCAAATGACTTGCACTGATCCAGCATAAACCAGCATGATCCAGATAATTGTATAAACAAAAATCTGGCGATTGTCAAGCATTACACTAATAATAGGAACAAATGAAGTTGCATTTCTAATAATAGTGTCAAAAAATGACACGGTGCCGCAAAAGTAAGGGGAATGGGGAACAATAGCCAGCATGACATAGCCAAGCCCAATACTTAATCACTGATACTTATTGACATATTTTACATTAAGGTTATGCTGGTGATAATAGATGGCTGGCTGCAAAATAGGCTCATAACCGGGACACCGGAGCAGAAAAAAAGAGAGATCAAAATATGGAGAGCACCCGTACACCAACAAACCAACACCATCCACTTTACATTCTTTAAAAGTGGAGGGAAGAGAAAATAGGAAAACAAAGGCAGTGGGACACAGAGGGTGTACGGGTGTGAATTTGGAGGATTAGATATCTAACAAGGATATACTGGATCATAAGTAACTTATATTTACTACAATATACTAGAATCTACAATCTTTTAGATCCAGTACAATAAACTGTAATTAACTAATAGACTCTATCACATTCGACCCCAGAACAAAATTGAGTAACAAGAGATTACAACTTTTCTTCAGACTAGTAATTGGTATAACCACAAATTTTCTACTATTTTAGGTTTCATATGACTGTAATAGAACTCTAATATATTTGGAATCTATTATAGTTTTTTGTATCTGGTTAAAAGTTGGAATAGACTTTATAGAACTGCAGGTCGTTTTTGGACTGGGAAGTACCGAAAATATTATGCAAAGAAACATCATAGTTGGAATCAAAATTCAAAACCACAATTTACTGGGTAATCAAGACAGGAAGCATATTTTCTATCAATAAACTAATCATTATATATCTGATTAACTATATACTAATTATCCCCAAGAACATGCTTACCTAAGGAATTGAACAATGAGATACATAGGAAATGACATCTTGCACAAATCCGGTGCTTCAATCAGTTCCCTTACGTCTCAATAGCTCCCATAATAGAAATCAATTATATCAACCTATACAATACCTTCATACTGTTAAAACATAATATACGTCTACATTTACTACAACTACTCAAGCTAACATAGCTAAGACTAATTGCTACGACAAGCGACATGCGTTGGTTATTTACGAAGATTGATTGTAGCTGCTACAGTTTAAGAAGCAAATAGGCTAACATATTGGGCGGAAATAAACCGGAGGCAATAGTAACGTACACTTCTATACATTACTGATTATATCAAGAATATATAACTAGTCGAATTAGTAAAAATTGGCATAGAAATTGACAAATTGATTAGGGTCCATAAACTGTAAAACTAATATTATTTAAATGGAAGAAATTCTTAAAAATATAAAATTGCAAGGATAATGGATGTCAAAATTAATAATTAAAGAGGAATCCCCCGATTCAGACGAGATGAATAACCAGAATAGTAGTTTAGGAATGGGATTGGGAATGAATCTAATGAATCTTAATAATACTACCAGCTCGAGTTCAAATCCTAATTCAAATTTAAATCCCAATTCAAATACCAATACAAATCCTAATTCTAATATGGTTTCTAATCCTAACCCTATAGCTTCTATGGCTTCTATGGCTTCTATGACTTCAGTAGCTTCAAATCCTTATCAAACTAATCCTTATAACGACGAGCTTATGGCTAACCAATATCATCTTTCCAATTATCAGCTAAATTACCCTTCCAATGTTAAATATGATAAATATTATTATAATATTCCAACCAACCAAAACCAAAATCCAAATCAATCCAATGTAAATTCAAATCCTATTATGGGCTCCAGTTCTTCAAATTCGACGACAACTAGTAATACTGGTTCAAATATTAGTTCAAACATGAACATGCCCATAAATTCCAATATCAACAATATGAACATGAATCCTAATATTCAAAGTAACAATCCAATAGGTTATAACTTTTATCCAATATCCTCATCCTTGCCTAACTATGAACTTCCTCCCATAGTGCCCAACGACTGGGATTACATGAACCAACATATGACTCAATCCAGTCAAAATCAAATGACGGGGCCAATGATGGCTCCAGTAAAAGAAGAGGAAGGGAAGAGACGAAGAAGACACACTGCAACCGTATCTAATATGACTCCACAAACTGCAGCTCGAAATAGATGTCCTATATGTCAAAAACAGTTCAAAAGACCTTCTTCACTTCAAACGCATATTTACAGTCATACTGGAGAAAAATTGTTTAAGTGTCCATGGCAGGACTGTGGGAAGTTGTTCAGTGTCAAGAGCAACATGACAAGACACTATAAACTTCATGAGCGGGATCTCAAGCGTGGTAGTTTATCAAGTAATTCATCAAATACTTCAATCTAGACTTTTAAAACTTTTTCGTTTGGGTCTAGAATTTAATCGAACTAAAATGATACCAAAAAATGGTACTAATCTCGAACCAAAGATGGTACTAAAATGATACTATTTGGTACCATCTCGTACTACTAATATATGTAATATCACAAGATTGTCGTAGACCATGTAAATTCTCGTAAATCAAAGAGATAAGATTTCGCGTCTACTGCATGCGACACAATTTTCTTCGTAACCGAAGGCCCACTTAACCTGTAACTGCTTCGCTATAATAGGATAGTTATAATAGGACAAGCAAAAAGGGTAATCTCACTAGCGAGAGTACATGTTGGCATACTTAGTTACAGCTTAACTTGTAGTTCGCCTTGAGATAATTACAGCTTGCTACTGTTTCTACTGGTTAATTGGGGCATTTACAGTCATGCTCTTGCAGGTTTCTTCGCTCATTATACAGTTACTTCGATAGGTTTTGTTCCTGTTTCAGTTTCACCCCCGCTAAATTCAGAGTATTTATCGAGTATTTCATAATCATAATTTTTTGGCTATTATTGAAGAACCAAAATCATGTTAAGATTTCACTTCATTAATGTGTTCCATCAAATTCTTATTGTTTCATTGTAAATTCCTCTAAAATTTGTCTAGCCTTGCAACATCAAATTCCATAGGACTACCTTTTTAGGAAATTTGCGAAATGCCCACTACATAATCTCACGTGAGTATCTACCATCAATTGGTGTACGGGCGCGCGGCCAGAAGTTGAACCTATACTACAGGTGCACTGGTGTGGTGGAATTTTTCAACTAATCTTATGAGACCAAGTTTAAAACTATTATTTAAGGCTCCATTTGTGCCTTTAGTATCAGAAAATGGATTCTCAAATGCTATTGGTAATACTCCTTTATTAAGATTACCCAAAATCTCCTCCAGAATTGGTCGTAATATCTACGCCAAAGCTGAATTTATGAATCCAGGTGGATCAATTAAAGATAGAGCTGCTTTATTCGTTATTGAAGATGCCGAAAGAAAAGGTTTAGTGTCTACTGGCGGTACTGTAATCGAAGGAACTGCCGGTAATACCGGTATTGGTTTGGCCCATGTTTGTAGGGCCAAAGGTTATAAATGTATCATTTATATGCCTAACACTCAAGCTCAATCTAAAATTGATACTTTAAAATTATTAGGAGCTGAAGTTCATCCTGTTGCTGCTGTTCCATATGATAATCCTGAAAATTATAATCATCAAGCCAAAAGACACGCAGAAAGTTTAACTAATGCTGTTTGGACCAATCAATTTGATAATGTTGCTAACAGACAAGCACACATTGAAACCACAGGTCCTGAAATCTGGGCTCAATTAGATGGTAAAGTCGATGGATTCACCTGTTCAACTGGTACAGGAGGTACTTTTGCAGGGATCACCCGTTATTTGAAAACTATTTCTAATAACAAGACAAAATGTGTTTTAGCTGATCCACCAGGAAGTGTAGTTCATTCATATATCCAGTCCAATGGTCAGGAGATTGTTAGAGGTGGATCTTCATTTACAGAAGGTATTGGGCAAGGTAGAATCACAGAAAACTTGAAACCAGACTTAGAATTAATTGATGATTCATTCAAGATCCCAGACGAAGAGTCAATTGTGATGTTGTATCAATTGTTAGATGAGGAGGGAATCTATGTAGGAGGAACCCTGGCTTTAAATGTAGTTGCTGCTATAAAGTTGGCCGAATCTTTACCAAAAGGTTCTAATGTGGTTACTGTGTTGGCAGATTCATGCCACAAGTACAGCGACCGTATCTTCTCCAAAAAATGGTTGGAATCCAAAGGGTTGTTATCTGCCATTCCAGACCATTTGATGAAATATGCGCTGTTGGAATAGATAGGATATTTATACACGATCTTGTACATTTAATCACAGAAATAGGTGATACAATAGTTGATGACATTTTAGATAACCTCTCGTCCAAAAGCTACCGCGAACTCGATCTACAATACCGCAGTCGTCGTTCCAGAGCGGTGGTATATCTATTTTTTTGCGAAATGAAAAATTTTCATAATGCAAACACAAATCAACCAAGCGGTAGAGATAGCTTTAAGTAGAGATAGCGACAGCAGTCTCAAAGCGCAGGCGATCGACTTCATCCAGCAAATAAAAAGCACAAAGGAGGGATTTAAGTCATGTGTTGCGATTTTGATCGAGAACGGGAACATCAGTGACGAGTTTCGTTTTTTCATTTTCCAAGTGATTGAAGAGAACTTGGAATCATTAGACGATAAGGAGTTATTTGAACTCGATACCCAGCTACATAGCCATTTATCAGTGGCGGTGACAAGAGGCGAAAACGCTTTTGTAAAAAACAAGTTTACCAATATATTGGCCAAAGTGTTTTGCAAGTCGTATCTAGCGGTCAATCCTGGATTTTTGAAGAACTGGTATCTGTTTATGGGTATTGATATCAAAGATCTTGATAACGATATTAAAATAGATGAGGTCAAGGCTGATTATTTTTTAAGGCTCATGATAGGAATCCACGAAGAAATCGGCGATAAACTAATCAACCGTAACAACTTCATAAACGAAAGGAACAACTACTTGAAAGACAAAATCAGAACAGACGACATGAATGTTCTCATTAAAATCTGGCAAAAAATATTAACACAAAGCGATAAGAATCAGACCAATCTTGACAACATCTTACTAATTATTGGATATTATGTCAACTGGATGGAGATATCTTTATTTATCGAAAACAACTTTATAAACCTAATCATCAACTTGATCAATAATCAAAATAATCAAAGTTGTTTGACATTGATTGAAATATTAAGCAAGAAAATGAAGAGTGAAAATAAATTCCAATTGATTAATTTGTTAAACTTATCTAATTTATTCTTAAATTTTGAATCCTTCAACAATAACTTGAACTTTTTGGAAAACTTAGCAAAGTTAATCAATTCCATTGGTTATGAGTTGTGTATTATTATTGATAATTCTCCAAACTTGATTCCAAATGTATTGAATCATCTAATCAATTTATGGCCGTTGATATTCAATTTTCTATCCAACGATTATGATGAAATTTCTATTCAAACGTTTCCATTTATCCAATATTATTTAACTTTATGTAAAAAGAACAATATTTTAATTATCAATGACTTGTTTGAGAACTTGTTGAATAATATCATAATCAAGATGAAATTCGATAAAGATATCGAGATTGATGACGATGAAATCATAGAAGAATTTAGAGAATTTAGATCGAAATTGAAGTTCTTTCAAGATTTAATCGCTAGCTTAAACCCAGATTTGTATTTGAACATTTTACCTGTCATTATCAACCAATCATTATTTAACGAGTCACAGGACCTGTTCCAATTTTTCAAAGACGAGTCCAACTGGTCAAATTTCGAATTAGGGTTATATGAATACAACAACTTTAGTGAATCAATAAAGAACAACTTGTTCAACTTTCCAAAGCTGGAAATCCAAAACTCGAAGCCTTTTGAAATCTTCAATAATTTTTTCATCAAACTTATTAACATTGATTTAAAGTATTTTGATCATGAATTAATACAATTGAACTTGTTTGAAATTATCATCAAGAATTACAATTTCTTAAACAATGAATTGAAATTGAATTTGGAAGTTATCTATAAGATTTTGACCATCTTTGAAAGCAACATTGGTTTAAGTAATGCCAATAATAAGATCAAAATCAGATGTTGGTACCAATTTTTAAGATTCATCAAACTTATCAAACCAGGCTTAATATCTGATGAAAGTTTAATTGAAAACTTGATCAACAAGATTATGTTAAATAATTTATTGACAATTAAAGCAGAATTGCCTAAAAAAGATGATGATCTGGAGATTGTTGAGTTTGGATATTTTAACAACCAATTGTATTTATTTGAATCCATAGGTTTACTAATTTCAATATCCCGTATTGATTCAGACATTAAGTTGAAGTTGATAGAGGTTATTTTGCAACCAATCTTCAACGAATTGGAGAATTTGATCAAGTTAAAAAATACGGCATTAACAGACGAAGATACCCAATTGATTAGTTTACAAATCCATCATAATTTGATGGCCATTGGTACCTTCATCAGGGGCTTTAACTATGATCAAATGTCAGTTAAGAATTTAGACGAAAGGATTATCAAGAAATTCCACGAATGTTCACAAAGTATTATAATTGTGTTGGAAAATTTCTCCAAATTTGATATTGTTAGGGAAAGTTCGAGATATTCATTTGCAAGATTTATCCCAATATTACAGGATATGATTATAAACGAATTAAACAAACTAATAACAATAATATTATCTGTAAATAACTTGAAAATTGTTGAATTAATAGACTTTATTTCATTTATCAATCAAATAATCCATTCGTATCAAAAGAACGAAAATATTTATAATTTATTGAATAGTTTATTGACTCCATTGATTAATAAAATATTTGAGACCTTAAAATTTGAAGAAAATAATGAATATGAAGATTTAGTTAGAGATAAAAATTCATTAAAGAAGATGTTCTTAACATTATTATCAACCATAATTTTAAACCACCAAACAAGTTTGTTTGTTACCGAAAGTAACAAATTGATACTACCATTAATATTAACTAAAATATTTGAAATCTGTTACGATTTTTCTAATAATGACTTATCAACTAATAAACTAGCTATTGGACAATTAATCAACTTTGTTAGTGTTTTCCAAAATGGAAGAATCACAGATGAATCAGATCAATACTATAATCCGTCATTGACTGTGGACGGAATTGACAATTACTTGATCAATAATTCCATTATTTTATCATTTGAGTTACCATTCAAGTTGGAAAGTTTTAATAAGTTGATTATATCTGAAATTTCGGTATTATTAAAGACATTACAAATGAAAAACCCCGAATTTCCTAACTTATTGGCCACCTATTTATCAGAAAAGGGTATGAATGATAATTCAAAGATAGACTTTATTAACAACTTGATAAAGATGGATCAGAAGGATTTTAAGAAGTATTTTAGTGATTTTGTGTTGCTGATGAAGAACTAACACAGACTGTAGACGTAGTCTACTATTGCATAACGCATTGGCATTGTACAATCTGTAAATATACATGTACACTATTAGTATTTGTAGTAATCTCTCGTTCTAGAATGGGGCCGCCTCTGGGTCCAAAGTTAGGCCCGTCCCGCGCCAGCTGTCAGTGACAAATAATGAGAAAAAATTATCTCATCTCATCTCATAGCTATGGAAGATAATACCAAGGTAACGGTGCCACCAAAGGACGAAGAAGAACTAGAATTGGAGAGATTGGTGTTCGGGGATACAGAAAACTTTGAGGCTAACTTAAAGCAGACAGAAAACTTTTTCGAATCCGAAAGTGAATACAGTGAAGCGGAAAGTGAAGATGAGGAAGAAGAAGATGATGATTTATTTTTCATTGATGAAGGTGCAGAACCCGTAGAAGATCAAGGACTGGATATGGAAGTTGACCTGGAAGAAAGTTCGGATGAAGACTTGGAAGAAGCTTGGAATGATAGCGAGGACGAAAACGTCAAAGTTTCATTGACCTCATCAGCTAAGTTGAAAAAATTAAGAAAGACAGAGACTGACGATTTCATCAATGGAAAGTCCTATATAAACAGATTAAGATCCCAGTTTGAAAAAATATATCCCAAACCTACCTGGGTGGAAAAATTACAAAGCATTGAAGACGAAGTTGACGATAATAGCGATATCGAAATCGATGATGAAGAACAGACCACATCCAACGGAACTAATTCTATATTGAAGATCTTAAACTCCACCGACAAATTCATAATAACCAAACAACTAAAATTAATATCGCCAAATAAGTTATCTATATCCAGATTGAAGGATGCCAATCAATCCAAGAGAGCAAAGTCTGGTATTCAGGCATTAAGTTTCCACCATTCAAGTCCTTTACTATTAACAGGAGGGTTCGACAAAACATTAAGAGTGTATCACATTGATGGTAAATTCAATAATTTGGTAACCAGTTTATACTTGAAGAACTGTCCAGTTTATTCATGTTCGTTTTCACCTCTTGAGACCAAAGACAATAAAAATCTAATTTTCATGAGTGGTAGAAGAAAATATATGAACAAATGGGACTTAAATAATGATGAAGTTGAAAAAATATCCAGAATGTATGGTTATGAAAACTTTCAAAGATCCATGGAATACTTTAAAGTATCAGCAAAAGGTAATTTTATTGGTTTGATTGGAAGTAGTGGATACTGTAATATATTAAATGGTCAAAATGGCCAATTCTTGACTAATTTCAAGATAGAAGGTACAATAGTAGATTTTGAATTCACGGTGGATGAAAAACAAATTATCATTATAAACACTAATGGAGAAATATGGGAATTCCAGCTTAGCATGAACCAATTGTCAGCAAACAACAAACCTATAAAAAGATGGAATGACGAAAGTGGAATTGGTATCACCAAGATAAAGTTGGGCGGCAAAAACAGTCGTTGGTTGGCGATTGGAACCAATAACGGTATTGTTAACTTGTATGACCGTAATAGTGGCACCAAACCATTCAAGATAATCGAAAACTTGATCACTACCATTTCCACCTTACAGTTCAGTCCTGATGGCCAATTGTTGGTTATTGCTTCTAGGGGTAAGAGAGATGCATTAAGAGTCATTCATTTACCTTCAGGGTCTGTATACTCCAACTGGCCAACCAGTGGAACTCCATTAGGAAAGGTGCTTTCTGTTGCCTTTTCTCCTAATAATCAAATGTTGGCGATCGGAAACGATGCCGGGAAAGTCACTTTATGGAGACTTAACCATTACTAGTAGCTATAGTACGTACATACAAATAGATATACATTTATATACAATTCTACAAAAAGTTACACAAAACTGCGAGGTAAAGTTACACAAAATCCAAAGACAAAAGTTACACAAAAACATTTTTCGCAAAATCATCATCAGATATCATGGGAGTTATTGGAGTACCGTATGTAAAATGGGCGTAGAAGCACCCAAAGGCCCGCAAAAAGGCCCCAAAAGTACACTCAGAGTGAACATTTCGGAAGAAGAAGTCATACTAACGTTTTTAGAAAGAGTCACAACAAATATCGTAACCAAAAGACGTTCGAAATCACACCAGCTTTATACAGAGTTAGGTCCCAATATTTCAAAAGAAACACCATTGCGTTGTTTGCCGTCAGTGCAATCCCATTAGGTGTTTACATGTATACTTGGAATGTGTTGACCACTGACGATCTTAGTGATATTCCTATTCCTCCTATTTCAGACGCAGACTTGGCCAAGTTGAAGAAAGAACATGAATTAAAGAAGGCTCAATAGAGTTCTAAATTGTATATAGATAATATATTAGTATGTCATAATAGTTATTTAATTGGATAAATCGCGAAGCGGGTAGCCTCTGTGACGACTTTCTTCGCTATCTTCACTATTCCTATCACTATCGTTGTCGTTGTGTTCTTCAATGTCACTGACGGGATAGATTGGCTCTGTATGGCTCTTTGAAGGTTTCTTTTTGTCGTAAACAGAGATTCCTCTGACCGGATATGGTGCTAATGACTGGCTGGACTGGCTGGGTGGAAGAAATTCTTTGTCTACGGGTTCGTAAGTCAAGGAAGACTGGGAAAATGATTTGTTTTTGTACAAGCCTTTTGGTTCTTCGTCTTCAAAAGGATTAGGTTTCATTACCTGAGAATTGCTTCTTTCTGTTATTAATGGCAATGAGACATGAGACTCAAATGGATTAGACTGGTAGGAGTTTTGGAAGGTAGTTGTATCTACCAAAGATGCTTGGGATTCGTTAAACGTGTCGTGGGTTCTATAAAATGAAGTTTGGGAATCATTGAATGTATCATGTGTTCTATGCAAAGTATTTGAGGTGGCTGTTCTGGGTGGTTTAGATATCCTTGATATCTCCGAATTAAAGGTTGTGGTTCTTGGAATGGGTTCGTTTGTGGGGTTTTCCAATGGATCAACATTTTTATCATCGAATGGGTTCAAATCTGATAAGCTATAAGACTCATTAGCGTAGTTGTATAATTTCTTATTATCATTATAAGCCATACCTTTGTAGTTATCGTTGTTTCTATAGCTGTTACTTACAAATGTTGAATCACTCAACCCTTCGCCTGACACAGAATTGAAATGTGGTTTATACTCGAAATCGTCATCAACGGTATTCAAGTCTCCATTCAATAACGGATTGGCTTTGATTTCATTCAAATCCAATATACCTTTTTCTAACAATTCGTCGTTTGGTTTGTGGTGCTGTAATACCAATGTTCTTACTTTATCGTTGACCACTTTACAACAGTATTTTTTCAAGGATTTGAACCCTCTTTGTCTTATCTTATAAATTACTGGGAAATAGCAAAGCATTCCTAAAACGAATTTGAAGAAGAAAAGGGCATAAATGGCGAGCGATAAACACATGAATGATAAAATAATCGATAATCTTAAATTGGTAGTAGCAATCTTTTTGATATTAGCTATTATATCATTAGAAATATCCCCATCGGTAGCATAGTATCTTAAAGTTAAGATATTAATCACTTGTCTAGGAGTATCTGCTACTAATATTTGCAAAGCGTTATCTAGTTCATTATACGTCAAAAAACAGCACCAATCAAAAAAGTTATCTTGTTCGATTTTGTTGAACAAACAATGGTAATTATAGGACCTGACAGTATATAATGTCTTAGCTATGGTGTTAACATAAGTCAAGGCTATATTTCTGGTTCTGTATGTGTGTATGGCCCATAACCAATGATAAAACATCAATACAAATTGGAAAATGATACATCCAGTAAATATCCATTTGGCAACCGAGTAAGCATAAGGTTTGTAGTCATCGGTAGACCAGTGGTGGAAAACCAAGATATTCAAACATGTGTAGATATCCACTCCAATCAAGATAAAGGCAAGAAAAATCAATATCCAACACCAAAGAAATGCAAAGACGGTCCCGGCGTTATTATTGTGAAACTTGGTGATATCGATCAAATCAAAGGTGGAGTGATCTAATTTGTACTTATTGATCTCCTTATTGGCATTAAAATGCCCTCCTTCCTTTGCCATAGTGTGTCGTTATGTGTAAAAGTTTTCAAATGTGAGTGTAAACAGCAGCCGATTGGGTGTTTCTATGCCTTATTTTCTCCTATTTCGCCCTTAACTATCTTTTCTGATGTATATATATATCCTAATACTCTTCACTGCAGCCGTGGGTAGTGTCTTAAGCTTGCTGTTACCGTTTCTTTCAGTCGTACTCGTTCTAAGTATATAAAAATATTTCGCGTTGTTTCATATTTCCGTTTTCGTGCGAATCTGAAACAAATGATTGAGATTTTGTTACACAAAGCTTACAAGTCCGATTCTAGAATAGTTGTGGGTTGTAGACAAGAAATCGGGAACGTGAGTGTGGTTCTACACTACAATTGTGAATTACGTTTATCTGAGAGGTATTTTAGAAACAATTTAGTTCAATACATAATGTATATTCCAACTAATCTACATACTTTTTGAGCAATTTGGTGGCCTCTTCCTTGGAGTCTTCTGTCTCACTCAATTCTTTCAACACATTGATACATGAATCTCTTACGGGCGGTCTATACATCAACAAATATTGGATAGACAAAAACCCTAACTTGCTTCTAACCGGATCAATACACAACGACTTGATTCTTGAGATCAATTCATCGGATAAACTTGGTAAGTCACTCAATAATCTGATAAAGATCTTACGATCATTCGCTTCCAAGAAAGGAATTATCGAATCCAACAACTTGCTGGACCATCTGTCATAAATAGGAGTTTCGATAGTGGTTTTTTCCAATTCTTCATTAATCTTGTCATCCAAGTTAGCAATCTTACCTTCTTCATATTCCTTTATGTATTTGGCTTTCAACTTATCTTTGAGCTTAGATTCATTATAGACTACTTCACTATACCATTCTTCATTGAGCCATTCAATCACCAAGTCGATACGAGAATGGATGTTCTCAAGGAAATAATCAAACAACGCATTTCTGATCAAATCACTTAAATCTTTATTCTTGATTTCATCTACGCTTTTAAAATCGGCTGAATCGACTGTTTTCATACCTCTGGTAGCTAATCTGGTCAAAATAATTAACCAGGATTTCTTTTGCCAACTTTGAATGGCAATTTTTGTTAACTCTTTATTGATACCATTATCTTCCTTTTGGTTATTCTCTTCAACTTCTTGTATGTTTTGTTCTGATAACTTGAAGAAATTTCTTATGATTAAATTGATCTGTTCTCTTTTATCTTGGAATGATAATTCTTTTGGTGGAGGTAAATTGTATATACTTTTAGCATCATAATCATTATTGTCTTCGTCTTCATCTTCATTCTCTTCGAGTTTTATACGCTTATTGCTTCTTTCTAATAATTGTAACTTTTCTTGATTTTCTAGACCATATTTGTATCTTTCACTTATGATATCTAAACCTTTAGTTAATTTCTTTTCGTCTACTCTTCTCAATGCATTTATGATAATTGTGACTAAAATTTGTGGAGGTAACGTTGATAAATCGAAATTCAACTGATTGTTAGAATCAATTAAGGAATACAAGCTTCTATAATCGAGAGCTTCGATCTTTTTGGAACCATTAGCAAACCCATCGAATTTTTTCTTCTTAATCATATTATCATCTTTTGAGGGAGCCACAACGTTTTTCCTTCTGATTTCATCACCTCTTTGAGTTAATAAAATCAACTTGTTGTTCAAAATATCCTGGAAATCTGATGGAACCAATTTATATTTGAACAAATGATTGATAAAGATTCTTAAAATTCTATCACAATATTTTCTAGCTAATTTGAACTCTTCAAGGGACTGGTAATTGGATTGCAATTTATCAGTAGTATCAAAAACTTCAATGGTTGATAAGATTTTAGAAACGAATTGGTTTTTCCTTTTGATTAATAATGTCAAATGGACTAATAATGGGTTAATTAATTGAGGAATCAAAATATCTAATCTGAAAACCTCCAACAAATTGTTCAATAAACTGACAGCTTCCGTTTGTATGGAGTTCTTTTTGATCAACGAATGGTTGGAATTGATAAATTTACTATTGAACGAGTCTACGTTACCATTAGAAACCGATTGGTAATCAATAACCAATATTATAAACTTGTATAGTTCAAGTTTGCTTAGAATATTTCTGAATCTATCCTTTTCTTCGTCGTCAGAAGAAGGTAAAGGGAAAGTAGTATTGAACTTACTGGTCAAACAAATCTTCAATTGATTCAATTTTGCCCAGACGCTATCACAGCCATCATTGTCGTTGACATACTTGAAAACTAGCCTATAAATAATCATGGAAGTGTCAATAACATGCTTAAAAATTCTTATATCTTCAACATTCGACAACAAAATCAAACCATCTATACTATCGATGGCCAAATCCACCTTTTCACTGTATCCAAGTACCAGATCCTCCGATTCAAAGGCATCCTTCAAAAACGTAGAACACCAATACTTAATGGACAAATCCTCATTCCCCACAAAATTCAACACCTGTCTCAAGACTTGTGGAAACAACGAAGGGTTGCTAAAGGCCAAATCTCGAGCCTCGTTGAGTCCTTTGACGATATCTGTTGTTGTAAACTTCTGTTCCATTGGATAGTTAGGAAGCACTAAAAAACTTTCAAGCAATTATATCACCAATAAAAACAGCAATACCACAGCTAAAACGGTCAGTGAAAAAAGATTCTATCTATTTAATGCCACTAGAAAACACCTGTATCTCTTGGTTCCCACGATTACCACTAAAATCCACTGTTTTGTTCGTCCTGTTGCAAAGGTTGTGGTGATGCACAGATGGAAATTTCGCGCTGGAAGTTTTAACAAGCGAACAAATACAACATGGCGAACAACGAGGGCATTGCAGGCGCTGGAGAAACATTTGAAAGTGCAGAAGCTGTGACTGCTGTTGTAGAAGGTCCATATGAATATGGACAGTGTGGCGAGTTTCCAGGATTGTTGGAAAAGGAGTATGGCCAAAGTATTAAATGGCGTGGTGAATATCAGACCAAGTACGAAAACATGAGCGGTGTAGGACAAGGACCTAGTGATTTGGTTCACTGGGGGGTTTATGGCGGTGGTAGAGGTGGTGGATATATGGGAGAGGAGTTTTGGGGCAAAGAAGAGAAGGAAAAGGGCGAAGGCTACATCGGTTACTACCATTATGTGAATGGTATGAAACACCATGGGTTTTCGTCAATTGAGACATATGTGTTGAATATATTGGGGATACAAAACAGCCAGGATGGTTACCACTGGCAAGATCAAAACATATTGACAAACATAACCTCGACAGTCAACTATAAGAAGGAGATCATCGTCACGTATTGTAGTTACAACATATTCAACAAGTACGACTTAAGAATCAAGTTTATCATAACAGCTTCCAGTAAAAAAAGTATGGTTTCCATCGATAGATCATTTCTGATTATCCCCAATGATCCAAATGGTAAAAAGGTCAGTTCTTCGATCTCCAAAATCGATAATTATGTGAACTGGGAAGATTTCAATTTATCATCGATTATTCGTTTGTTCCATAATTTAGATAATCCTTGTAACCAGTCTACGGGATTAGTTAGTTTATCGCAAATGATCGAGAGAAAACAGGATTTAATGTGGCTAATCAACATGCTAGTGAAATATTTACCCAAGGGTCACATCACCGACTTCAATCCTAACTATGGGCTAGTAACTGGCTGCAAACATAATAATGTATTGGTCAATACTAACGTATTCAGAAACAATTTGGTCGATACTTTGCTCAGAATATGTGACTTGGATATAAATGGCCATTTATCTTCATATGCCATCGACCTAATCAACAAATTACCAAACTCCGGTGATTGGAGAATCATCATTTTGAAACTATTAAAAACCACCAACAGTTTGAACAACTCATCTGTTTTCATTAATGAAATTCATCAATATTTCCAAGATAACGACATATATTCCACCCAATCATGTTTGATTTTGTTAGAGCAAATCAAGTTCTTAGTTTCTAAGAAAGACTATAACTCAGCTTTAAAGCTAAGCAAATTATCAATTCAAATATTACCTTTAGATTTCGAGTGCTGGTTTTACTTGTCTTTAACCTATTCTTTAGTGGGTGATTACAAGTCGGCCTTGTTAGCGTTGAATTCCATTCCTATCACCATTAATCAAAATATTGAAAATTTCGATCTCATCAATGGCATCAAAGATGAATATCCCAACGTTTTCCTCGAAAAGTTGGCCGATAACAAAGAACCGATATCAGAAAAGCTTTTTGAAAGATTTTTCCCAGCTCCTAAGTCATATCCCTCAAAGTCGTTTGGAGCATCTAAGACCAATCAAGGACAGATCAAACAACTCTGGAAAGATATATTCATATTCAATCCTAATTCAAGACATCCTATATCTGGAAACAAATTCTATCAAACACCATTACTTGGGAAATCTGCGAAAGAGATATCATCAGTAGACCCTACCCTAATCAGGCTAACTGGATATAATAGTCTTAAACTCAAATTATCAGGGTATTCTGCTAACAGCTTATCTTCTTCAATATTGGATTTCACCAAGAAATCCACATGGGGGAAATGTTACAATTTACTATCATATTTTGTAGCAAAAATTGGATGGGATTCTATAATGAATATCAAGACTTCTATATTCAAAAGCAATCAAATTAATAACAAAAGTAACCAATCCATTGACCGGGTCAGCAAGGATGAAATCTTCTTAAAGAAATGTCAACCATGGTTAGAACAGATGTTTGTATTGGTTTATGAGGATTTGAAAACCTTAATGTTAATCACCGCACCTGATAGAAACCAAAACCACAGTACTTTAGAGTGGGAAATGTTAGGATTGTTAGGCTGGAATGCCAAATATAACTTGAAGTTTACAATCAGTTCCCTAATCACCTCATATTTGGGGAATATCAATAATAATGAATATTATGAGGTAAACTATTTCAATTCTATGCAAATATTGATGATATATGACGAGTTTATATTGAGTGATATTGACAGTTCCCAAATAGACATCTTTAATGATGATTACAGTAAACAATTTTTCACCAATAAACTCATTTTAAAGGAAAATCATAGATTGTTTGAAAACTTTTCAAACTCCATTAGCAAAGACTACTTAACAATAGACTTGATCTTATTGATCATCATAAGATTAATCAGCTGGAACTTGAGATGGTACCAATTTGTACCCAACTACCTTATCAACAAGATATTGACCAAACTAACCATATTGCATTCCTCAGAGTACTTGATGAGTAAGTTGAAAATAGTATTCGAAGATAACAAGCTGAAGATACAAACAGAAAAATATCAGATATTAAAGTTCTTGAATAGCAGTAAGAAGGACGACAAACAATTCAATGCCAATGACACCATCATACAGTATATCGAAAAGGTGTTGAAGTGGGCGGAGACTATAGCATGTAAAAGTTAAGCTTTGATAGTATATTCAATAGTACATAGTAGATGGCGTAAGTCAGCTACAGCATAAATATAGAGAAGTATTAGTGATCCTGGATTGAATCTACACCACGCCGCATCACCGCAACACTGCATCACCGCAACACTGCATCACTGCATCACACTGCATCACTGCATCACACTGCATCACTGCATCACACTGCATCACTGCGTTACTGCGTCACTGCAACTATTGCTCTTTCTTCTCTGAAAATTTGCCCAAGGCCTTCTTCCTTTGTCTCAACAAGTGAGTGTATAAATGAACCAAGGCAGGAATATAAAACACCAAGTTCAAGACAATGAAATAGTAAAGATAGTCACCTCCAACAGCACGAGACTCGTCCAAAGAAAGATACATAATGATCATTTCACTGCTGACTCCCAAAGGATACAATACCAAGAAGGCGGAGTATCTGAGATATACCAAAGCATAAGGAACAGAGCCTTTCAAACTGGCAGTATGGTAGGAATACTTGATGATCTCACTCAAAGCCCAGGCAATTGAAACAGTGATATAACTCCAGTGGCTGTTGGCAGGACTGTTTGGTAACAACTGCCAGATGCCCCAGACCACCAATAATCT
The DNA here is from genome assembly GCA_030571975.1 of Yamadazyma olivae. NCBI lineage: Eukaryota > Fungi > Ascomycota > Pichiomycetes > Serinales > Debaryomycetaceae > Yamadazyma > Yamadazyma olivae. The sequence continues at coordinate 903,781 of JAJLZD010000002.1, forward strand.
GGAATACACTTGCATGGTAGTGGTGAAAAACGAAGCTCTGACTACACCCAAAAGAGCGTTCACCACTTCAACGATAGCAAAAGTTTGGATGAAAGTGGTGATTTTGTTGGTTTTGGCAAATAACACCGGCTGCCCCAAGGACAATCCCAAGAACACGGTGTTGAAAAGAACAATTGACCAGAGCGAAGCTGACACTGAATTATAGGCTATTAACCATTTTTGTGGGTGGGCCATTTTTGAAAAATTCTGCGAACTGTTGGGCACAGATCAAATATACGATATGGGCGATGGGAGATGGAGTAGGGGTGTGGTGGTGCTGAAAGTTTGCCTGGGGCTATATATGGCTCTAGGTATTCTTGTGGAAAAAAATTGGGAGGAAACCCCGAGTCTTGGGAGAGTTATAGCTACTAGTAGATGTGAATGAAAAGTGACGTGAAAAGTTAGCCATATTGATAACTAGTGGTTCTCTATATACCTATAATTCACCAGACTAGTCTAATTTTGTTCGCTTTCTCTGCTTCAACATATACGTGTACAAAAAGTAGAATCCTGGGACGTACATAAACAACCCAACTCTGAACAAGTAGTAATGGAAGCCATGGACATAGTCTAGGGTCTGGTAGATCACCACAGGCTCGGTAAACAAGCCTAGAGGATATAAAATCAAAAAGGCTGTATATCTGAGCCAATTTAACCAAGCAGGAGGGTTGTTTCCGCTGATTTTGATGGCATAGTAGGGGTACCTAATGATTTCAACCGTACTCCACGCCAAAGTGAGTCCCGGAAACGCCCAGACGTTGTAATTACCGGGAGAATATGGTGCAAGATAGCATACCCCTACAGTAATCACGTCTCTGGCAAAAAACTGGAGCAACACCACCGATAAAGGCGATTTTGTAATGCCTACAACTGAGTGAGCGACCTCGAAAACAGTATTGAAGATCTGAGTTATCACCAAAAGCTGGTGGGGAAACAGGGATTGGGGGATGTAGGAGCCACCTAGGACCAATACAATGATATGGACGAAGTTCTGGACGAAAACAGCGAGCCAGAGAGCAGCAGAAACCGTATTGTATAATGTTAAGTATTTCATATGAAAGCGAGTGAAGAAAGAAACCAGGGAAGTGTAGAGAGATCAGGGCATTGGGAACTATCGGTGAAAAGTGACAGGGGGAATATGTTTGGTGAAGAATAGTATGGCAAAGAACGATATGGCGAAGAATTGAGTGAACTGGGTGGATGAAAGGGTAGAAAGGAGACAAAAGAAGGTAGTACTACCAAATAGTATAGAGACATAAATAGAATATACAGTATATATGTGAAATGACAGAACAATTTTATAATGGTGGTGCAATGGAAGGTATTGGAGTGGCAGGTGGTGATTTTAAGTCGAGAGTATGGAGGTATTGTACGAAAGTAGCCAGTATATTACCATACTCTCCTGTTTTATACTTCAGTACCCTTTCATCTATATAAGAGTACGTTGTAGTCCATACTCTATACTAAAATTCACCAAACCCCACTCTAAAACCAAATCTAGCTTGAACTTTTATACTTTTCCAATATCTTATTCAATCCATATTCGTCATTGGCAATCATATTCTGATCCCAATCAACAATCAACGGCAGCTTGAACACCTGGGTAGAATCAAATTCTTTGCTTTGACGAGCTTGCTCGAACGCTTCTACTACCATTGCATATTCGTTTGGACTAAACATCTTAAACCCATGAGAACTTAATCCTTCAATGACAGATGGGGACTTTACGGTAACCCTATCTTTACCCATAGCATCATCCAGCTTTCCACTAACAAATGGGAAACAGCCACGCAACACTCCTTTACTATAGTTGTCCTTTAAGCATTGGTGGGTTATGGTATCATACTGATCATATGTTGGAATCATCCCTTCCAGTTTATCAACAATAAACTGTTCCTTATCTTTGTTAAATTTACGGTCTGCTTGGGTTAACATCTTAAGGAGCGCTTCCAGCGCTGCCAGTTTTTTGCTATGGAAGATACTAACTACTCCACCACTACTTTGTAAAGTTCTAAACATAATTGACGTTTTATTGTATTGTTTTGCCCTTGATGTTAATTGCTGATAAACTTCGGTAAAACAAATCCTGGGGGTGTCGTGGGACATGACTCTGTGTCGTGCATGTCAAAATGTCCCTTCGGTGTGTAATCTTGGTGTCACGTGCATGCATGACGCATACCTTTTCTAGATTACAGAGATTGTAGATACAGATTGCATTGACGCAATAAGTACAAATAGGATGTGCCGCTTCATGATCTTTAAAGGCAAAGAGCCTATGCTTCTCGAAGAGCTTCTCACCAAACCTGCTCATTCGATCATCAACCAAAGTTTTGATTCTAGACTTAGACTTGATATGAGAAACCCTGTGAATGGTGATGGTTTTGGCGTAGGTTATTATTCGACTTCAAATCAGCCTTGCATATTTAAGGCCATCACTCCTGCTTGGAACAATGTCAACTTGAACAACCTATCGATGTGCACCGAGTCCTCCCTTGTTTTCGCTCATGTTAGAGCTTCCACCCAAGGGGTGTTGGCCGAAACCAATTGTCATCCTTTCTCCTATGGTAAAATTATGTTTATGCATAACGGTGGTGTTCTGGCTTTTGAAAAAATCAAAAAAACGTTAATCAACCATATAGAAGATAAGTTTTTCCTTCTTATCCAAGGGTCTACCGATTCGGAATGTTGTTTTGTATTGTATCTTGATACCTTATACAAAATGGGCTATGATCCTGATGATAATTCAGTGGTGTTCACCCATCATATTTTAAGAAAGGCATTGCTTAAAACCATAGAGTTGATCAAAGTCTGGCAAACTGCAATCACTTCGGAGCCTTCCTTGTTGAACTTCGCCATCACCGATGGGGTACTGGTTGTGGTCAGTAGATATATCACTTCCAAGACTGATGAAGCTGCTTCTTTGCATTTCAGTTCTGGTTCCAGGTTTTTCGAATACGAACCTGGATTGTTCAAGATGGAAAGACTAGACAGATCCCAAGATGTTATCATGATAGCAAGTGAACCTTTGACTTTTGAGAGAAATGACTGGATGGTGGTTCCCACAAATACTATACTAACCATTAGCAACTCCAACTCGGTACTAATGCACCCTATTGAAGACGAATTCTACGATGGGGACGCCGAAAGATCCAATACTTTGGCCTTGAGCAAAGGTTTGATTGGTGGAGTTCCTAAACCTACTTCGGAGATTGCTGTAAAATAGAGTATTACTATCATATGTATTTAGAATATGTAAGTGTCATGATAATCATCAACTGGCATAAGGAAATCAACATATAAACATTAAACAATTAAAAGTATAGGCAAGCATTAGCATTAATAAATACATCATAAATTCTTCCTAGAATTCTTCCTAGAATTCTCCTCTATCATCAAATATTACAAAACATAACAACATTAGTCTTTTATTTAACTTTTGCTCGATGCCCGAGCTAATTTGGTCTTTTCAAGTTCCATTTCTTCTAAATCTTCGTCATCGGAATCGGAGCTGGACTCGCTGGAAAGGTCTAAATCCTCATTCTTTTCACTGATTAAGGCCCCAGAATCATCGTAAAGTGGGTTGAATTTCTTGTACGAGTTTCCATCGTCGTTAGGATCGATATAATCGCCATTGTCTTCGATCTGTTCATCTTCAAACTTATCCTTTTTAAACATTTTGGAAACCAACTCTTCTTCGTCACTTGACAAGTCATCGTCTGAGCTTTTATCGCCAACTGAGTTAGGTACTTCGGTGGTGGCTGTATTGACTAGCTCTTGTGACATATACTTCGAAAAATGATCTTCTTCGTCCTCTGATTCTGATTCATCACTTCTACTTGAAAATTTTCTGGGTGTTGTCAGCTCATTATCATTATCATTATCTTCATTATCATCAATCTCTATTGTACCTCTATTAACGTCATTATCTTCGTCTTCTTCCCCTTCATAATAATCTTCCCTTGTCTCGCTTGAAGCTGTATCTTCATTGTGGTCTAAATGATTGTCATTATCAAACAAAAATCCTGACTTGTAATCGCTTTCTTCGATTACTTCTCCCGTGCTTTCATCAAAAGTGTTGGAAACATTATCTTCTTCATCTTCTTCGTCTTCTTCTCCTCCTCCCAATATAGCATTGTATTTTTCTCTTGTATCATACAATATATTACTGACATAATCTTCCCATGAATCTTCAGATATTTTTATATCGATGATTTCACTCAATGTATTCGTTGGGTACGATTGAATAAACTTAACCACTTCTTCAGCAATCAATGTTAAGTGGCCCATATACCCTAATCTCAACTTGTTGTTGGCTTTTTCGAAATCAATACACAACTTTTGTCCTTCGATGATTCTATTGGTGATGTCTCCACGGTCAAACAAGTCGACTGCCAAAAATTTGTTGAAACCAATGTCCATGGATCCATTCAACACTTGTTGCACTATATCGAACACGACGTTGTGCAAGAAATTGTTCCATGGAAACTTGAAAAACATCTTCACGATGTTAGTAATGATCTGAGTATCATATAATGCAATCTTCCATTGATCTCCAATAACAGGTCTTGCTCTGATTTGTTCTTCCGACAAGTTGGCATTCTCATGGGGTTCGTCCAAATCTTGTTCATATTGCTGGTTGTGTAAGATAGAATCGTCGTTGTTTTCAATATCGTCGTTGGTTTTAGAGTTAAACGAGTCGATAGTATCGTTAGCAAAGTCATCGTTATCATCAAAGTCATTGTTTGAACTGCTTTGTGGACTATTCTCATTGTTCTTTGCCTTGGAGTCGTCTGGGAGCATGATAACTTCGTTATACTTGAAACTAATAGGGTCAAACTCCTTCATTTTGTTTCTTAGTTCGTTACGTTCTTTGACGACATCGTAACCTTTGTTATCATTCAACAATGCCATATTTGAACAATGCAACAACTCAGCAATCAACTCACAAACTTTGAATCTTTCAAATCCCAAGGGTTCGATTTCTCCCAAAGAAGTTTTCAAAGAAGAAGGTGTCACTTGGCTTTGTCTTTCGCTGGAAAGCAAATCATTGAATTCACTGATTCTTTCACTGAAAACTTGCAACAAATATCCTAAATAGATAGGGTCTCTACCTGTTGGTGGGTGGCTTTCTAATGTAATATACAAAATTGGTAATATATCGTAGTCACTATTATTCTTACGAATAATCTCAATGATGATACCTACACCGTTAGATAACGCATAACCACCTTTTAACATTGTGTTACACAATCTTGCCATCATTTCGTAGGAAACCAACTCTCTGGTCAACTCGTTAGGACCAATAGTTGAGTTATCGGTGGTGGAATTAGCAGAAATAGTGATCAATGCCTTCAACAAATCAGCAGCCGAAGACTGTCTAACTAGCGTAAGATCATTGACCGAATCTTGGTCATCGGGGTCCAAGGCGTTGATGAGCTTTGGAATTAAAGACTGGTTTTGGAAAAAATCTATGATCCCTGTTGAGTTATCAGGCTTATCGGTGGAAATAAGTTTCAACAAGAAGTCCATCAACGGAGGATTGGATAAATGGTTGATGAACTTTTCAACTAGTTTGGGTTGGTTTTCGATCAAATATGTAATCATTTCATCGCACTTCATGTCTAGTAAATGTTCCATGATCTTCATGAAGTATGAAGACAAGTTGATGGATAAAGGTTCTTTTGTGTCAAGAATGGCCCACAATTTGTTTAAATTCCCAGTGGATTCCATAACAGTATCAGTTAACGACCACACATCAGCACTTAAAATCTCAGTTGCAATTGTTGCGTGTCTTGAGTGTTTTTCTTCTTCGGTTTCCTCATCACTATGGTCTTCGGTATCCTCTATTCCTTTATCATCTTCTTCTTTATCTTCGTCTTCTTCTCCCTTGTCTTCGCCGTGTTTGTCTCCTTCTTGCTTGTCTTCTGTCTCATCGCTCATCTCATCAGTCGATTCCGGGGCTGCGTCTGATTTTTCGTCTATGTCAAGCTTGGAAACATCGTTAGCAATAGTATCATCGACATCGGAGTCAACCATACCTTCGTTGATAACCAAGTCGAATAAGATGTTCAAAACGTTATCATCTCTCAAGAATTCCAATAACGAGGAGTTGTTGGAAACAAGTTCTTGCAACAAATCATTCTCATCCAATAGTTTTGACAACACTCCAAATTGAGAGGTAGACGCATCATCCTCGTCCTCACCATTAACGTTGTAATTCTCTATAATGGTAGACACATTGGACACCGACGTGAACCCATTGCTGAACTTCCAAAATGATCCTGACATTCTTGTTTAATGCCTTCTATGCCCCTGTATTTATAATTGGCTTATGTAGTGTGCGCCAAACTTAAACTTTTAGTGTCTTTGAAACTTTTAGGTGCCTTTTCTAGCTTTTATGGGTATATATCAAGCTTTTCCGGGTGTATCGAGGGCTTGTTTGGTGTCTTTGTATAGCCTATACGCTGCGGTCTCTTGTGCCACTCTCTTGTCTTATATTTCTAGCCCAAATACGCTTTTTTCTACCAATATAATTGACAGTCCTTGTAGTCTACAATCCTACTTCAACTCGACGTTCCAGGCCGTACTTTTTCTCTGTTGTTTCTATCACTGGTGGGTCCTCCTGTCTTCTCGTACCCTTTGCAGTGTCCTGTCGTTCTTTCGGGTACCTGTTGTCCTCCCGTTGTTGCTTTTTGCCTTCTATAGCTTCAGCGTTTACTGTTAGCTTTCGAGTCGTTTGGTGATGAAAAAATTGCGAAAAAATTGATGGACTCGACACGAAAATTTTTCATCAAGATGAGAGGAATGGCAAGTATAATGGCCGGTAGACTGGTTGTTTCCAGTAGGTTTGCAAGCACAAACGCTGCTAGAAGCATTATAGCACCATTAGGTGTCAAGGGCAGCGTTTCCAGCGGGCTCGCAGCTTCTTTCAAGGGGTTTTCACCCGTTTTCAACAGATCCATGGCTACTTTAAGCAAAGAGCTGGAAGACGTCAAACTTATCAAATACGACTCCAATGGTTCCCAAAACCTTTATGCGGTCTTAAGAATTCACAACATCCCCTACCTTGTTACTAAGGGAGACAAAATAATATTGCCCACCAAAATGAAAGGTGTCCAAGTTGGTGATCAGTTGGAGATCAATAAAGTAACTACTATTGGTAGTCCTAACTATTCTTACAACGATGCTCAAGGCATTCCAAAAGACATTTATAACATCAAAGCTAACATTGTTGAAATCACAAGAGAACCTTACTACGAGGTATATAGAAAAAAGCAAAGATGTAGAAGATTGAAGACTTTCCCTGTTGAAAACTACCAAACGGTGTTGATGATTGATGAACTTAGTTTGAACTAGGTTATCTGTTTATATATATAACTACATAGCCCATAATGTACATAGAATACTCATTCCATATTTTTCCTCGCTTATTTCTTCAATACTTTCTTACTGTTGTACTTGATCATCTTCGAAATCTTGGTGTTGTTGAAGTCAAACTGTGTGTTTGGCTTCAAAAACTCATGTTCCAACAAGTCTGAAGCGGTTGGCCTTTGCTCTGGGTTGATAGTGAAACACTTGTTGATGAAATCTTTGGCTTCTGGCGAAATTAAATGTTTGATATCTTCAGGGATCGGTGGTGATAGTTTGGTTTTACCAATCTTATAGATGGCACTTATAACAGCTTCATTGGACCAGGGTCTTCTACCTGCGAACATCTCTAGTACCACACATCCTAATGACCAAATATCGATTTTGGCACTATAACCTTGTTTCTTATCTTCTACTATGCTGTCAATGACTTCAGGCGCCATCCAAAACACTGTTCCTTGCATAGACATTTCAGCATTATTCACATAAATATCTTGTGATCTCTTTGAAATACCGAAATCCGATATTTTACATGTACCATCCATATCCAACAATAAATTATCTGCTTTCAAGTCCCTGTGTAAAATTCCATTCGAATGTAAGTATTGCAATCCCATTACAACTTGCTTGATAATGAATCTTACCAATGGCTCTTCGAATGCTCCATAACTCTTAAGACACGCCGAGATTGATCCTCCTCCAACATACTCTAAGAAAAGACTATAAGTATCATTTTTTTGTTCAAATCCTAAATATTGAACAATATTGATATGGTCAAGGTCTTTCATGGTTTCCACTTCCTTGTGTAAAGCGTCTAAACCTTCATATGTTTTGGATTTAGCTTTATCGGAGAATGTAGAGGGCACGATGACTTGCTTGACAGCAAGCATTTCACCTGTAGTTACATTCAACGCAATAAAAACCGATCCAAACGACCCTCTTCCTATCAATTCACCTTTAATCCATGCAAATTCTTCGTATTGACCATTCTTGTTGTTTCTAAGCTTACTTACAAACCCTTTTTCAATCTCTTTGGACGTGACTTCAATGACTTTTTGGCCCCACATCTTAGTGTTGGACCTTCTTAAACTTCCAAATTGAGGTTTACCTTCGGCCAATTTTGTTATAACGTCCTTTTGGGATGGTATGGTTGTGTTTTCTAACCTCTTACGACGAGCTTCATTGGCAACCACTCTAATGGTCTTCATTCTACGACGACTCAACTTGGGTTCTTGATTCTCTCCGTAGAATACTTCATCGCTTGAATCTATCGGCGTTGGGTTCTGTGGTGATATATTGGCATTGGAAAATGTTCTCGAAATACTTGGGATTCTTGGTGGGTGAACTGTACTTGCATTCACAGTGCTCGAATTTACACTGCTCGTACTAACATTTCCACTGCTTATCGAACTAGTTGCCATATGCTTTGCTTTTTCGGGGACTTCGTGTGTTAAGTTACTTGGTGATACTGGTGAATCGTCAATAATTGGTTTGTCAAGATTTGTATTAGGGAAAAACTTTTCAAGATTATTATAAAGCTCTTCAACGGGAGGTCTAACTATCATATTCTTTCCATTTTCTGATACTGTTATTGTTGGTGAACTGTTAGTACTATTGTCATTTTCCTTTTTCAAAGGCTTCATAAAGAAATCATCATCGTCATTGTCATCATCGTTTGATCTACTCAAATTAGCACTAGACTTCTTTTCAGTGAGCTTATCGGCCTTTTTGATAGGCTTGACGAAAAAATCATCCTCTGACCCACTATCAAACTCTGCACTTGGTATATCCTTGAACTGGATGTCGTTCTCTCTGAAAGCATCCTGATTATGGCTTCTGGTTTCAAACTTCTTCCTCAGTGAATTAGAACTATTAATCAGGTTCTTAGAACTCTTGGATGACCCTCTTCTTAAAATAGATTCAGATCTTGTTAAACTCAGCTTCTTGTTTAATGGTGGTGGAGGTGCTGCTCTCTTAGCCACGAAACTGTCAGATCTTTCTGCTGGGAAGTTATCCTTCAATGGATTCAACGTGGTTGAAGTAATAGGCGAGTTTATTGAATCAACTGCTGATGATGAATAGATATTGGGGATCAATTTCGGCGCTTTGGTCTCGAATGGTGACTTTCTACGTTGATCGAAGTCGATTTCACGTCCTTTCTTCCTCAACACTCTGAAAGAGTTGCCTTCTGTCGTCAATATTGTATTTGCTGATGGCGATGGGGTGCCAGTTTTCGGTTCTTCTAGGTTAGAAGTATCTGTGTTAATTTGAAGTACAGGGACCTTTGATTTATCAAGGCCCTTTTGATTGGGCAATGATAATTTGAAAGGGAACTCGTTCTGGGTTGGTTTTATATTGGTTTGGGAACTTACATCGGTAGGAGGTATAAATGGAAACTGTGATGGGGAGCCTCTGATCTTGTTCAAGCTAATAGTTGCATTTTCTTTGAAGTTCAAGTAATCTACCTTGTCATGGTTTTGGTTATTTTGGAGCAAGTACTGTGGAGTGGCAGGGTACATACTATCACCTCTAACTTCAAAACTTTTCGAATCCGATGAATTGGTGGAATATGTGTTAGTCCCGCTAGGGGACGCCAACTCTTGACGAACTAGAATCTTCCCAAACGATGACTTGACCACTTGGGACAACACAGAATCAGGCAAGGATTCACCTTCGTGGTGGTCTATTTCTGTCAAATGAAATGTGATGGTCCCAATGTTCACAAGACCCAACTCTTTGATTATTACAGACCTTATTACTGAAGGTTCCGACGATTGTTCGTCTGTAAATCTGATCATAACATATTCTTTCTTATCTTTGGTCACTAATATCAGAGTAGAAATCTTATTTTCTACCTTGACAGGAAATGGCAAGTATGAATCGTCGATATTCAAGGGGTTTAATGTGTATGTTTGTTGAGTTGTTGTCAGCGAGGGCTCTGGCAGAGACTTAGTGTGGTTGGATTTGACAGGATAAACTTCAACGCTTGACTCACTATGCTGAGGAGTTGATGAACGTGGTAACGTTTGTTCCATATTAACGTATTGAGGCTCGTTAATATTGCTAGCAGATGCATTGAAATTCTTAGAACTGAATGATTCAGAAGCATTGGGACTAATTGGAGAAGTATCAATTTTACTATTTCGATTACTCTTGGAAGCTTGTACTTGCTTCACTATACCAGCTGCCTTATCAGTACCGTATTTTCTGAATGTACTAAAGATTCCACTCTTTCTATTTGCAGCATTGGGTGTTGCATCATCTGGACTCAAACTCATACCGGGATAATAAGATTTTACTCTTGGTTCAATATTTGGTTTCTGCTTACCAGCAATCAGCTCCCTCAAAATAGTAGCACTGTCACCTGAACCATGTCTTAAATGTTTTCTGAAAAACTTAGATGACGACAGAGGTTCTTTCTGGGAGATATTACCACCTGCTGAAAGAGGTTGTTTGAAAGTACTGGGTTCGACGTAGGAATACGGTCTCTGTCTCGTTGCCGCTCCTGCTCCCGCTCCAGAAGATGATGATGAGCTGGTTGAAGCATTTGAATTGGAAGGTTTGTGCCTTATAAACTGTGGGTTAGATTTTCTGTTATCTAGTTTATAATTGGATGAATAAACGGGAGAGTCGTTCGATAACTCGTCGATTCCTGTCAAAGTAGTATCATCTTCGACCTCGTTCATTGAATTTTGATCTCTAAGTAAGAAAATAAACCTGTCAATAGTGTTCAAATCGTTATCAAGCATTAGAAATTTACCCAATTGTTTCCATGTGATGGAATCGCTATCATAATTAGCTAATTCTAAAAATCTGTTACCAGAAATTTCGTTTCTACGGAAAGTTTCTTTCCATGAACTGTTGAATTTATGAGAATCTAACCATTTCATAACGTTTGCTATGTTCCATTTATTAGAAGTATTGCCTGAGACACTTTTAGACTGGGTTGACATAGCGTATCTAACAAACCTCTTATCTTTGCTTACAGCACTTGAAGGAGTAACTGTAGAAGAAGAAGAGTTGTTTGACGCGGTGGACGATTCAGAACCATTTCTTATATGGTACTTCGACCTTGTAGGAGCCGCATAATCTGAAGCAGGGTGATAAGTATCAGGCAAGGAGCCATGTTTTGTTCTATTGATTAAAGTTGAATCTGAGTATGACGACTGAGTGTCATCAGGCAAATACGTAGGTAGTATATCCAACAGTGATCTCGATCTGGTCTGTATTAGTGGAGGTTCCTTGCCGGTAATGCTTGTGGTACTATCATTGTTCATGTTGTTCATGTTGTTCATGTGGTTCATATTCGTTATGCCATTATCAATATTGCTCCCATTGTTATTTCCTACCGTGAACTCCTGCTGAGAAGTATTTTGCTCCGAAAAACTATAGTAATTGGGGATTTCTTCTTCCTTGGCCTCTTTGATCTCAAAGTTGTTAAAATCAAATGAAATATCCTTTATTGAAGGATCAAAGCCTGTATCGAAAACCGAATTTCGATTGTTGCCTCTATTATACATCCACCCATCAGACATCACTCGCTGGTCGTCTTTTTTTACCTCTAATCTGTCCTTTTCGGCATCTCTTTCAACATGTTCACTAGCAGCTCTTCTCTGCTGTACCACCCCAAGAGCCATTTTGTCACCGTCTTTAGCCCTTGTATCGGGAAAATCACTCCTACCCTCATTTATGGTCTTATATTCACTCCAGGGAGGTTCCTGGCCTTTGAACTCGCCTTGTTCTCGCTCTGTACCCCGTTCAAATTCTCTACCATCTCTCATGGTTGAACCCTTTACTAAAAATAAGCGCGAACTTCTTCTATTTGTGTAGATAGCGTTTAAGAAGGCAGAAAACAAGATTGCGGGCAGTAGGTGAATTAGTGGCATATATACTCTTATAGTTATCAAGAAGACAAAACAGAGCTGCTGCTACAATACTCCGAAAAAAATGGCACGAATACCATCAGAATTGGAGCAGACGGTGCTTGGGTTGAAGGAGTTGTTTATTGATGAGTTAGATGATGGGGCATTGGTGATGAAGATGTATGATAGTATGGAAGCAGTTGCAGCGATATTACGGTACCAGGAACTACAATACGACACTATAACTCTCGAAGGTGAGTTCAATAAGTACAGAAAGCAACAAATGCTGTTGAAGACCTACTTTGATAACGCGATCCACTATGAAATCATTGATGAATCTTGTATAATAGACGCAATTCAGAAGCATTGGTACCAAGAGAAAGGTTACTTCGAACTGATATTTGACCAGTTGACTTCTTTGAAGTTGAAATATGTTTCAGATACAAAATTCCTACTTATAATTGACAATTTTTGCAGGTTGATTGAGTTTTTTCACAACCTTTTGGCTGATTCCGAGTCCCAATTGATTGATTTTTTGAATAAACTATTGAATAATGAATTGCGACAAGTGTCCAATCTTCGAATTCATCTAGATTCTTCTAATCTTTTACTAGATGAACTGAAACTAGATCGAATTTATAAATTGCTTGAAGATTCTTTCAGTGTTGAAAACAACAATGAACACCTAAATCATTCTTTACAAGGCTTTCAAAATAATCTAGGTTTGAAAACGAATGATACAAATTTCAAAAATCTATTCTATTTGTTCTTACAGATCATAAACTTCAAAGTCGACCCAAGTCCTACAAACTATGATTTTTCTGAGATTATTAAGGTAATGTTATCGATCTATAAACACAATAATAATATTTTATGGCTAGAAATTGACGATTTTAAAGCTGTGGAGCTAAAAATCAAAACCATAGATGACTTTTTCTTGAATCAAGATTCAATAGGTTTGTCAAAATCTATTAAGATCGATACTATTTGTTCCAATATAATCAGAAAGTATATTTTTTTCCCAAACCTCGATAACAATAATACTCCAAGGTCAATCAGTATTGCCAATAAAACTGCAAAGCAAAGCAATATAAGCAAGGTTCAAAAAACCGAAGACAAGAACTCTTCCGTCTTATCTGATCAAGATCAAAATGAACTCATCAACAATATAAATGATATAATCAGTCAGTTGAGTGGATTCGCCTTCGATTTTGATCCTTTGTTTCATAAAATTCTAAGATATTATATAAAGTTATTGAATGCTCGTGATAACGAAGTTGTTGTTAATGATGACTTGAATTATCTAAACGATATAATTCTACTAGTTAATAACTTAGTTGATATTGAAAATGAAGAGAACATTGCCAACGGTGATGAAATATACCAAATAGCATTTAATCTATTTGAGCTCCATAAACTTTTGTCCATTGACTTCATTCAAGAAAACAGTAGTTCTACATTGTTAATGAGATTCTGTGTTTGCAAATTTAAGAACGAAGTTCAACATGCAAAGGGAATCCTTAAGAAATGGAATCTAGATGTATTGACCATAAGTCAATTAAGCCATACTCTAGAAACTACATGGAAAGAGTATTCAGCGTCATTATTACAGCATAGTGTTTTTAAGTTATGGTTGACGTCCTGCAAACGGATAGAAAGATTGGACAATGCAGCTACAACTTATGATATGCAAAAAACACAGGCAAATATCTTACTTTCATATTGGATGCCAAAGCTGAAACATATAGCTAAACAGGAAGAAAATTGTAAAAACGTTGTTACAAAGAAATTCTTCAAGAAGTGGTCTGAGAAATATAAATGTCTACACAAAAACAAGTTAAAGGCAGAAAACTTATATAATAAGAATGAGAATTCTTATGTACTTCAAGTGTGGAAATCGAAAGTCAACTATTATCAACAGTTAGAGAGTCAAGCTGTTAGTTTCGATGGTTCGAGAAAGAGGAATATGGATCTTTTGGTAGAGAAATTCGTTTTCAACCAATGGTATTCCATAATTAATAACCAGACTGAATTTCAGCTGTTATCAACGAAATTGAAGAAACTAAACTACGAAGAACAAAAGTATCAACTTAGAAAATATTTTGATGTTTGGAAAGTGAAATACAATTATGCTCATAAATTGAAGGATGCTATAAAAATCAACCAGGCAACATTCACATCCTACTTTTTGAAAAAATGGGTTCATGTCTTTAAGCTAAATAAACTTGCTGACTCCTTTGACAATAAGAGAAATCAACAAATTTTGAAGAATGTGATCGCAAATTGGGAGCATGCAACACATCAGAATCAAGAAGCTGCTAAACATTATAATAGAAAGATATTGCCTAAATATTTCAAACAATGGAAATTGATAATGAAACTGAAATCAAAAGAGTTTGATAGACAAACTAAATTGCTAGTCACAGGTCCATTTTTCAAACAATGGCAGTTGAAATACAAATCATTGGATTTGAAAGACAAGTTTGACGGTAATTTGAAACTACAAACGTTCCGTCAATGGGTCTTGAAGTATGACGATTTACAGGCTCTCAAAAAGCTTTCTCTACAACTAGCAGACACCAATGTTCAGAAATATCATCTTCATATTTGGGCCAATGACTTGGAATTTCACCAACAACTACCACAGATAGCTGATACATTTTTCAAAAAAAAATATTTCGATAAAGTATATGGGAAGTTCAAAATCTATTCTAAAGACCTATACGAACTTCAAGGGGAATTATTCATCAAGAATCCATTATGGTCAGAACACCCATTAGGAGATCGGATACTTGTAAAAAGTGTATTACGTTTATGGAAGCAAAAGCGTGAAGAAAGATTCAGAGAAACAACAGAATGGAAGTTGGCCCATATAAACGAACAATTGATTCATCCCAACTTGAAACGAAAGTTTTTTGTCAGTTGGGTCAATGAGTATAACAAGGAAAAGGCGCATGAGTTGGCACTAAACGAAAAGTGTGAACGATTTGTATCCAAATCATATAGCAAGAAATTCTTCTTTAAGAAATGGACTACCAAGTTGCAAGAAGTTGCAGATTTAAACACAGCTTCCTTTGAGTTTGAGTACAAATTATTGCATAAGAAATACATGGTTATCTGGTATGATCAGTATTTAAATAAAGCAGAACACTTGAATGAAATATGCCAGGAATTGATCGACCAAAAGGAATTGAAGAAGCAAAGCGAAATTATAAGCGAGTGGTCCATGAAGTATATAAAAGTGATCACCAGAAATCAACAGAGCTGTGATCTATTCATCAAAAGATGGGAATCCAGCAGATTGAAATCTATATTTGATCTTTGGCTATACAAGTTGAGAGATAAGCAGGCGATTGACAATAAATCCAATATTTTCTTTGATACCTCAGGTGAATCCATCTTTAATGAATCGCCATTGGCCGTAAAGAAAAAACCCAAAACAGAAGATCAAGAACAACCTTCTGTGTATGAAAGTTATTTAACATCCCCTATCAAACAATCTGAAAGGTCCCTTCCACCTAATACTCCACAGATTGAAAATTCCAATATAAGCCCAACGAGAGTTCAAACTAGTATAAGATTGAAGAACCAAAGAATCCAAGCATTGAAAGAGCATTATGGGAGAGCCAAAGATCTGATTATCAAAAAACCGATGTTGTCAAAACCTAAACCAGCTATACCATACTCCCTTTCACATCCCACAAGATTAAGTCCGCCCGAAAGACCTAAATTTGTATCTTCAACTCCCCTTCAGGAATCAAAGTCTATGCTTCCCAACATGACGGATTCTACGTCATCGTTTTCGTCTACGATGCCGACTAGTTTACAATCCAGGTCTGATTTACCTCCTTCTCCACCCCCTCCTCCACCACTCCACGGAAGCACACCTAGTCATTATGATACAATGTCAGAGCCTTTGCTGGTTCAACCACGCTTATCCCAGAATGATATCATGACAGCTAAGAAGTTAAGAAGAATAACACCCATCTTTATACCCGATTCTGATGACAATGTGGAACCCAGGATATCACCTGTGCATACAATAAAACAACGCAACAGTGTTACGAACTAGACCAATGTAATATATTATGTACTATAAATATAAGACCTAATGATTTTCAAGCTCATCAATCTCTTGGTTGATATGGTCTCTTATTTCGTCGAAATCTGGCTCCTCCAACTCATCCTTGTTGTCGTTCTCAACTACTCTAAGGAACTCAGTCTTGTTCAATCTCTTGTAGATGAATAAGTAGTCAGATTTCATGATTGGTGAATCCAAGATATTCTTGATTTCGCTTATATCTTTAGTTTTGTAGGCATTCTTGAGTAAACCCATGCCAAAGTTGAGCAATTTTGAGGGAGAATTGTTCTGTTGAAGGATGGAGACTATTGGATATATGGAATAGCCTTTGAATGCTGGTATCGATGACAATTTCATCCAGTCTTTCGGGTCTTCGTTTTCGTATTCTTCGATCTTCTTGGAAGTCACCAAGATATCAATGGAGTTCCAAATGGCTGATAACTCTTGGGGAGTTTCAGTTTTATCATAAGAAACTAGACCACTGTGAATTTCGCCAAATCTTGTTGCTCCAGTCATACAAGTTGCAACATCCATGTGCACTAGTAAATTCTGTGAAGAATTCCTGACATATTGATTGACAAACGATACAGCATCGCCTCCGGGGTAATTGTAGCTGGAAACATATCCCAGCATCAAAGAAAGCAGGGTAGCAACTAAAGAAATTGCAAATATTACAAAAACAAGCAATTTGGCTGAAAATGACTTTGTTGCATCCCTAACAAACTTGTTCAATCCGTTAGCTGCCAGCAAAGTAATAATTGGAACAGAATATATAATGAATCTCCACTCTTTATGACCTTGTAGTGACATAACAAGTATGTATAATAAGGTGGAAAACGACAAAATTCTTAAAGAATTCTTCGAAGGACGTTGGACTTTACTTGGAAGATCAGAAATGGTTGAAGGATCAGTTAATAGACCAAAAACTGCCAAAAGTAAAACGATGGGAGGATTGAAAATCTTAGGAAGATAATGGACAAAGTAAGCATTGAAAGGCTCGATTCCCCAATCAGCAGATTTCCCATCAATGACATTATACTTCAAAGCAGTCAATTCGGGAATCAACAATTCATCCCAAAAATAGGAGTCTATAGTACCAGATACTACCAAACCAGCCAATGTGCCCGCTACCAACATCAACAAATTGACAAAAAAATTTGATTGCCCAGCCCCTACACTTGAAACAAGAGCAATTATAGTAGCTAACACCCCCACTTCGATTCGGAATACAATTCCAACAAACGCCAACCACGTCAACCCAGACATATCACCTTCTATGAGTTTAGAAAAGCCGTAATTGACGATAGGAAGAGCCAAAAAGTTGGGTAAGGTCCTTGAAGCATAATAAAGGATATGGAATTGAGTAAAAATCAAGAACAAAAAGCAAGAGCCTATTATAGACGACTTCTTGTGTTTTTTGGCGATGAAATCGATCTTTTCAACACTGGTAGCCAACTTAACGAGAAAATAACCATTGATTAACCCAATCACTAATCTGACCACAAACTGTACAGCCTGTTGGTCGCCATTTTTCAAATCAATTCCACACACTTCCAATCCCTTCAACACTGGCCAAACAATACCGGAAACCACCAAACTTCCAACAAAGGTTCTAGGAACTACCCCAGGAAATAACTTGTGGTCATAGTTATCAATTTGCTCTGGAAAAACCCCGAAATTCAATATATCATGAATAGCTTGGATATTAAACGACTCTTCCACCTTGGTGTAAGGTGAAAGCGTCAAATGAAGCACAATGCTACCAAAAACAATAGTTTGCAACAATCTGAGCATTATCACTGAAAAATTTCGCATACCCAAAAGTTAAATGAATGAAGATATTCCTGATTTGGTGGAAGAGCTACCAGAAAACGCTGATTTCAAGGTCAATAATGTCGACTATGAAGTAAGAGAATCCAAGTCGAGTTCTGTGCCGCTAAAAGTAGATCGGAAAGTGCCTATTACGATTATCACTGGTTATTTGGGCTCGGGGAAAAGTACTTTGTTGCAAAAGATAGGTAAGACTTCAGATAAAAGGTTGGCTATTATTTTGAACGAGTTTGGAGACAGTTCAGCAATAGAAAAGTCTATAACCATTCAAGATAATAAAGAAAACGAAGCCATTCAAGAGTGGTTGGATTTGGGTAATGGATGCTTATGCTGCACTGTTAAAGATAATGGAGTCACAGCAATCGAACAATTGATTGAAAAATCCAAGGATAAAATCGATTATATTTTGTTAGAAACAACTGGTATTGCAGACCCTGCTCCCATTGCAAAGATGTTCTGGTTGGATGATGGATTAGCCTCCAATGTGTATATTGATGGAGTAATTACTGTATTGGATTCACAAAACATTGTCAAATGTTTGGATGATGTAGGAGGACATTGGCATGAAACCAATAACCATTTGAAACTGGCGCAATTCCCTAAGGAGGAACTCACTGAAGATGATATTGAAAATGAAAAACAACAGTTGAAAGAAGGTTTAACTACGGCACACCTTCAAATTGCTTTAGCTGATACCATCTTGTTGAACAAGATTGATTTATTGGAGAAGGAAGATGATAAAGAAGTCAGGTTGAACGATATTTATACAAAAGTCAAGTCTATCAACACCTCAAGTCCTATTTATACCACTTCATTCGGAGATATTGACTTGAATAAGATCTTAGACCTTCACGCCTTCGAAGCAAATGTGCAAAAAGTGCAGAATTCCATTAGTATGGTCACTGACAACTCTTTCCATGACCACAGAATATCTACGATCACTTTGACTTTCCCATTCTTGACTTCAAATGGACAGTTTGACAAGATAGAGTCGTTTATACAACATATCTTATGGAACAATACCGCCAATGGAAAACCAATCGAAGTTCATAGGCTCAAAGGAATTGTAGTATACAACAAGGAAATTGTCGATGTCAAAGTAATCCAAGGAGTAAGAGAAACCTACGATATCATTCCTGGTGGAGTATTGTTGGACGAAATTCAAGAAAATAAGTTGGTATTTATAGGGAAAAATCTTTCATATGATGACCTTTATCATGAATTCGAATCTTTTACCCAGTAACTGCTGAATATTCAACCAACCAACAGTAAATAGTATTATTATATATATCTCACCCCCGTACACCTGTACTAAAGCGAGATTTTTCACTCATCGCATTGAAATTTTATCAACGACGAAATGGCCAACAACGACGGAGGCAATAATGAGATCAAGCCCAAAGCGGCGGCTGAAAACAAGGCCAATACTGAAGAGGCTGTCAAAAAGAGTGCTGAGGGAAAAGTTGGTGAAGTTAAACCCGTTAAAAAGGGGTTTTCTAACCCAGCATTGAGAATGATGGGGATTCCTAAAATATCATTACCATCTAGAAATTGGATGATCTTCTGGACCGTATTGGCAGGCCTTGGTGGAGCAGCATACTACGATAGGTATGAGCAGAAAAAAATCAGAAAAGAGTATATGAATAAGGTAAAATGGATGAGTGAAGGAGTTTATGAATCAGATCAATTACCTAGAAAGTTAACTGTATTTGTAGCTCCACCTCCTAATGACTTTTTAGATACTTCCATGATGTACTTTAGAAAATATGTCAAGCCGATATTTAATGCAGCTGCCATTGATTTCGATCTTTTGGTAGCCAATAAACAAGGTGATATCAGAACCTCAGTTAGTGATAGAATAAGACAATTAAGAAAAGATCAAATTGAAAGACAAAAGCAAATCGAGGAGCAAAGAAAGGAAGATGCTTACAACAAGTCATGGAGCAAATTCATAACTGTCACCGTTCCAAAAATTGTGAAATCCCCATTTGTTAAAGAAGAACAAGTAGAAGACTATAAAAAAGTTAAAGAAATGTTTACCCCCAAAGATGTTCTTGGGTTTTACTTTATCAATGAGCCATTTGAACCTATAAGAGAAGATTCATTGACTCCAGAAAAGGCTGGAGGTATTGTGTGTATTGGCAGAGGAGCATACAAAGAATACATTCAAGGTGTTCATGAAGGGTTATTGGGACCACTAGAACCACCAACAGTTTCCGAAGCTAAAATCACAGAAGTAGAAACTGTACCTGAACCAGAAAAATCAGAAGCCACAACTGATGTTTCAGGTTTGGAAACAGAAGGAAAATCTGAAACAAAAAAGGATGCCGAACCAGAAAAAGAAATCGATGAAGATGATAATACAGTTGCGACACAAAAGCCATTCATCTTACCAAAAGATTATTCCAAGAGTGAAATTTGTAAGGAGTTTAACCAAGAAGGATACATAATTGATGATAATAAAAAAGTTACCATATTTTTTGAACAACCAATTTATGTTTTCCCAGTGCCTAACATTATAGGATTCTTAAATATGCCCAAGAAAATCTGGGGATTTTTCAATCGTAGATACGTAGCTCAAGATTTCAGTGAAAGAACGATGAAGATAGTGGAAAACAAATCAAGGCCATTTGAAGGTAAAGATGAATATTTAGCTAAAGAAGAAGAATTACTCTGGCCAAAGAAATGGGTAGAAACAGGGAAAAGTAAACAGTCTGAATGGGTGCAAGAAGTTGTGGTTGACAAGAGAGTCAGTAAGATCTTAAGAGTTTACGAATAGATACATTATCAAAATGGATATTGACACTAGAAATTTATCCTAGTAGTTTACCCTAGAATATAACTCTGGAAGCAACACCATGAGTAGATAATTCAGAGCAACCAATCGGCGAATTCCAGTGCCATCCACTAAATATAAATATATACTTGTAAATATAACGGCGACCGAATATGGCCCATTTTCGGTTACTAGCGAAGTAAGTGATGCAGAATGCATATTCCAGCATACAGTGTGCAGAAACCGGTGAGCTTCGGAGTCTCTCATAGGCTATAAACGTAAAGCGATTCGGATGAGATGAGATCAAATCGATAAGATCATTCTTAGCATGAGGAGTGAACAGATAGGAGGTCAGATAGGAGACCAGATAAGAGATCGTAGGAAGAAGTGTAGGTATTAAAGAAGTTACAGTAACCACCACTTCAATACTCCCAGAACCACTACCACATATGCTACACCATATACTACATTACAAGTACTACAAATCCTACAAACACAAATACTACAAACTGAAACTACAACATTACATCAGGACCTGTCACCGATGACTCAATCCCCATACTGCGGCTGCAGTTTCTCCGGCCATTATCAGTATCCAATGAATGGCCTATAGTGAGATTAGGTTTTAGAATCAAATTAAACAGTAATTCAAAACCAATACTTTAGCCTCTTCTTTCTTTGCAAATATCGCCATATCTTTCCCTGTCTCGTCATTATACCCTTGCCATATCCTCCTCGTTCCCTCTACCTTTATAATTGATTTTTTGTGCCTAACTAAAACGTTTAAATTCATATTCATTTCAAACTCCGCTCACGTGATATGAGTCAAAATGAGTCTCCCCGGTACAGGAGCAGATATCATTGGATGGCCCAACTGATAAGAGAAGTCAAGTAATAGTTACCAAAGGAATTACATGGGCATTATTGACTCTCTGTACGATATTCCATAAGGTTTCTTATGAATTCTAGGATTTCCCAGGATGTCCTAGGATGTCCTAGGAATTTGCATTGAAATATTTTCCACATATAAATAGTTGGTATTTTGGAGGTTTTCTGATTTTGTCAATCTTAGATAGCAGATAATATTAGGTAATCTTGATTAATCCTTATAGAACTATAGATCCAATAAAGAACATATACTAATACTTATACTTTGAACTTAATAATCAAAATGGTCTTACCTAACGAACCTGAATTCCAACAAGCTTATAACGAATTAGTTACTGCTTTAGAAGATTCTACTTTATTTGAAGTTGAACCAAAATATAAAAAAGTTATTCCTGTTGCTTCTGTCCCTGAAAGAATTATTCAATTCAGAGTTGCTTGGGAAAATGATAAAGGTGAAATCGAAGTTAACAATGGTTTCAGAGTCCAATTCAATTCTGCTTTAGGTCCTTACAAAGGTGGTTTAAGATTCCATCCTTCTGTCAATTTATCCATCTTAAAGTTCTTAGGTTTTGAACAAATCTTCAAGAACGCTTTAACTGGTTTATCAATGGGTGGTGGTAAAGGTGGTTGTGATTTCAATCCAAAAGGTAGATCCGATGCTGAAATTAGAAGATTCTGTGTTTCTTTCATGAGACAATTAGCCAGATACATTGGTCAAGATACTGATGTTCCAGCTGGTGACATTGGTGTTGGTGGTAGAGAAGTTGGTTTCTTGTTTGGTGCTTATAAACAAATGCAAAACAACTGGTCTGGTGTTTTAACTGGTAAAGGTCTTACTTGGGGTGGTTCTTTAATTAGACCAGAAGCCACTGGTTATGGTTTAGTTTACTACGTTGAAAAAATGATTGAAAAAGCTACCAATGGTAAAGAATCTTTCAAAGGTAAGAAAGTTGCCATTTCCGGTTCTGGTAATGTTGCCCAATATGCTGCTTTGAAAGTTATTGAATTAGGTGGTACTGTTGTTTCATTATCTGATTCTAAAGGTACTATCATTTCTAAATCTGGTATTGATGCTGAACACATTGCTGAAATTGCTGATGCTAAAATCAAATTCAAGAGCTTGGAAGAAATTACTTCTGATTCTGCTTCTGCTGCTTTTACTAAAAATAAAGTTGAATATAAAGCTGGTGTTCGTCCATGGACTTTATTTGATGAAATTGATATCGCTTTACCATCAGCTACTCAAAATGAAATTAGTGGTGATGAAGCTAAGGCTTTAGTTAAAGCTGGTGTTAAATTCGTTGCTGAAGGTTCTAATATGGGTTCTACTGCTGAAGCTATTGATGTCTTCGAAGAAAACAGAAATAACAAAGTTTGGTACGCTCCAGGTAAAGCTGCCAACTGTGGTGGTGTTGCTGTCTCAGGTTTAGAAATGGCTCAAAACTCCCAAAGAGTCCAATGGACTGCTGAAGAAGTTGATTCTAAATTAAAGAACATTATGTACACTTGTTTCGATAACTGTTACGAAACTGCTGAAAAATACTCTAAAGAAAAGAGTGATTTACCATCATTATTGAAGGGTGCCAACATTGCTGGTTTCATCAAAGTGGCCGATGCTATGTTTGATCAAGGTGATGTTTTTTAGATGATATATGTGTGATGTGACTTTTAGCTCTACCAAGTTTCTCTATTCTTCTCCCGACATTCTACAACTTGGCTTGTTGGGTCTATTATTTGCACTATTTCTAGTGGTTATTTCTAGTAGTTTGAATACTTATCTTGTAATTTATGATAAATGCAGCAAAAATTTGCATTATCTGAAGCTATTGGAGACTAGCTAGTATCTATGTATGTCTCATGTTTTTAAGATAAACAAGAATAGGAAGAAGAAATTTTGAAACCAGAATATAGTATTAAACAAATACCTCGATACACAATTCAATTACAATATACTTAGCACTTCTCACAGATGATGACTTCAGACTTCGATACCAAATATTCTCTTTAACTTTTCATGACCATGTCTTCGAAA